>VDFB02358134.1:162613613-163119541 GCA_007258455.2 Sequoia sempervirens | reverse complement strand
GAGAGAATGAGAGAATTACAAGCCAAGAGTGAAGAAGTGAGATAATGTGAGTTGAGTTCTTTAAAATGCAGGCAAGAGGTTAATTTTTGTCAATCAAGGAAGGGAAAAAATGTTAGTTTTTTAGCCAACTAGAAATGTAACACCTTTGCACATTCTAGGGGTAGGAATCTTGTTAGAACATTAGCGTAGTGTGTGGATGTGTGTGCGACATGCACATGTCCCTAATAGAAATTCCTCCATTGATGCAAAAAGATAAGGCCATGTGGAAGGAATAAGGTGACAATGGAAACTTTGCATTATCTAACTTATATTTTCTAAAGTAAAGGTAAAAATAAATGGGGAATTTGCTAAGGGTGCATATTTGTGCTAATATATTTTTCCTCCACTTTAGTGAGTATACATGTCAGTGTGAATGTGAGATAAAGTAGAAAAATATTGAATAGAATAACCAATAGCGTCAAGAAAGATTCAATTTGCCACACCTAGACATGAAGAGAGAGAAGGCTCTACAACTTATCGATCCCACAAAGATAGGAAAGAGAGGGGGTGCCTCCATAGTTTTTCGATCCTACAAAGCAAGTTATGATCTCACTATAAACATATTAGGAAAAAAAATTATAAGACACACAAGCTAGCATGATAAGACATAGCCTGGTTAGATACACTAACTAGGTAAGTCTACAACTACTACAAACTCTATTTCAGGATAGTCACAGAAAAGACGGGTCTATTTGAGCTTCCTCCAAGCTAGACGTAAGGATATATGATGTCTAAAACCAAGACACAATGACAACAAATATTAGTTAAAAGAAATTCAATTCAAAGACACCAAATAATTCAACTAAAGGAGAAGTTTTCAAAGGGGGGAACCCTTCAAGACACCAAGGGGCCCATTCAAAGGAATGCTTTGATTAAAAGAAACCACATTTTTTAGAAGTTATTTTGTCATCAAGGAATCCTTTTGAAAGATCCTTTTGTTAAGGAATCCATTGGAAGGAATGCTCCTTCTCAAAGGAAAGTTTTTAGACTCTTTATTTTAAAAAAAGTACTCCTTTTTTAAAGGAATGTTTTTAGATCCTTTCGCATACAAGATTCTTTTCAAAAAAAATTCATCCAAAATCCTTGAGAGAATACAACATTTTAGAAAATGGCAAGTTTGAATAAGGGATTCTTTCATCAAGGAATTCATTTTAATGTAAAATTTGACACAAAGGAATCTCTTTGAAAGAATTCTCCAAGTTGAAAATTACAACATCATGGTAGCCCCCCCTTAGGATGGTGTGTGCTACACAAAGGAGCACATGCCATCCTAAGGAGAGAAAAGAGAGGAAAAGATGTTTTGGCATGTAACACATTATGAGATGTATTTCATAGTATATTGTCACACACACATGAGTGACAACACATAAGAATCACAACATCAAGAAGCATACAAAGATGAAAAAAATAAAGAGGTAGGGGGATCTGGGAGTGTGGGGTCAGAACTATTCATAAATATAAATAGATAGAATATGTTGTATGGTGAATGGTCATCAATCCCCAAAGTATTCAGATCAAGAAGAACAACACATGAAGAAAAAATAAAAATAAAAATCAAGTCAACATGGAAGAGGGCCTAAATGCCCCCAATGCTTTGCATCATCCCCATTGTCGAAAAGAAAATTTACAACACATAGAAGAGTGATGATTACATATAGAATTTCTTGAAAAAAATTCTAGGCTTGTATCCAAGCACCTACAAGGGTAGCAAGGTTCCTCTAGGTAGGATAAAAAGCACAAAAAGAAAAAAATGGGGGAACAAAAGCACACAAAAAAATCTAATCTATAGATAAAGAAGAGGTACCACTCTAGTCCTCATTGACCAATAGGTCATCCTACTCCCAATCTAGATAATTATATGGGGAGGGAAGATGGGCCTACAAGGGTAGGACATCAAGGGTAGTACATTTTGACTCACCTACAACAAGGGCCAAGGAAGAAGGCCCCTTAAGGTCTTCTTCATCAAGCTCATGTTAGGTGAAAGTCATCGATATTTCAAAGATTGAGGACAAAGCCGAGATATCATCCATCAAATTAAACAAGGAATTCACTAGAGTGCCATGTGTCAAGTAGGTGGGAGAGGAAGGAGGCACTCGAGATCCACTACCAACCCCTTCGAGAGGGGCAGTGATAAACTCAAGGGATGTAGGGGTTACCTTCAACATGAGGATAATGACCAAGATGAAATCCACTTCCAAAGAAGGTGACCCCTTCTTCTGACCTCCTCTTGAACCGAGGCCATCCTCTAATTTATGCTTCAGTAGAGGATGCAAAATCCCCACAGGAGAAACAAAGGGAAAGCAGAAAGAAGATGGAGCCACAACATACACTACCGTGGTATTTGGAATGTCTATGGGTTGATAAAAGGGAGAGATTTCTAGGAGGGAAATCAAGAGAGTGGCAATGAAAACTTGCACCCTTTTGTGGTGAGGATCATCGGACCCTATTGGGGGAGCTAAAAGTAGAACAAAGGAAATTGGAACTGAAGAAGGCACAACAAAAGAAGATAAAATAGTAGAAGATGTAGAAATGGGGGCCACTAGCTCACCCTCTGTCTTTTGTGAGGCTGCATGTTCAGCAGTGAGAGCCTTTCACCATACGCTTGTGCTCACACAAAAGCTAGTTACATCAGCTATAGGTGCTAGAAGACATGGAATGAGAAGAGGCTTGAGGATACTACTCAACCATAGGAGTATCCTTCATAATCATGGCTGGTGGAAGGGTAGGCTCCTAGGTAGGATTAGGAGGAGGAAGTGTAGGGAAAAAATCAATTGTGGGAAGAGAAACAAAAATTGGCGCCTTGGAAACTAACCTCTTCTCATTCTCTACCTTAAGGGTAGGCAGAGAAGAAGTAGGAGGCTACAGAGATTGAGATAGAGGAGAAATCCCATGAGGACCTTTCCCCTTGCTATAGACAACAAGATTAGGAATTGTGGGAAAAATTGGAAGCTCAAAGACCTGCCGCTTTTCTTTTCTCCATGTGGGTATCATCAGACTTCCCATGCAAGGCATGAGAGTAGGAGCCAAAGGTGCCACAAAAAAGACAAAAATTAGAAGCAAGGGAAAATGATTTAGAAGGAGAAGGGCCATGAGTGTGAGGAAGCTCACCCTTCCCATTTTTCTTGGTAGAAGAAGAAGCTTGCTGCTGCACAATCATGCAAACCTTCATAGATATTGTATAGGGGGACACCGGATAACTAGCCTTCGATGCTGAGCCCCAGGTCTTATATTTAATATAAGCCTTATACAATAAATTTCCCTTAAGGGGATAGGTTCCATTGGGGTAGGATCAAAGTAATCAAGTGTGAAATCCCCACATGACACCAATGGTTTATAACTGTTGTCATGTACTACATGCACAAAACCTTCATGAGGGAATTTTAAGAATTAATGAATGACAAAGGTGACACTGTTCATAGAGGCAAGCCAAGGGATGCCCAACCTAACTTGAAATAGATCAAACTCCAAAATGACAATAAAAGAAGCATCAACAGCCTTGGGTCCTACCAAGACTGATAGAAAAATAGAGCTCAAAGGGGCAACATAATTCCATCATGCATATGGAGGCTAGTCTCTGACTCTTTGTACCACTACCTATGCCAAGTTTTTTATGAACAAAGACTCCTTTGTTATCACATTGACCCAACTCAATGGATCAACTAACATTCTAGTGATGAATTTTCCATTGATCTAGGTGGGGATGTACAAAGGGGAGAGATCTTTATTAAGATTCTCATCATGTGAAGTAAATGTTATTTCAAGTGTAACACTCCAATTTTTGAGAGGAGGGTTATGTGTGAATGAAACCATGTTCACATAATCAAATGGAACTTTCTGATGATTTTGAAGATTATACTAATGATAATGACCTACCTAGATTCCATTTTCAAATCTTGTCTATGTATCTAGGGGTCGTAGATTGGGTCACAAAGATACACACTTCGCAACACACAAATCTACAACACACCTAGGAAACAAGAGAAAGATTCTCTAATACCAAGAAAAAAAACAAGTTCATGTCAATTTCACTAAAAATATAGAGAAGGGGGATTCATCACTCCCAAGGCTCCAAGTCATAGGAGATTCCAAGGGAACGAACTTCCCTAAACTACCTCAGGTTATCTGACAGGTATTTTTGAAATCAAGCGAGCTAGCCTCGAAGGATTTAGACTATTGACCATATAGCTCATTGTTTAAGGATGATAGTGTAGGAACCGGACTCCAGTGTAGTGTGCTAGCGTCTCAGAGATGTGATGGCATCTAGTATGGATAGAGGTCTAGAAATTAGGAAGAAAGAATAAACGGCCTACTAACAACCTGACTGGCACGATTTTATAGTTTGATAGGGAAAATGTGGGAAACAAAAAGTACAACAAGAAGAATACTAGAAACTGCTCTAATGTGGAAAAGACAAAGAAAAGTAAGAAAAAGGTACCACTCCACCCACACTTCAATTCTCAAAACTAACTCCAAAAGGATGATCTAGTGCTTGCACACATGGAAATGAGAAAAATTTTGGGGTACATTTTGAGGTCTACCTCAATCAAACCCCCACTTTGGTGTTCCCACCTCCATGGACAAGCATTTATGCAATGAGATAGAAATTGATAAAGAAGAGAAGTATAAAGTATGCCCAATAGAGCACAAAGACACACTAAATGCTACACTATAATACACAATGATGCAAATAAAATAACAAGAGAAATATCACCTCCTCTTCTTGCTAGCACTCAAGGTCCAAAGGAGAAGATGACACCACCTTGAGAGAATAGAGCTTCATCAACTTCTAAGAAAGGTGGAGTTGCAATAAGAACATTTTAGAAGCCAAGTAGAGAGAAAGAATGAGCTTCAGAGAGTGAGAGAATGAGAAATAAGTTGCAAGAATGAATGAGATAATAAGTGAATTGCAAGCCAAGAGTGAAGAAGTGAGAGAATGTGAGTTTGAATGCTTGAAAATGGAGGCAAGAGGTCAATTTTTTCCAGTCAAGGAAGGCCAGAAGATGTTATTTTCACAGCCAACCAAAAATGTAATGCCTTTGTAGATTCTAGGGATAAGAATCTTGTCAGGACGTTAGCATGACATGTGAATGTCCATACGATGTGTGTGTGTCCCTGACAGAAAGTCCTCCACCAACACAAAAAGACAAGGCCACATGAAAGGAATAAGCTGATGGCGATGGGTTTGTATTGTCCATCTTATATTTTCTAAAGTAAGTGAAAAAATAAATGGGGAATTGGGTGAAAATGCGTGCCATTAAAAGAAGAAACACATTCTATCTTTTTTGTATCACTTCCCATTTCACTTATATACATACCTTTTATCCCTTTCCAATGATGAACTATTAGAGTAGGGTAGTGGTAGGATTCCATGTGTTGGGTTGAACCAACACATTTTCACTTGGATTAGAAGAGGAAGCCAACCTTCTTCAGATATTTGACCTCAATTTTCAAGGTCCCATACCTCAAGGTCATTTCGATTGTGTCATTAGAACACTGAGCATATGTTCAGTAGGGTGCAATTTTATGTGAATCCTCACTTGTATGTACAAACCCAAAAACTTATCTATATCCAAGTTTCAAGTCAAAAAAACATTTAAGGCTAGTTGTAAAAAATATAATTTAGGGATTCATATCCATTCTATAGTTTTCATCCTTTATAATTTCCAAATGTTTATTTATACTATGAAATTGTAACTATAGTTTGGTAACATAGTAACTAGGTTATATGTAGGAGAACAAATAAACATGTCAAATTTTTAGAACCCCACAATATGGTATGGTGGGTACATGTTTGTAATAAAATGCACTCCTAATTTTTAAATTTGAATAATTATTTCATAATACACAAATCCGTACTTACAACTATGACATATTGTTACTTATATTTTTGAAATATTGTAGTTCCTATTTGAGAATTTATGCTCTTATCCATTTTATATACTTTCATCTTATATTATATCATTTATATTCTTCTTCCCTTTATGTAAATCTTTGTTGGTGTGTTGTAAATTCAATATATGACTATGATTACATCAAATGTGCAATACAACAAAAATTAGTCACATTCATGATTAGTAGATGATGGAAAATGTTTCTTGAGGAAAATCTAGAGAGTGTAGGCATGGAATTTTTTTCTTACACTTAAAGGAAAATGGAACTTATGTTGATGAAATCAAGATTTGGGAATTAGTTCTTATATTTATGTATATTTAGAGACTTATGTGGAGGAGAATAATCTTTAAAACTATTAAAATTCATAAGTTGGAGGATTTTCTAGGCCGATACCCTAACAATAGAGAGTTGGTGTCTTTGATCATGGAGGGTATGTATCATGAATAGCATAATAGTTTTGGTTTCGACAATGACTCCTACAACTCAAGAATTAGTGTCAACTAACTTCAACTTTCTTGAATTATGGATGTTGCAACCCCTTGGAGAAAAAACAATTCTTATGAAGATACAATGCATAAATAACATAGTCTATTATTTCAAGTTGCACTAGAGCATTATGAGGATGATTATATAAATCAGCAATATGGAGTCACAATCTCCTCACAAAAATCTAAAAAAATTGGATTCACCAATCCTCTGTCCAATCTAGCAGTATCCTATTATGCTAAGCTCCCATTCTCCAAAAATACAACTTCTCAAATGAAAAGGCCTCAATATATAAAATTTTATGAATGAAAAGACCACTTTGGTTTTCCCAAAACAACATGCAATTACCACCTTGGAAAAATCATGTCCCAAATTGAGGAAAAATCATAAAAAAAAATATTCTAAATGTTCACATAGCCTTCACATGGGCATCTAAACTTCAACCAATCAAATTTGGTCAAACTAGATTTTTCCTTAATCTTTAATGGCTCCAATAACTCCATGCAAGAAAATGCACCGACGTGCAAGCTTGTGTGCCCAAAATGCAAGGGCATGCAAATTATAAAAATCAACATGCAAGAACATGCATGGTAAAGTGGTCCCCACCTTGAAAAGGATGCCTAAGTTGGAATATTCCTTCAAGATGCTTCTGTAACTTTTAATAAAGTTGATTTTCCTCCAAAATTACAATTATAAATCATCATAGGGGAAATATATATTTTGGAAATTAAAACAATTATTTTCCCACATATTAGCCCATATTATCCCTTATTTAAAATTAAACAAAGAAAATATAATATTTTTGGTGATGTTGATTACTAGTACCCCCAAATGCTCATGTATTAGACAACTTGTAGCAAACTCCATCACTGATATATATAGAATAATTTCTTTGTTCGCCTCTTCCAACACTTAGCTAAGAAAATTACCATCCTCCTCCATCGAGTGTGCACCCTATTCCTCTTTCCTCTCATGGACTCACATCCACCATATACCATCCTCCTCCTCCAAATACTCTTTCCTCTTTTCTCCTCATTCGGGGGATCCATCCCACCACTAATTGACCACCTCCAGCAATAGCTACCTATAGCATCCTTTACAGGTTCTATATGCAAATATGCATTATCCATGCACCATTCTATAATTACATCTTTTACTTGCATATTTGCAAACAAATCAAAATCTACATTTACCTCTTTCTTCTCCACAATTGCAACATCATCCTTCGCCATGACATCTCCTGCATTATCATCAGCTACAACATCTTCAAACTCCATCGTTGCAACCTCAACTACATCCTCATCCTCTACTTCTATCTTCTCTTCACTACACACTTCTTCATTTTCCTCTTGGATATTTTCATGTTATTTTTTCTTCTCATCCTCTGCTACAATCTCACCATCTTCCTTCATGTTATCCTCAAAGAATACTTCTGCAATATTTTTTCCTTCTTGTTCACCTACATACATAACTATGACAAAATTCTTTCCTTTTTTCTTTGTCATTTTCTAGGCCTCACAAAGCCTCAACACAAATGATCCAATCCTCAAGCTCTTCACATGTAAACTACCTCACATTTGGTGATTTGTTTACACACAAATCACACACACCACTAGAGGTCCCAGTGCAAACTACCTCCAATTGGTGCTTATTCCTACACACTCAAGAACACTAGCTCTAATACCACTAAAGGGGACTCCCCTTACAAATATGAAAACTCATAACACAACTCAAATTTGCAAAACATATGCATGAAAGAAAAATAATATATTTTATTGCAATAAATATTAATTGGGATTACAATATGCAGAAGCTCACAAGATCCCCTTTTACAACATGAGCTTCCTAATTACATAAATCAACAATATGGAGTCACAATCTCCTAACATTAATTTGCAACTTTGGATTCATCAATCCTCTATCCAATCCAACAACATCATGTTATGCTAAACTCCCATTCTCCAATAACCTGACTTCTCAAATGAAAAGGGCCTCAATATATAAAATTTTGTGGATGAGAAAACCATTTTGGTTTTCCCAAACAACATTAAATTTCCACCTTATAAAAATCATGTCTCGATTTAGAGAAACATTGTAAAATAACAAAATATTCTAAATTATCACAGCCTTCACATGGGCACCTAAACTTCAACCAATCAAATTTGGTCAAACTAGATTTTTCCTTAATCTTTGATGTCTCTAATGACTCCACGAAAGAACATGCACCAACATGCAAGCTTTGGCACCCAACATGCAATAATGTATGCATGGTAAAGTTGTCCCCACCTTGAAAAGGATGCCTAGGCTAGAATATTTCTCTGGGATGCTTTTGTAACTATTACTAAAGTTGATTTTCCTCCAAAATTAAAATTATAAATCATCATAGGGTAAATTACATTTTTTGAAAATTAAAACAATTATTTTCCCACACATTAACCCATATTATCCCTTATTAAAAATTATATAAAGCAAAAGTAATTTATTTGGTGATGTTAATTGTTAGTACCCTCGAATTATCCTGCATCAACTCCAATTGAATATTGAACATGTAGAGTAATGGATGAATCATCTTATTTATCTATAATATTTTAGGTGTAGAATCCCTTATGTTATTCCCAAAAGGATGACTAAGGTGTAGATTAACTATGTGACATGGGAGTAGACTTTGGTGTACTATTTGACATTTTAGTTGCTTCTTGATTTTTCTCTAACTTAACTATCATGATTGTGGAATGGTAAGTAAGATTGAAGTTAATATTATTTAACAGGTTTTATTATTATTATTTTAATAATTGTTTCTTACTATTTATGTATGTGTTAATATTTATTGCTTATTTATTTATTTATTTTATTTAAATTAATTATTTTTATTAATTAATCATTTTCAAATAAAATTCATGCAAAGTAATGTAAACTAATGCTAAGGAGGAGGTCATGACACAATTCATTTATGATGTTGAATTAGATCCCAAGGCACATGCATATACAAGGATACATTGACAAAGTTTGCTAATATTTTAGTTTTATATGTTTTCCAATGTTTAAGTATGTCTATAATAATTGAACTAATGTTATTATTAGACTAGTTTAGATATGAAATGATACTATCTAAACATAAATTTCCTATATTTTTTTTAGGAATGCATTATATAAATTTATATATTTTCAATGAAAGAATACAACCAAATAACTAATAGAGAGATCATAATTTAATATAATAAGAGGATATGGAAATAACAAAATTCTCTAATATTTTATTATGCTTGGTATTATTAAGATGAAAATTAGTAATAGAATGTAATCCTAAGTTCTTGTAATGCAAATTTGCAAAAAAAAATATTAATTTCTAATTGCTTAAAAATATTCAAAATTTAAAACAAAAAGTATAATAGTTTATTGTACTATGCCTAATATCAATGATGTTTAGAAAATTTCCTAAATTTTAATAATTCATAGTCTTATTTAAATAAGTGTAATAATGTTTGATAGAAAGAAACAATATTACACTTATTTAAAAAGGCTATGAATTATTAAAATATAGGATTTTTTCTATATTGATAAATGAGACAAAAATAAATTTTTTTTACCACTTTTTAACAATTTATGGTTTTAGCAATGGTAGAAAAGTATGCAAATAGTGGTAAAGAGACCTTTACAAGGTTGTAATTTCATGTGGATATAAATTAACAGAGCTTAGAAGGATGAAAACTAATACTAAGATGAATTATAGTCACTTAAATGGCTATACATATTTATTTGAGTAAGTTTTGAGTGTTTTGGCCTACCAAAATGTAAATATATTGATTTATAAGTCTTAGAAATATATGTTTCCAATGAAAAAATAATTTCTTAGTTTTTATCAAGGTTCCATAATGTTCATGAATGAATCTATTGGTGTTTACAAACTACCATAAGTGTGAGATGATAATGTAAAATATTTTTAGAGATCCTTAAACTCTCAATTGATAAAGGCAGCGCTATAAATCATAGAATCTATGAAGATAAAGAAATAAAATTTCTTTAAAGTGAAAACACTTAAAGGATATGTAATGGTATCAAAGGATATTTTAAGATCTCTAGATCAAATTGTAAATAATACAAATAAAATAAGAAACACGAGACAAAATAAAAATATTCACTACATACTAATTTTAATACAATAGAAAAAGACTCTACTAATATAAAAGGACTATAAGATATTAAATAATAAAAACATGATAAAAAAAATCCAACTTGTATAATATTATTTTTTATAAAATTATAATAAATTAATAAAAATACAGGTGAATAAGCACTCCAAGAGTTGTTATTTACTTGCAAAAAAAAACTTCATTTCTTTGATTTGAGTACTATTAGGTCCTATAGAGGGAAATAAATGGTTTGAAAAAAATCATTTAATGATATCAAGGAATGGATCCAAGCTCTAACATTATTTCAAAAGTTAGAAATGGTGAGAATCAGGTATATTAAGATGATAATTTTAGCTGAAGGTCCTTCAAATTAAATAAAAATAGTTTTAAAAGAGGTAAGAGTCAAATAATTATTAGTTAAAAGATTTAAAAGATAGGAGAATGTGATCATTTAAAAGAGGAAGATAAAATGTTTCAAATTCTTATTTTCTAATATGTTAGATGCAATCACTAGTTACACAATAAACTTTTAGTCTTAAAACTACCACAATAGTCATGAGAACATGATGAAATATTGGAAACCTATAGGGTAGTGGTTAAACTAGTCATGGAAGCTTTGATGTCATCATGATGATCTTACAAGTAACACTTGTGGTAAGGAGTGTTTTTATAACGTAGGAAAAGCAAAATAATTTGAATCATGAAAAAACTACAAAAAATTCAAATTTCTTATCAAGGGTATAATGGTGACCAAGGTGTATTAAAAAATATGGTGGGTTGGAAGCCATTGCATCTCATAATTATGCTACAAAGAAATTTTGGAGTGTTATATAATCATAAGACTCAAGTATCAAACTACTACAACATAGTACAAAATTGAATACTTATAATAAACCAATATCATTCTAGTTAAAAACTAATAGACCCTTTTTAGAGACAATAAATAGTCAAGAACAACCATTTACCAGTCTCTTCTTATAAACCAAACAAAAAAAAATTAGATAATGAGTAGTATCTAGTATACACAACTAAGATAAAAAACTATCTTCTTTTGAGCTTACCACTTCCCCACCTACACATATATTTTAACATTTAACATAATATATTTATGTGTAGGATCACAAGAATCTAACATAGTAAATTTTCTTCATTCTTAAATGATAGGCCTAAAATATATTAACACCCTTCAAAATCTTGTTTATTTTACACATAGGAACATAGGAAGTAAATTTATTCAATGCATTTTTTTCTATTATAAATTTATTTTATATTTCCATGGAATTTATTTACCTATGATGTTTACAAGTTTATTTCAATTATAAAAAGTGTAGCATGCATTGGGAAAGCCATGTTTCATGACAAATTGTAAAATTGATTATACATATGTGGATTTTATATCTTTGTATTGTTAAAAAAAATTCTATATAATGCAATTTATAATAATTCATGCTTATGAAATTATTAGATTCATTTTTAATATTTGAAATACAACAATTCAATGATGTAGAATTCTTAGTAATGAATTTTTTGGTTGTCATTTTATAAGAATTATAATAATAATTTCAAGATGAAAAAAAAGTAGTTTTAATAAAAAGAGGGTAAAAACTTTATTGAATCATAATCAGCAATACAAGGACCAAAGAAAGAAGCCACAAGTGGCCAGAGACAACAGGAATTAATTCACACCCAAGAAACACCTCATATCCTCAGTAACCCATTCCTCAAGAACAGGGGCCAAATCAACAGGAAGATTGCCCCAATCATCCACACACCAAGAATCAGTCCTTTCCGAAGCCCATCTAGCCAACCCATCAGCCACCCTATTCCACTCCCGCGGAATATGGCAGGAAAACAATGGACTCCAAAGAAGAACACAGAGAAACAATTTGTTTGACAACCACAACAAGCTGCCAATTCGCATCCGCCAAATTATGTTTATTCAACATATCAATAACAACCTGAGAATCAGCTTCACAAACAATCTGCCGCCATCCAAGGGCAACCGCACGCTCAATCGCCAAGAGAATAGCACTCACCTCCATAAGATTATTAGTTTGCAAAACCCCATAGAAAAGAAAAAAACCACCACTCCAAGGTTGTCTCTACCTATACCTCCAACCCCAGCATGCCCAGGATTACCCCTAGATGACCCATCTGTATTAATTTTTAGTTCACCTAGAGCAGGCGGGCACCAAAATCCCTCACGAGCAACCCTCTCCCGCCCACGCCTACGATGCACCTTGCTAACAGTACTCCTATCCCTTGTGGCAAGGCCTAGAGCATTTACAACACCCAAGTCTCTAGGATCAATCGGCACAGACAAGTCACACTTAGCAATCAAAGTCTCCTGCAGAGCCCCAAGAATACGCCTCCAAAGCTGCCCCATGAGCAATTTTTTATCCAGGAAGATTCTTCTGTTACGCTCCAACCAAATTTGCCAAACAATCAAACTAGGACCAATGCTCCAAGCAATTTTTAGGAAAGAGGTTGTGGCAGGAGGAGAACCCTGTCTCCTCTAGAAATCCTCCAAAGAAGAGGCATGACAACACGGTGCACTCCAAAGATTCCACCAATAATGCCAAATAGTCTTAACAAAAGAACACTGAAAAAAGAGATGCGATAAGCACTCCTCATGCTGACCACAAATAATGCACATGGAAGAGCCTTGGAACCCACACTTCCAAAGATTGTCCCAAGTAAGACACTTACCTTGAGCCACAAGCCAAGAGAAGAAGTTACATTTAGGACAAGCAAAGTTATTCCAAACATGCTTCCACCAAGAAACCTAGGAGCTCCCAAAAACCTGTTTATCCAAAACCTGATAGCCAGAGGCAACCGAAAATTTTCCTTTCAAATCAGGCCCCCAAGCAAGCACATCGCTTCCTTGAAGAGAATTACAGACACGACCCAATAAAATCTTAACAAGCTCTTGACGATCCTCCACCGCACCACCAGGAGGCCAATCCAAGGGGTCCTTCCACCTGGACACATAAATCTTACCCAAAAGATGTTGAGATTTGAAATCAGCCACATGACTCCATCCCGCCTCCATGAAAATCAGACACAAATCATGAAGGTGGGGATGCGAGGTCGCAATGGGAGGATGTCCATCCCAAGAATCATGCCAGAAAAGAGCATCCCAACCCTCATTACAAATCCAAAAAAGGCCCTGTTTAACCAGCTTGGCACCTCATTTCAAGGTACTCCAGATCATAGAACCTTTCCCCTCCAAACTGAATCTAACAACCTCCTGACTTTCCACTGCCCCCAAATATTTGAAGGTCATAATTTTAGCCCAACACAAGTTTTGGTGAGAGCACCAACGCCAATACAACTTAGCAGCCAAGGCCTGCCCATTCAAATCTGTCCATTGTAGACCAAGACCCCCCTCCTGCTTTGGCCTACAAACAACATCCCACTTCACAAAACTCCATTTACTATGAAGAAGATTGCCAGCCCACAAAAACTGACGAGACAATTTCTCAAAATCTTTAATAAAGCTTGAAGGAGTAGAAAGAACAAAACATCTATAAAGAGGGAGAGCCTGGACCACTGACTTTAGAAGAGTCACACGACTAGCTGACGACAGCCACCTACAAGTCCAATGACTGACCAATCTTTGAAACTTGTCAAGAGTCTCTTGCCAAAACCTTTTGGGGAGAGAAATAATAGCAAGAGGGATTCCAAGATAGGAAAAAGGGAGCGAGCCAATCTGAAACCGAAGGATACCAGCAATTCTCCTTTGAATACTCTTAGGAGTGTGAAAGAAATAGATGGACTTCCCCTCATTTATGCGCTGTCCAAAAGTAGCTAAGTAACTGTCCAACACACTGCGCCAATTGAGAGCCTCCTCAACCTTTGCCCTACCCATTAAGGTCGTATCATCAACAAACTAAAGATGAGACTGAGGGGGAATATATTCTCCCCATCTCCATCCCTGAATCACGCCGCTAGTAACCTAAGCACGGATGAGCCATCCTAGGCCTTCCGCAAGAAGGATGAATAAGTAAGGGGACAGGGGATCACCCTGTCTGAGGCCTCTAGAAGCACCAAACAAATAAGTGGGTTCTCCATTGATAAGCACTGAAAAGGAAGAGGAAGTGACACAACTCCTAACCCATTCAATCCAACCCTCAACAAAGCCAAAAGCTCCCAAGATTTTAAATAGAAAGCTCCATTTAACACGATCATATGCTTTAGCCATGTCCAACTTAATAAACATAGATTTATCTTTTGAGGATTCCATAAAGCGAATAGCCTCAACAGCAATAACCACCCCATCCATGATTTGTCTACCAGCAACAAAACCCCCCTGTTCCTCAAAGATTAGATCATCGAGCCAAGGTTTCAGCCTTTTTGCTATCAGCTTAGTAATAATTTTATACACAACATTACATAGCGCAATAGGCCTGAACATATCTAAGGAATTAGCTCCCTCCTTCTTAGGAATAAGAGTTAAAAAAGTAGTATTCAGAGACTTCAACATTTGTTTATTCATATAGGATTCCTGAACAACCTCTAAAAGGTCCAATTTAACCACTTCCCAGAACTCCTGAAAAAATTCAACAGGAAACCCATCAAGCCCAAGAGCTTTACCTTTCTTCATCTGGAACACAACATTCTCAAGTTCCAACAAGGTAATAGGGGCAAGCAACGAATCATTCATTTCATTATTCACCAACTTCAGGATACAATCTAAAATTCTTGCTTCATCCTCCTCTGCAAGAGGTGAATCCTCAAAGAACAAGGTAGAAAAATACCGAATGCATTCGGCAGAAATAGAAGAGGAAGAGGTCAAAGTTTCCCCATCAGGCAACAAAATAGAAGATATAGCATTACCTTGTCTCCAATCTTTAACATAGTTATGGAAAAAAGAAGTGTTCTGATCCCCAGCCTAAAGCCATTCAATGCGGGACTTCTATTTCCAGAAGATCTCCTCTCTTAACTCCCATTCCTCAAGCTCTTTTGTTGCAGCACTCTCAAATAGGCTCAGCTCCTCCAAGAGGCCTTGATCCTGAATCTGTCTGGTAATAAGGTCAAGATTATCCTGTGCTTTCTATTTTTCTTGAAACAAATTACCAAAATGCTGCCTATTCCATCTTTTCAAACTGTATTTAACAAACTGAAGCCTCTTTGGGAAAGAGTACATCACAGTGCCATATGTTGGCTTCCCCTGATCCCACCAGCCGGGGAGAAGATCATGAAGAGATTCATCCCGAAGCCACATGAGTTGAAACTTAAAGGTCTGTCTAGCACACTGCTGAGGCATATCAACCACTAGTTTAATAGGCCAATGGTCAGAGCCTCGACCATCCAGAATTTTAGAGCTAGTCATCCATCTGTCCCCCAACCAAAAGGTAGACACCAGAAATCTATCAAGTCTTTCTGAAATAGAAGCTTCTCCAATTCTTCTATTATTCCAAGTAAAAAGGCCATTGCTCGGCTTGATATCCACAAGATTCAAAGCAGAGATATTGTCCTGGAGCAGCATCGCGGAAGCCTCCAGCCTTGCAATACCACCCCACTTCTCTGCAAGCTCCATGATAGCATTAAAATCCCCTCCAATAATCCAAGGATGATAAGGAAATAAGCTACGAACTAAACGAATGTTGGAACACAAGAGTTGCTTACCCTGCAACTTCACAGGCGCATACACATTGGAGAAGAGAGCTATTTCCCTTGTCATAAAACAAGAGGCCACCAAGGAAAGGGAGGACTTAAAAGACACCCATAAGCACGCCACCCCTCCAGAAGACCCCTGAGCACCAATGCATTGGCAATCACCATTCCGCCATAACTTAGGAACTAAATCCATCATACCCTCCAAAGAGAGCTTAGTCTCCTGCAGAAAAAGAACATCAGGCGAATGACTCCTGATCAAATCCTGAACAACTTTTTGTCTAGGGCCACTGTTCAAGCCCCTTACATTCCAGGAGAGAACTATCATTTCAAGGAGCATGAAAAATGCAAGTCCAGAGTCTTGACTGACCCCGATTCCACCAAAGTCTCCCCTATCATCTTAATCTTTTCCTCATCCTTCTTCCTACCCAGCTTAGAAATTTTCTCCAGCCCCCCCTTCTTGAGAACTTTTTTCAAAACACCCAACTGAGAGGATGTCTTACTATTCTTCTTACCCACCTTTGAACCCACTTTCTGCAAGAGGCGATCCTTATCCACAACATCTTTCACTACCTTAGCACTACCACCCAACACATCCTGTACCCCCACCTGTTGAACTGTCTCTAGAACCAAAGTCCCATCAACATGTTGTGTCATAATCACCTCTAAATTGAGCTTTGCCTGTCCAGGATCTTTCCTAGCCTCTTCTAGGCAAGGCACATCTGAACCCCCCTCTTGTTGGGGAGCATGCATAGCCACAACCAAAGGGTCATGCTGATCAATATCCAAAGTCCCATGATCTAGATCTAAAAAATCTGGGTTCACCTTTTGCCGAGTAAGATCCTCCAACACTTCGAACCTATTAAAGGTGTCCTCCTCTTGTCTATCCTTCAAAGTCCTTTTATGACCTTTATTTTTGTTTCGGCCTCTAACGGGGATAAAACCATCTTCCTTACCATTGAAACCCATAATGGGATCTTTTCCCTTATCCACTCTGGGAGTATTGTTCGAAGGCAAAGGATGTTGGGCCTCCAAAGGTTTGGCCTTTGGACACCTGCGCTGGAGATGGCCATACTCATGACAGAAAATGACAACGGAAAGGAAGTGTTTCATAATCAAGTTGTTGCACCCATGAATACTCACTTGCACTCACTTCTAAGGAGTCTGGCAATGGCTTACTTAAATCAATTTCTACACAGAAATCGAGCAAAAGTCATTACCTTTTTGAATTGCGTTTGCTGAGACGAACCCACAGGTTTCCCTAGCTTCGAGGCTAAAAGGCACAACACATCCTCACGCCAGCATTCCATAGGGAGCCTTAGAAGACGAACCCAAACCGGAACCCGATTTGGAAGTTCCTTTGCTGGGTTGAAACCAACATGCCATGGCTTAATGAACAAGCCCACCTGGTTGTAGAAGTACGACCCCCCTTCAAAAGCCCTATTCCGATCAACCAGACAGTCAAAAGTAACCATGAAATAGTTATTTTCCAGGAGGCGGATCTCCATCTCACCCTCAGGCATCCATGTCCTTTGAGCCCACATGTCCAAAAATTGCAAAGAAATTTTCAAACCCAAGAATTTACAATAAAGAGAATGTCTAGAATAATAATCAATGTCTTCAGCCATCATCTCCATTGGAATGACTACATTCGGCCTCTCTTTACACCGTTCAAGGCACCCATTAATCTTCGGAATTCTAGGCCCTCCTGTCAAGCCCGTCTCAACTCTTCCAGGTTCCGCTGAGAAAAGATTGTTATCAAAGACCTTCGAGCCCTTGTAGAGAGGGCTTCGAGCCAAATGTCGAACGAAAATCCATTTTGGGGCCAATCCCAGAAGATTCCCCGTGCAACATAGAGGAAAGGAAAACCTAATCTATCATGCAAATCCACAAGAGCCCCAGAGGAACACAAAGAACACCCAAAGGAAAAGGAATCACGCAAGCCCACACCTCCTTGGGTGAGGGTACACTAAAACCACCAGCCGTTGCACTAAAAACCACACAAACCACACACGCCACCCACACCAAACCCCACCCGCAACCAAACAAAGCCCACCAATCACCCCAACTGCACTCCACCCACGCAGCCACGACCCACACACGCCACAACAACTTTCCCCCACACCAGACCGCCGCCACCAGACACAGAAGAAAGAAACAGGGGCCGACCGCGAGCAGGAAAAATACCCCAAGCACCAAACCCCGTCCACACACCACCCACAGATCACAGCAACAAGCACGCCCCCCTACAAACAAAAGACGCCCACCCCTAGCAACGCACGACCAGGCGAGAGAGAAACGAGCTAGGCTGGGATGCCCTAAAGGCACACAGAGCAAGGAGCCATCAACCCTCAAGACAAAAATTGACCTAATACATTTGATTACAAAAAGGATACTTACACAATAAATACATAGTGATTATGATATAATGGAGAAGCAATACAAGGAACTAGAATTTCTACTTGATATTCTTCAATCGTCTAAATTTCAAGTTAACATTCATAATGATGGTTTAGGCTACATGGGCAATCCAAGTGATTGTGAATCTATTCACCTAATGTTAGCATTAATCTCATTCTTCCCAATAATGATATTGTTTAAACTCTAGATTGTGTTGTCTTAGATCTAGATGTGGGAGTTTTATCATCATCCCTTAGAATTCAATATGGGTTATAATGAGCAGGGCTCTTTGCATTTTGGTGAGGATTTAGACCTCATTACCAAGGATAGTATTATTTCACCCAAGTACAAAGTTTTTCACTTGGACACGAAGATTGATATTAAAAAAGTATAAGCTATTTTACTTGAGTGATTCTAAGGATCAACAGGATATGTTGGTTATGGAGCCTAATATTATTAGTTATGGAGCCCGTTTCAATGTAGGTGGGTGCAGGGGGTAACCCCTGCGCGATTTGGGGGCCATGCACCCTGACAAGGGTTTGGGTGCAACACCCACGAAAGCCACATTTTATATATTATTTTTTATTGTAAATTTAGATTGTTTATTATTAGGTCACAAATCTTATAGTAGAGATTATGTTGGTTTTTTTCTTGCCTTAGAAGGAAACCCCCTTTTATGAGGAAATTGTATTATGACCGAGTATTGCATTATATTGTATTGTGAGAGGAGAATGTGATAGATAGAAGAGGAAGTTATAGTAGATGTGTTGTAGGTTGTATCCCTTCATTTTGCTAGATAATTAAAATAAAGGATTGACTATTTCTCTATGGACATAGCCTATATTAAGTGAACCACATATATCTATGTCTCTATATTTTTTATTTTATTTTTGCATTCATTTTATTATATATTGCTCTGCAATCCTATTCTTAACATAGGATACAACTTATTAGGACTACATGCTTGATACTTTTTCCTATCATTAGTATTTACCCAATAAAACTTTATATTTAGATCAATTTTGCAACCAATCATATCTCCTTGTATCCCTTAAATATGGAACATTTAAAATTGATTTTTTTTATCAGTGAATGGTTTTGACTGGAGCTATGAACCAATGAGGCCACAAATGTGAGACCTCATTCTTGACATGAATGCAATTGAAAATTCCAATCTCGTGAGCATAGTAGCCCAACAAGGGCCCAAATCCTGCGAGCATGGTAGCCCGGTAGGGGTGCTAGGCTTGTGAGCACAACAACCCAACTAAGGTGTTGGATCCGTGAGCACACTAGCCTAGTGAGGGGTTGGATCTCAGACATGAACTCATGGAACATGGCATGAACACCATTGACAACCTCAATGTTACGAGCTAAACCTATAGAGTTTTGAACCCTAGTGGCCACAACAACAACATCACCACTTAACCATCACACTATGGGATGAACCCCATTCAAATTTGATATTTGCTTACCTAATGATTCTAACATTTACAATGCAATTAACTCATTGGATTAATATTTTCATTTGCATGTTCATTGGGATAAATTTAGATAGCATGATTATAAATTATGTTGTGTGAATGTACACATGATGAATGCAAGCATGATAGTGTTAACATTCATGGTTCATGAATGATTTATGCTAAGTTGTTTGATCTCTAGAGGAAATAAGTAAATTTTATTTATATTCTTGTTCCCTTAAAATACCATTAAGATCATAATCATATTTGGAAGTTTAAGCATTTTCAATCTTCATTTGAGAAATGTTTGTATATTTAGAATTGAGTGCAAGAGATCATGAATGTTTAATAGAGGCAAGCATTGGTATCACAATTTCTTGTGGCTTTGGATGGTAGTAAAATATTGTAGAGATGGGTATATAAGTTGATCAAATTTGGTGGTCTTTCATTTTGAATAGATTTTTGAGTATTTTATGTCTAAAAATACCATGTGCATGTTTTTTATTTTTTTATCCCCTTCCTTGTTTTCCTTATTGATTTACTTTCCCAAAAAAAAAGTACTCCTAGATTCTTGATACACATATAAGAGATGCATGTCCCCAATTAAAAGTATTATTGACACATGATATGAGATTACCTTATTATGGTTGTTTACACTAACTTGTAGTCTTCATGTTGTTAATCTAATTGAGACATATTAAATAGAGTTCCATGCTACCTTACTTCTATGCCCCGATCAAACCATCCAACGGGTATAATGGATTCCAACCTACTCTTCACTCTTCACTACCTTAGATGAGTTCCTAGATTACATCCATGGCAATCTAGTTCGAAGGTTCTATGTGAAAGGCTAAAATCACAAAGTCTACAAGTGCTTTCATTTTTTGTAGACATGGCAATTTGGTACCAATTTTATGAGTGGTGATGATTAGATTGATAGTTCTGAATCTCACTACGTATTGAGTAATGCAATTTCTTGACCTTTCTTGATTTGACACATCATGTGAGAAGTTTTATTCATTGATCAATTTCAATCAATAATGGATATTTATTCGAGGTAAAAGGTACAGGACATGGACTAGTGTAATACAAGTCGGGGTTGTATTGTGGTGGAGGCCTATTATGTCTATATCTGAATTGCCTTTGTCGATCTTGTAGAAGGTGGGTATGAGTTTTCTCTTTGTATTAATTTTATTTAAGGAAGTTGCGAACGACTGGCATACCATCTTTGAACTCCAAACAAAATTATTCTTCCAAAAGTATTATTATTGATCAAGCAGAAGGATATATATACAAGTATCTGATATGTACAACAAACTATAATCTCTCAAACAAATTCTGTACTACATGATTGTTATAGCAAGCACTCAACAAACACATTCAGGCCAAACGAATTTCTAAAGTTAGATTTCTGTTCTCCAACAAGGATCAAAACTCTTTTATGCTAAATTCTACTCTTGTCTTTTACCTTGGTCGGTGCCCTCTTCTAACCAATGCATGTGATTTCAAACATAAATTGCCATGAAAAGGGGCTCGCCAGCTCACAAATCCCTTGACTTTTCTTTTGGGTGGCGAAGTTTCTGAATTTTTCACGGATAACATAAAGTCTTGTATGTCCACGTAACATTAACCATTTACCATGTTGATTCCAGTGCCAACTAATGTCCTTTCAAGTCTATAAAAAGAGAAGAAATAGATGGATTGAATCATCCATTGCATTTTTTGAATTTTGAAAGTAAAGATGACCAAGGCCATGGCAATGCTAATTTTTGGTGTTTTGTTGTTGAGTGTGTATAATGTGCAGGTGGGTAGTGCAGTTTGTCGCAATGAATATGAAGCCCTGACTCTGGTGTCCCCTTGTGTTGGCAATGGAACTATGAAGAAGAATCCTAATCGCCAATGTTGCAAAGGCATCAGGAGATTGAGCTTAGACTGCTTTTGTTCCATTTTCATCTCTGCAAATGCTGTTCCACTTATTGATGACTATGTTAAGCGCTGTCATGTTCCTAGTTCTTTCAAATGTTAATCTTCTCCATAAGCGTTTCTTTGGGAACCTTTTTGAAGAATATTTTTAATAGTTATCCTTTGCCAACGTACCTTCTAGTCAATTATTTATTGACAAATATTGGAGATTTCAACCTGTTTTAATGATGTATTGTGCCTTTTCTATTCAATAATATTTATTGTTGTATCTTTGAGACATTATGGGCAAAATTGATATCCTGCCCTTCTATTCTTTCTACTAATTAGATTGTGTAGCTGATGTTAAACAATGGCTTTTTCTGAATTTTAGTTTTTAAGATGTATTATTAAAATGACAAGATTTTTATTTAAGGTTTTAACGATGAAGAGAATTTATTATTGAGAAATTAGGTAGCAATTATTCAATTTAAACAAAATTTTAATATAAAAATTACAATTTCTGTAATTTACAACTAATCTGATAGCCACTGGCACTAAAATAATTCTATCTAATAAACTGTATAATTTATATAATTCTTATGTATAAACAAATATCTGTCATATTTGCATTTCTTATTATCTATATTTTTTTTCTGCATTTTACATTCATTACATTTTGAAAAAATTTGTAGATTTGTTGTCACACCAAAATCCGTAGGTGTCAATGAAGTTCCAAATCAACATCTTCACCTAAATTTTGGCAGTTAGTCCAACACCTCCCTCCAATATGACTTGGGGCTGTTGGAAGGATTGAAATTGGATTAAATCTCTGATACTACGTGTAGATTTGCTTCTACACCAAAGTCTGGAGGTGTCAATGAACTTCCAAATCACCGTCTTCATACAGACTTAAAGAGATAGTTATCAACGAAATCAACTAGTCCAACAAAAGCCGAGTTTCTACAATTCCATAAAACTTTCCAACAGTGACTGCAACTGATCCATCACTAAGTTCCAAGGGAGATGGAAGTCAAAATCCAACCTCATCGGAATTGCTTGAGGATGAGGAGAAGATAATGTTAGTTGGTGATTGATATAAATAATAAAATGCAATGGTAACTGAAATCAAACAGAAAATAACAATGAACTTGTACTTTAAAAGTGTTACCAAACACATATACAGTCTTATATATTAAAATAAGTGCATGGATAGACTAACCTGAAGATGTATAAATTGTAGGTCTCTTAACTCTGAAATCACAGACAGTATGGAATTAACTATCACATACCCGAGGGTAAAGGCTAGAAACAGAATAAAATAATAAAACAAATTAAAATATCTTTGGAAACAGGAGAAGAGGCTGGGGAGGCAAACTTAACGGCTATATGTCATAATTTTGTTCACTATGATAGAGCAGTACTTTTAAGTGTTCACTTATTTTACTGCAATCATTGATCTCGCGGATAATAACCTGAGTCATTAATGGTGGATGACACTTAGTAAATTTAATTGATAATTATGCTCTCAATTGTTTAAGTGTTTGAATTATTTATTCAATATTTATTCATTTCTTTGCTAGGATTAGAGTGATTCTACACCATTGATTCTAAAGAAACTTGCATTTAGGTCATTGGATTGGCTAATGCTTCGTGGAATAAAGACTTGGTCGAGGAATTTTGAAAAGGGTACATGGAACAATTTGGTTAACTAGGAGAAAATAAATAAATAGGTGAGATGAATCTTGGATGATATCTTATTTTACCAGTCATAGATCTTGGAGGGGATGCATCTCTATTGTTGATCATTATATGGGTTTAACAGTTAAAAGCTAAACATTAAGGGGATGTTTGATGGTCTATGAGTTGTAGATTTTATTTTATGATTTTTAATTGTTTATGTTCTCATGAAACATATATTTAAAAGGCTTATGAGTTTTCACTGTGAATACTTAAATGTTGATAATATATAATGTAAAGTGCAACAATGAATTACTGGAGAATAAGTATAGAAAATGGTGTGAAAATCAAGATTTTTATAGTTGGAATTTATTGACTTTTTTGAGGTTTTTTATTAAAATGGTAAGCATTTTAAGAGTTCGTGGAGCACAGGTTGCAACTTTTGATCCAAGGGAGGTTAGTCTACATTGTTGATTCATGATATAACTTTGAAATATTTATGTGTTTGCTTGAATGATTTGAGATCAAATATAAACTGGTAATTATGAAACCATCCATAGGAATAATATGGAAGCAAATTGAGTAGGTAAGTGAAGTTTTAATTATGATCAAAATGTTTAATTGAAAGGTTGAGGCATTGATTTCCTAGTTTCTGACAAGATGCTTTTTAGTAAAGTTAAATTTGCTTTGAGGGTTATGTTGGAGTGAAGAAGACATATAGAGGGGGGGGTGAATCAGTGTCTTAGACAAATTTTTAACTTTTGCCTTGAAAAAGAATTGAATAATTTATGCTCTTAATATTTCAATGATAAATACATTCATGAATTGAATGCAATCATTAAAGAACTGAAATAAGAAATATTAAAGCAAACCAAAGATCATCACAATCATGAAACATTATCACATCAAAACAACGAGACCATAAGACAAAGAATTTGATGAGTGGAAAACCCTCTAGGGATAAAAAACCACTCCAGAAATGATGCCTCATTGGCTTAATCTAAAAACTTTATGTTTACAATGCCTCACTGGCAATACTATCTCACTGATAGGTTTCAAATGTCTCACTGACAAAAATGGCCTCATTGACCAAAGAACCTTATTGGTTACAAGAATGCCTTACTAGCATACACACATTTGCCTCACTGGCATACAAACATCTGCCTCACTGGCATACTTTCTATGGTCTACTGACCAATCTTCAATAAAAGAAAAACAAAACTTCAGGGGTTTACCCTATTACTATACAATCCATCAAATGAATTACTTCTTCAACATACATACAACATCACTGAAAAAAATAACTCTTAATAGAGTATAAGATTAACAACTATTAGCATATCTTTTTAATCAACAACAGAGAATAATTTTGTTTTCTATTCAACTCAACCTTTTGAATGTCTTCAACATAGCATAAATAATGTGCATAATTTCTGAACTGCAAACAAATTGCCTTCAACTGCATACCCAAACAAGTATTACGTAGTAACTAAAAACTGAAAACATAATCCCACAAAGCACGGCCTGCAAAGATCTTTTCTCAACCAAGAACCCGACCAGTATTTGAAGCGAAAATAATCACAGCTTAACCAAGAACTTTTTGAACAAACCCGACTAGGGTTTCATGAGATTAGACACAATAAACATTAAAGAACAAATAGACTTTTACCTCTTCCTAGTAAACCAAAAAGTATGCAGGTTAAGGAAACAATAATACCGAACTTGCTGCTCATAAAAACATAACTGTCATAGTTGCTCGAAGAAACTACTTTCTGTGCGAAGTCACATTCCTCTTCCAAGCTTCCATACCTTGTTCAATGCGGCACTACCTTGCCCTATTCTTTGAAAAGAATGTGAAATCATTTAAGGAAAAGAAACCATCATCATTTTGTCGGTATCAATCCTTTATTTCCACATGCATTCAAAACTTACAAAGCCCGATTGATAATGACCTTTAAAAATAATCAAACTTATGATGCCTTCGAAGAATATGATAAAATATTTACAAAAAATTGCTCACATGATTATGCTCTTACCAATAATTCTTTTTGTGTTAATAATATTGCTTGGTGCATGTATAAATAATGCCTCATGACCATGAAGAAACCTCTTACAAATGAAGCTTGACAAGAGTATTCCAACTGCCCCATGACATAGTCATAATGCTTGATAATGTTAACCCAAAAATAAGTGACTAATATTTTGTCATTAGAAATAGTGACAAAACATTAACCCTTGTATGACAGGTATGTATAAGATCTCAATACCATATGAAAGATAGAATTAAACATAAACCAAGAACTTTATAATATGTAAAGTAGGAAACCATCATATGACAAGAAATGTAATATGACAAATCATCCTAAACCTATCCACTGTAAATACCATGATCAAACCGTGGTCTATCCATTCTGATCAAGAGCAACCTGTCAATGATCCATCAATATCAAACTGTATGTACCTTACCATAGTGTCTTTTTGTAGTAAGAACATCAACACCATGCGAGACAACGGGTTATACTACTACTTGGAGAGGACGTGGCTGGATTTGTTGAAGATGAAATGTACCACACATATTAATTATAAAAATTATGACATAAATTGAGTTAACTATAAATGAATGTCAAAAATAAATAGAAATAGGCAATTGTAGATATTATGTGTGTAATTTTGAATAATTCTTCATTGGAAGCAAGAATATATGATCTAATTGAATGTGTTGCATGATTCATAAGATTAATTGCTTCAACAAGGATATTGTTGTAATATATTTAATGAGGAAATGATAGTTGTTGGCAAGAAGATAAAATCGTATCTTTTAGAAGCTTAAGGATAGTCAAATATTTTTGTTGTCATTAAGGTTGAGTATACTTGAATGGTCATAAAAAATTGTGTTCCTTCCTTGTCATGATGGATATGCAACAATGTAGATTGGAACATGTGTAAGCTATGAAACAAATCTAGGGAATAATGACATGTTATATAGATTTTTTCTCTTAAGAGAAAGGATCTCTTACCAAATTCTAGATTACTTGAAACATTTGGGCCTCAATTTAAATTTGTATAAATATCCTCTAGTTAGTGTAATATGTGGCATCAAATTTTGTAAGTTAGGTCTGAACTCTTTCTATCATTCATTATTTTATGAAATTAGGAGAGGATGTTGCTCAAAAAAATCTAGATATATCCATGGCTAACTAAAAATTTCAATGGATAATAAATATATCTCTAGGGATACATTTACTAGCAGCATGTTATTTTGTTAGCTGGCTATCACAATTGCCATAGATAGGTGAGATGAATCTTGGATGATTTCTTATTTTACCAATCATAGGTCTTTGAGGGGATGCATCTTTGTTGTTGATCATTATATGGGTTTAACAATTAAAAACTAAACATTAAGGGGATGTTTAATGGTCTATGAGTTGTAGATTTTATTTTATGATTTTTAATTGTTTATGTTCTCTTGAAACATATATTTAAAAGGCTTATGAATTTCCACTGTTAATACTTAAATGTTGATAATATATAATGTAAAGTGCAACAATGAATTACCGGATACTAAGTATAGAACATGGTGTGAAAATCAAGATTTTTATAGTTGGAATTTATTGATTTTTTTGAGGTTTTTTATTAAAATGGTAAGCATTTTAAGAGTTCATGGGGCACTTGCAACTTTTGATCTAAGGGAGGTTAGCCTACATCATTGATTCGTGATATAATTTTGAAATATTTAGCTATTTGTTTGAATTATTTGAGATCAAATATAAACTGGTAATTATGAAACCATCCATAGGAATAATATGTAAGCAAGTTGAGTAGGTAATTGAAGTTTTAATTATGATTGTAAGTTTTAATTGAAAGGTTGAGGCATTGATTTCCTAGTTTCTGACAAGATGGATTTTAGCAACTTGGTAAATTTGATTTGAGGGTTATACTACTACTTGGAGAGGACGTGTTGGATTTGTTGAAGATGAAATGTCACACATATTAATTATAAAAATTATGACATAAATTGGGTCCTTAAAGTTCAGACAAATTTTTAACTGTAAATGAATGTCAAAAATAAATGGAACTAGGCACTTGTAGATAAATTATGTGTGTAATTTTGAATAATTCTTCATTGGATGCAAGAAAATATGATCTAATTGAATGTGTTTCATGATTCATAAGATTAATTACTTCAACAAGGATGTTGTTGTAGTAGATTTAATGAGGAAATGATAGTTGTTGGAAAGAAGATAAAATTGTATCTTTTAGAAGCTTTAGGATAATCAAATATTTTTTTTGTCATTAAGGTTGAGTATACTTGAATGCTCATAACAAATTGTGTTCCTTCCTTGTCATGGATATGCAACGGTGTATATTGGAACTTGTGTAAGCTATGAAATGAATCTAGGGAATAATGGCAGGTTATAAAGAATTTTTCTCTTAAGAGAAATGATCTCTTACCAAATTCTAGATTACTTGAAATATTTGGGCCTCAATTTAAATTTGTATAAATATCCTCTATTTAGTGTAATATGTGGCATCAAATTTTGTAAGTTAGGTATGAAGTCTTTCTATCATTCATTATTTTATGAAATTTGGAGAGGATGCTGCTGAAAAAAAATCTCTATGATCTAGCTATATCCATGGCTAACTAAAAATTTCAATGGATAAGATATCTCTAGGGTTATATTTACTAACATCATGTTATTTTTTTAGTTGGCTATCACAATTGTCAAATCCTTTCAAATTCTTTGAGAACCCATTTTAAGAATAACATGTGGGAATTCTTTGATTGTTTATGAATGGATAAAGAATGCCTGATTGTGTGAATTTTCTTGAAGTTTTGTATTAAACATCTAAATGAGATCAAATTTAGACCAAGTGTATTTTACATGTAATGTTAGTTCTCTATTTTAGATCTACTATACTATTTACACACTTCTCCAAACATTGACTTTGTCACCAAATAGACTAAGGTATTGATCCTTATTTGGAAAAATGATTATATTTTTTTATTAAATTTCCTCCTCTTGCTCCTAGGTATGTTAGTGTAGGCTAGGTTCTATCTATAGATCTCCATAACACATTAATACCTATGTTTTCCACATATCTTGAGAGCATGCCTTTGTTGTCCATCTTCAAAGAGTTAGAAAAGTTTTGGGTTACGTGGTTACATATGAAGTGTGAAAATATAAAAGGCTTTATGTTTGGGAATACATGTTTATTTTCCATATTTAGTTGCATGTGTAAATTTATAGTGGTAAATTACTTTGTCGGAGATCTTTTTGTTTTGTAAGATTAGTGAGCCAATGTAAGGGATGCTTCATGACAAATGGTTGTTGTATCCTTATGAAAATCATATGGATAAGCTGTATGACCTATTTTATTTACACTTGTCCAAGTAATTTTCTTGTATATATATATATGATCATACTCTCCTTATCTTAGTATAAGTAGAAGTATAGAGGATCTTATACCTACTCCCATTAATTTTCTCGATTTACCTGAAAGAACCTTAAAAAAAGGTGCAAATTATTTATATTTGATTAGTATGTGATTAGGTTTGAATAAATTTAATTATTCAAACATGTACTAAACTAGTATATATTAACTATTTTCAAATATAATTATCTATTTAAGGAGGTACAACTAAATTTTGACAAGAGAGAAGACAAAAAAGATTGAAAATAATATAGAAATAATAAAATGAGTGACTAGGAAAGAAAGAAAAGTAGAAAATAATGTTAATATGTACTAGAAAATATGTGGTAGTTCTATAAAAGGTTTGAAATGTTATTATGAATCTACCTATCAAATTTTAGAAGCTTTGAGCTAAGGACAAGGGCATTACTTGCAGGGGTGCCTAAGGGGAAACCTAGTCCAAAGAATTGAGCTATAGGTGTAAAAAAATTAAAAGTAGTTGTGTGAAATATGTACAAGGTTTTATTCAATGTACACCTATCAATATGTAAAATAACATGTGAAACCACCTAAAAATTGGAAGTATAAAAGATCATGTGAAAAGTGGCTTAAACACAAAAAAGAAATGGTTTCACTTGATTTTTGTAGCATATAATAGTGTATTTGGAAGGTAAAAATTTAAAATTTCCTATTATAGAAATATAAGTGTCAAAAGTGTAGGGTCAAGCCACCACTTGTGGGGTGCCCTATCTAATGCTTAAGAGCTCCCTAGTACCTTTGTCTAGAAACCAAGTAAAAAAGAGGATGTTTATGTCTAGTATGTCAAAATGACCTCAAAATTTAAAGGAAGATTCTTTAGATTATTCTAATAAATTTCCCTTCTTGACACTTCGTTATATTCCTCACTAAATTTATTTATTTATCTTGCAAGCACCAAAACTTGTAGAAATTTTACCAAACAAATGGTTAAAGGAGGGTTTGCCTTGGTTAGTCCCTCTATGGGATTTCAAAAAAGAAACCACTTAGCATAATTATGGAAATTAAAAAAATCTATTCAAGAATTTAAATATATTCCAAACATAGATAATGAAAACTTAAAGGATAATGGTAAACAAAGATAAGGAAACATGATTCAAAACGAGTGAGATGGAGAGAAAAATTTGACAAACTTAATGGATATAAGGAAAAACTAAAATTTCAAGGATAGAAAGAGGGATAAGATAGGGGGTGGAAAATAAAAATAAAAACATTAAAAATGAAACTAGGAAAGATGTAGAAAACCAGTAAACTAGGGTTTTAAAGGAAAAATGAAGGTGGCGAGTGAAAAAGCTAGGTCAAATAAATAAAAAATAAGATGGGTGGAAAGGTGAATAAGAGGATATATGGAAAAAATATAGCTAGGAGGAAGTTAGTAATATTTAAAAAAAGAAATTAAAAAGCATAAAGAAAACTACGGTTTTAAGAGGAAAAGAGAGAGTGGGAAATGAAAAGAAGGATCAAATGGAGCTCAAATTAAGCGATAATGGATGGGACAGAAAGTGGGAATGTAGAATAAAATTAAATTATATAAATGAGAACAAATTGGATTAATATAAAATCAGAAAGTAAACATCACTCAAATAGTGTAGAAACAATGAAAATAGTCACCTAGTGAGATTGTAATTATGGGGGAAATATCTATGGGACTTCTAAAATTGTTGCAAAGTGTAGATGCATTTAAAAAAAAAAAATCTTGATGTTATCTAGAGTATTTTTTCTTCATAAAAAAATATTTTTGATTATTAGAAAAGTAGGTTTTGAAGGGCCCTTGAAACCCTTTACAAAAAAAGAAGGTAGCTTGAAAGACATAACATTAGGAAGCGGCCCAAATATAAAAGGCAATCAAAATTGGGAAAAAAAAATCAGCAAACAAGCAGCAAGAAAGAAACAAATAAGAAGCTAACCAAAATAGAACAACAACTACAACAGGTTCTTCAGAATCCTCATTGCCTCTAGGTCTTTAGTGATAACCTTGTCATGCATCTCCATAACCTCATTCAATTCCTATACCGAAATCACTGCACCTTTCTTGGTTTTGCTTCTGGTCTGAACACAAGGGTTGACATCAATACCTTTATCATGTTTACCCATCAAGGTGTCATCCTCCACCTCATGCACTTATTTTTCTTTAATAAGTGGCTTACCAGTCCATTTTCAAGCCTTTTCATTTAAAATCACCAACCCCTCTCTACTATTTAGGAGCGAATCATGGCTAACATTAAAACAAGAGTGGACAGGTCCTCTTGGATTTTAGAAGTTTTCTGCTCAAGAGCAACAATTCTGGAATCATAATCCACTCTTAATTTTGTTGCATCCTCCACTATTTTGTTGAGGGTGATATTCATGCTTTTTACCTTGTTATAAACTGTCAAGTCCAATTTACTGTTATTTGTGGCACTCACATTGAAACTTGCTAGCAAATCCATCTTAACATGAAGATGCTTGACTTCATGAAGGAGCCAAATGAAGAGCTTAAAGAAAACATTTGTTCCTTCCTTAGCCATTCTGGCGACATCATTCAAATCCAACAAATCCCAAATTTATGTGCTCTCCCTGAAAAGAACACTCCAGATGACCCTCAAAAAACGTACCACTAGGAGACTCCATCTTATCTTTACCTCTACCTGTGGACTCTGTAACAACAAGGGGCCCATCCAGATCAACCACATAATCAAAATTCTTCACATGTTCTGCTTTAGTGTCCACCCTATTCTCACAACTCCTCTTCTCCAACACAACAATTTCTTGAATATGCTCCTCACCAACTTGAGGCTCAACAATAGTAACAGCTTCCTTCTCCTTACCCTGGGCCAATTTAGGGGTTTTCTTACCCACAGAGGATTTACCCATCGTCCTATTCTCATCTTCCCCTGCAAGAATTTTCCTCTTCACACTAGAAGGGAGGGACAACTACACCTTCTTGGAACCTTGACTTCCCTTCCCTGCCTTCATAGAACCTTTGCTCTTGGCCCCAACCAAAGGGAGCACTTCCAATTCCAGATCAGTATGCTAGCCATTAGACCAAGAAGGGGAAGCCTCCTTCTTATCCCTTTTCCTAGACAGATTCACATGAGCCTCTAAGGGAGAAAGAACTCCTTAAAAGAACCCAACTCACCCTCAGCTTCCTCATTATCAATATTCTTCGCTCATTTCATAGTCAAAAGGTATGTCCTTAGGTTTACAGGCTCTGTTCACTCTAGGAGTTTCAATCACATATATAGCTTTGATATGTTTAGTAATTAAGAGCATAAGCCCCTCGTGTAGAAAGGGGTTATTTGAGTTCTTTCTAAACTCCAAGATGTCATTTTCCAAGGACAAGAACAGATAAAAAGGAAACGACACCAATTTACCATGTCTAAAATGGTTGAGGAGCATGAAGTGGTAGCCATAGATGGCATAAAATCTCTCATCCAAAGTGAAGTACCTCATTATCACCACCACCACCTCCCCCCATATGGGCTTTATGGATTATTGGTCATAACGGCCTCCACACCCTAGCCTCTTAATCTTCACTCTTTCCTTATTTTTCAAGAAGATAGCCCTCACCGCTTTAGTTGTTGACCTCTCCTTGTAAAATTTCCTTCCTTGTGTGGTAAGACCGGTGACCTCTACTATAAAATCCTTAGTATAATTTATCTCCACCCCAAAAATCCTCAGCACTTTGTTATGCCACTCGTTAACAAATTCCTAAGAGACTTGAGATTCATAAGCATGGAGCTTCAACATGAATGGTGTAACCACTCCCTTAATGAGGATCTCCCAGATGAAACCATTAGCCTTCATATTTTCACACGTAACAAGCTCAGTCCTGTACTTATCACCCCCCATGATCAACAACTTAGATGAGCCCACAACCTTCTTCCTAAACTGGAAAGGTGACCTAAGAAGATGAAGAATCAAGATAGAAAGGAGGAAAAGAACACCCAGAAAGTATGTTAGTTTGACAATCCTGGTTTAGAGTGTCATCATTGCCACTTCCCTCGAGAATTTTTCCCACTCTATTCCACAATTTACAAGATAAATGAAGCATGCCACAAGTCTAATCAAATCAAAGAGACAATTATGAGGCAATACACTATCAAGTCTCTAAATCCAATTCCGCCCTCCAGCATATGAAACATGTGACATTTGATCATTTTTAACAATAGATTAAAATTCGATGGGGATGAAGTCATTAGAGTCCCAATACTTGGTAGACGATATTCCTAAATTTGCAAGGAAATCAACTAAATAATTAGCTTCCCTATACACATGGGAAACATAAGACTCTTGAAATGTATTTAATATGGTGATAGAGTCCTCAATAATGTGCTCAAACGACCAAGAGGGAGGATTGACCCTTTTTAGATAGTTAATGAAATTTAGAGAATCTCCCTCTGGCCAAACTTTTCTCACACCCTTCTCCTGAGAAAGTTTTAAACTATGATAGGTTGTAGCAGCTTTCTTCATAAAAAAATGTTGCAATGTGGAGAAGAGAAGATTTCTTAATTCATGTGTTAAAATGAGAGAAATATGGGTGTTTTTTATATTTATATGAGGAAATTGAAAATAAAAATTAGTAGTCCTTAATCATCATCATTTAATTCTAGATGTGATAGGATGAAGACACTTAGCTATCACTTTCCTAAACGATGGGAATAGCCCAATTCATAAGCTCACATAGGTCTATTTTTAGGAAAAACTAAGTGTTAAGGGATCCATCTAAGGGTAGTGGTTCAATGGGAAAATTAGGCACATGGTATGAGATTTGGAGGAGGAAAATAATAGAATTGATGTGAATTAGGTTCTAGTAATTTCATTTAATATTTAGAGTAAGGGTTATTTAATATTTTGACCAAAGGGATAAAGAGGAAATATGAAGCATGAAATGAATATGAAAAGGGGGGAAGTAATTAATCAAGGGAAAATAAATAAATGGTAGGATCACATTAATAAACTCATGGGGTTTATTAGTTTTAAGAAAGGTGTCTCAATATTGCTCCTAATGTTAAGTATATAAAAATGTAGTTTTTAAACTATGAAAAAAAAATAAAAAATTGGGCTATACAATTGGTTTTTGGCCAAAATATATTTTTTGGATTATTTAGCATTGCTTCCAAGGATTATTGTTGTATTTATCTTTTAAAGCTCTATAATTTAAAAAAGTGGGCCCCATCAGCCTCTTGGATCAAAACTTATGGCCTCCACCATATTGGAAATTTAAAAACATCTAAGACACATATAAGAGCTCTAACAAAGAGTTGCACTTGTTGGCCAAGTTAAGATTTATGTTATGATGTTTCATAAGGAATATTTGAATGGAGATAATGAATTTGAAATAGAACACCCAAATTGGTGAGTGGATTATGTCACACTTATGATAGGTGGAAGGAATATGTTATTTTTAGATTGTGAACTCATCTTGGGATTTGAGTATGGTTTTTCTAACTAGGTATTTGACACCACCTTTTTGGGTGATTTTAGTTTATGGTTTTGTAACTACCATTTGATAGTTTCATGTATTACTTATATTTATTGGGTGCTTGAGATGAAGATATTAGATACTTGATTTACAAGTATTGTTATGTTGTTGGGATTACTCTGGAGTTGTATGTTGGTGATACTCCTATAAGAGCATGTCCTTAAGATTGTATAGTAACCTTTGTTGCTACAATTGATTCATGTTTCAGAGTGTGGTATTTTATCCTAAAACGAGTTTTTCCACATATACCTATGTTGTGGTATTTTTTTATTAATGTTTTATATTTGTTTCTCCTTTATATATAAGATTTAAAATTTACACATTACTCTCCTCTAAGATTAGTTTAGGAAGTGTTTCAACATAGCTTGATTCCTTTCACTTGGAGAGGAAAAATAAGTAAAAATAAGGTTGAAACACATAAATTAGGAAAGACTTGATAATATAGGCACAAAATCATAATAGGGGAATTTTAAAGTATGTATTTTTTGTTATTATACTACATATGTTTTAATTTTAAGGCCCACTTGGTATTTGACCCTAACTCTTGTTCCCTAGGGAAAATATTATTTAGTGTGTCCTTAAAAAATATTAGGAATAATTTGGAGCTCAAACAAGAAGATAAGAACATACATTATCTGAGCTCCTTAATTAGAATTCAAGAATAAAAAATTACCCAAATTAAATTAAACTTGAATCAACTTGTAGAAAAACTTATATTTTATCTTGGAAATCTTAAATATGGAGGAAAGCTAGCTTTAATGATGGTCGAAATGGCCTTTCTACCTTTCTTTATTCTCTTGAGAAGATAATTACAAGTGGGACTACAATCCTCTACCCTCTACTTCTACTTATCACATTTGATGAATAGTTGAACTCTCACTTCAATATTTCTCCTATCCTCTCAATTTTTAAAAAATATTCTTTTCACTCAATAAATAACTTTATTTTCTATAGTTTCATGAACATAAAGTTTCTATAGGACCCTAGAAGATTTATTGGTCATGTGGAAAATAGACCCTTAATGGTTGCAAGCAGAAGTAAAGAAAAAACATAGATATTTCTTTTGAAAAACTCAGCAAGAAAGGGAAAGAAAAATCTGAGAGGTGTATACAATTGTAGCTCTATCACACCTGGCTATCCACACCTCTACTTCCCTCTTTTCTCTATGGATCTCCCTAACTCTTTTATCTTATCACACCTTTATCTTTCACTTTATTATAGCATCATGTCTTTGAAAAGGGGGAGATCATAGGGTTTTTAAAGAGATTTTCTTGACCATTTTCCCCAAGCGATTGGCATTCTAGGAACTTCTGAAACATGGGCGCCATACCTCCATTAATGTGCAGTTCTTCCTCAATTTAGGCGCCCCTCTCCTCATAAATGAGGATTGTCTTTGGTTTGATAGTCATTAAAACTACCCTTTTCTTTGGATGAAACCTACGACATTCTCCTTTGCGGGTTTTTTTTTAATTTCCTTTTGCTTCATTTCATTCGTATGGATCCCTTTTTTATTTCTTTCGATTTCTCTTTTCTTTTCTCACCTTCTCCTTAGGTTTTATTTTATATTTTTATTATTATTTTATCTCATTTTTACTTTATAATTTATTTTAAATTCTTTTCTTATGCTTTATTTGTTTATATGGTTTTCAAATGGTGAGGTAGGGATTTAAAATGGTCAATCTTATTTTTATTTATTTACTTATTTTATTTTATTTTATCTGGATTCACCTAATGGCTCAATTCGAAAATATTCACAAGGAAATAAGAAGATTAATTGACTCATCATCAAGGCGAAGAAACTTACACAGGTTAAGTATTCTAATGGTGGTGGATAACTCTCAATTTAGGTGGAATAACTAGAGTGACTCGACTGCCAACTAGTCACACTAGGCCACTATGTTTAAGGTTCTTTCCTAGAATAGGTTTCCAATTCCACCTTTTGTTGTAGCTCGAGTACCTGCAAAACTCATCCACATTCTCACAAAATTGTTAGTACCTAGTTAGTCCAATAAACATACAGATACATCCATATATCAAATAACACCATTAAATTCATAAATATTAGTTATTTAATAGTTGTTTCAAATGACCATTTAAAGTGTTTAAATCTATTATATTGATAATCAAGTTCTTATGATTATCCAAAATAAGGGGTTCTAACATAGTTATAAGTTCAAGGTTTTACCTTCGTCCAAATTACATCGGGATGATAGGCGATTAACACAAAATAAAGTCTAGTATCTATGGGGATGTGACATTTCTCCCCCCTTAGGCTAAGCCATCTCAGCTTAGTTAAAGAGGTTTGGGTATTCTTGTCTGATAATTTTTGCATCCTCCCATGTGGCTCCACGATCCCCATATTGGTCCCAAAGGACCTTAACTGTTGTATGGTGTGGTTGCGCAGTGACATTACACTTGTCCATGATTACTAGTGGACTTAGACGGAATTCTCCAGCCTCTTCTACCTGCAGTGCATGCCAATCAATTACAAGGGTTGGGTCAGATACATATTTCTTGAGCAAGGACACATGAAACACAATGTAAAAACCTATCCATGAGAGCAATTTTTTTTAATACCAATACATTTTCACATATAAGCATTGCAATATCCACAAATAATTAATAGCTCTGATACCAATGTAAAAACCCAACCATGAGAGAAATTTTTTTTAATACCAATACATTTTCACATATAAACATTACAATATCCACAAATCATTAGTAGCTTTGATAACAATGTAAAAACCTAGCCATGAGAACAATTTTTTTTTAATACAATACATTTTCACATATAAGCATTGCAATATCCACAAACCATTAGTAGCAAAATGTCATCAATTCATTTTGGACTCTAAATTTAAAATGCTCACTTTTGGTGGTTAGTACCATGGTCATGGCCTTGACTAAGTTAGTACCACGATTATGGTCTTGTCCACCTATAAATTTTTGTTAATTCTATTTTTATTCATACATTTGTGTCCAGAATCAACTCACTATTCACTATTGTTTGTTTCACATACATTTTATATATCCCGTATGGATCTCACCTCCCTTCTTAGGGAGGTTTGGGTTCCACAAAATCTTAATGGGGTAGTAAGTAGGGAAAAATTTCCCTCTTTCTCTGGAATGCCACTTTTCTTAGCTAACATTTTGATCCTTGAGTCCTATTTTCCATATTTCTTGGACTCTTTCCTATTTTTTTGTCATCTTTTCTAGGACCACAACCTTTGTAAGTATGACCCTTCCTTACAAACCTCAATCATAAAGATATTAGTAACTCTTATTTTGGGGGGTTCATAAAGTTTTAAGTACTCATAATTAATAACTAAGTGAATCTTCATAAAAGAATGGAGATCAAATTTGAATTCATTTTTATCGATAACCTCCAAAATATGGAAATATTTCGCCTTAATGGGTTAGTTTGTTTGTCCTTGTAGCATTTCCTACACAATGAAAGCCAAAATTTATCGCATACCTTATGTTTATGCTCATTTATATGCTAATCATGTCTTTCTTTATATATTTTTTGTAATTATTTATTAATTTTGAGTTGGATTTTTATAATTCTCTCAAAAAATTATGATAATTTTGTCATCTCATTATCTACTTCTACTTGTTAATCTTTCATATTAAAATATACATCCTAAGTGGTCTTGAAGTAAAATACCACAAAAATGCCTCAAACAATGAATTATTATTAGAAGAATTCAATTCCTTCTTGTAAAAATATTGAATGTAAGGGAGTGATTCATCTCTTGTTTTAGGACACTTTCCATTATACCCCCTAATGAGCTACACCAATATTAGGTTGAGCACTTCTATTTTCCATGCAAGTACAAAGCATCCATAAAAGGAAAAAGCAGTTTAGGAACTCCAGGCCCATTTCAGGCCAACTCCACAACCACCAACATGCACATGCATCTGAGGGAGATAGTCTATTGCAGAAGCTTCCAAATCATCCAATGATCAACTCCATAGCATACATGCAATCAGGGTAACAAAAATAATGAAGTCCAATACCAAAAAACACCCAACATAAGCACATTACTCCATAAATGAAAAACAACCCAACCTTCTCCATATCACTAGGGAGCCTCTCACTCAGACACCCAATATGAAAGATTTGTTGCAACACAACCACAAAGCAAAAAAGCCCAACATTGCATCAAGATTATTCCACTGTCAACTACGAGCTTCAGATCACATCATTTCAGTATGACCAACTCCATTTTCTCTGCCTTCACCATCCTTCAAGTAGCGTGTTGTCTCCTAAAACTAAAACAAAAAAGCAAGAACTTCCACTCACCAAAGGATCAATCTTTAGCCGATTCCTTCATATTTCCTCAATCTTTAGCTTTATACCCATCATACTTGATAATGTACACCAAAACTTACAAAAAAACCTTGTGTATCTATCTGAAATTATGGATATAGGAAGTTCAAAACGTACCTATACATTAACAAAAAACATCTCAATTGACTCTTTTCTTGTGATAGTCCTTTAACACAATTAGAATAAAATTTTATTGAACCTATCAACTACTAGAAACAAGTAATTATGACCATATTTAAACATAGGGAAACCTCCTACGAATTTAATGAAAATACGTTCTAACAGTCCTATGGGGATTAACAAATGCAAATACATTCCTTCTTTTACTGTCTTAGATTTTCTAGTACAATATATAAGCTCTCCTCTTCTTCATGATGGATTATTTTAGTGTGATTTGAAACATTGACAAAAGAATACAAAAAATTAATCTAAAAGCACTCTTACATAACTTTATGGATTGTGGAATACTCAATGCTAACTAGTGCAACATAATTAAAAATTATAACAAATCTTGCTACTTCTTTTTGGATTTTAGGACAAAACACACACCTTTATAAATGAGCTATTATTTTACCTACACTAAAGTTTCCCACCATTTTGGAGGTGTTTTTCTCTCTCATTAATAGTAGCCTTTGTGTTCTTGGCACATACAATTTTCTTACTTTGCAGAGTATCCCATCTTTGAGATAGAAGTCTTCACTTTTTAAAATTTCCTATCATTAAAGCTCTTCATATGTTTATCAAAGTCCTCATAATGTTAGCCTATTTTGAGAAAGGATCCAAATAAGGTACCATTGCCATTATTGAAATGGATGGGTGAAACAACATATTTGCCACATTGTTAATTTACTTTTAATATTTAATCACTTAGTGAAACTAGCGTTGATATCCCAACCATTTATAACATTTTTTGTGCTTATAAATATTGTAGATATTGGTGGTTAATGTGCATAATAATTTATTTACCAAGTAAATAATCTCTCAATTTGTTAACTGCCTAACTAGTACACAAAATTCTTTATCATGCATGATATATCATGTAGCTATTGAGATAAAAACCTTTGAAGAAAAAAATAGGTTTACCAACTTGAAGATAGACAACACCCACAAAATATTCACTCATGTTGATTTCTACTTAAAAATTATTTTATAAATAATTAAGATCAAGTATAAAATTGTGATTATCTTTTACTTTAATATTTCAAACTTACTATAATTGTCTTCTACCTACTAAAATAGTCTTCTCTTAAATGCAAATTTATGTAATGGTATGGCTATGTAGGAAAATATAGAATATATTGTATCATAAATTATGTAGCTTCTACAAAACTCCTATTATCAATAACGCTCTTTAATGCCAGACAATTTATAATTGCTTTGCCAATGTTTCTTTGCTAACTATTCACAAAGACCTTGGTTTATTTTGAAAGTAGTCTTACAAGTGTCTTATTATTTTATTCACACCCAACAATATTTTAGTTGGTCTAACAAAGCAACAATCCTTGGAAGATGATACCTATTCTCAGTGGTAATTTTGTTAAGAGCTCTATAATCAATACACATTCGCAAAGAACCATGTTTCTTCTAAACCATTGCTATAGGTGACCCATAAAGTGAAGTGATCTAGGGTGAATAATCACTTGCTTCCATAACTCTTGAAATTTCTTCTTGATCTCATTGCTCTCTAATAGTTATTGTTGGTACAATCCAATGTTATGTGGAGGATATTTTGGATGAATTGAATCTAATCATTGACCTCCATTCTCGATGGAAACCCTATTTCTTTTGTGATAACTTCATGAAAAGATAAGATTTCTTCATCCAGGTCGTTCAATTTAGAATGTCATGGTGAAAACCTCAAATCTTTTTTTTTTCTCATCTTTAAAAAATGTACATAAATTTTATCGATTTATTGAGTTAACTAAATGAATTGATTAGAACTACTATGGTACTATAGTGCCCCTCCATTCTCACCGTGGATGTGTAGGTAGATTAGCTTTAGAACTTGGAGATTAAGGTAAAATAATAGGGATATTTAAAGGTATGTGCTAATGATGTTAAGCAGTTGATGTTGTATATTATGAATTTATGGACTATGTGTGAAGGTTAGGATAAGACTTATTATACATGTTTAAGGATACGTTTATCATGATGTGTGTGTGTGTGTTCAAACATGACCATTACTAGGATGCATGCAATGGACATATTGATGTGATGGGAGTGCTTTGGTTACCTTTAAGGTTTTCACTCGATTCTAATATATTATTATTGTGTTGACATGTCATTATGATTTTGATTATGATTATATTTATTATCATGAAGAGGTAGGTTATGTATTTAATTTATAATTTTGTGTTTTAAATTCATAGAGATTTATATGGATGATAAAGAATAATATTATTTGAATGTTTTGAAGTGTTTCTTTCAACTGATGAAATGTTGCTATATGTTGGGTTTCTCATTTTGATGTTTGACTATAATCGTGTATGTTGAAAAGAGGGTTTTTAAGGGATCCGTTTGTTTGTTTTGCATTTTGTGAATTTTTGAGTCATTTTTGATCAATTTTGTTCATGTTGCTGATTATTCTAGGGTCAAATCTGAAATGGTTTTTTGATGGATTTGGATTTCGAGTTGATTTGACTGTTTTATAGCTGGCAGACTTAACTATTGTCAAGAGGGATTTAGCTCAACTCTCAAGGTTGTATAGGAGGATATAGCTCTATCCTTTGGTCTGTTTTTTGTTGTACCATTTATGATTGAATGTTTTTATTTTCGTTATGTTGATAATCCATTCCTATTTGTGAAATCTTGTGTTGGGTCTTCTATACTGTGTAAGGATCAATTGTACCAAGGTTATGTATTGTTGGTTCTGATTTTGAACTGCTGAGAAAGAGAAATCAAAGTTGGCTATCATGTTATAAGATTGTGCAAATGATGTAATATGTTTCATTGTATGTATTGTGGTATAATGATCATCTTTTGGGTTTCCTATCTGTTTGTGTTATGTGTTGGGCCTCTGGAAGTATCTGAAAGTCTTTGTGAAAGTCCTTGTGATTTTTGGTTGATTCTTGTTTTAGGTAGTCTCCTTTGGATGTTTAGTGTCGTCCACTCATTGTTTTTGTTGTTGCTTGCTTGTGTGTGGGGCCTAGTGTTTTCTCCCAACACGAAGGGATTGGGCCTCAGGGTTCCACGTGGTAGGGTGGAATTTTCCAACCATTAATTGAGGTTTAGGTGGTACAGTTCGTGTGCAACATGGAGAGTCTTTCTTTTCACTTCATTTTAGAGCTGGTTTTATGGTGCAGATGATATTTCTAAGAAAATTATGTCCAATATGTATTTTATATATATGTACCTCCTAGATGAATGAATCTTGTACATTGTAGCATTCTTATAAAGGAAACATAAATGAATTGATGTAATCTTGAAGATGTATTTATTGTTGTTTATTATGTAGTGGAAAGGTTAACGTACAAGTGTTGTATTTATGATGCATATGAACTTAATTTAGTAGTAGATGTGATAAATCTTTATGTACCTATTTCATGGTGTTGATTAGGATTAGGTTCATATTGGCATAGTGTTGGATGATGTTTAATTATAATTGAGTTATGTTATCATGTGTAACTTGATGTATGAGATTTAATTTACATTCAAAGAATTGACTGGATGTGTTCTTAGTGTATCATATGTCTTTCTATAGGTTTAGTGTAGATGTGTTGTAGTAGCGACATTAGGGGACCATGGTGGATAGGTGTGTAAGTGGGCTATGATTAATGTTACTTTTAGGTCATAATGTGATTATGATATGATGTTAATGTAATGATGTTATCCATGTTAATTTGTTGAGTTGCATTAGTTAGTGTCACTTTAGTTTCTTTAAAATATATATATATATATATATATATATATATATATATATATATATATATATATATATATATATATATATATATATATATATATATATATATATATATATATATAGGCATGATGTTGGAGGTTTTTTGTGTTAATCCACCGGGTCCCTTAGTGGAGCGTTATAGGTACCCTTTTATTATGCACTTAATCTCATCCTTCACCCATCTATACTCATTACTCATTCCTATAAAAATACTTACCCTTATATAAAGATAAGGACTACCAATTGTCAAAAGTATTAAGAGGAATTACATCCATGTCAATCTCGTTTATGTATTGTGTATTAGTTCCCCAATTTTAACCTTACACCCAAGTTTGTTACTTATATCTCTATTCCCTTTTCACTCATCCCAAAGTGTATGGCCATATATGTTATTTTTGTCTTTAAGCCAAGATTTTGAACCAAATTTTTTATGGAGGATTTAATATCATCCACAAATACATTTTACCAACTTGATATGGGAGCATGAGCCTTTAGGTTGAAACCTCTTCGACTGAGAGCCAAAGACTAAGCGGTATACATTCTGCCAAATTCATTTGGGGAACGATCCTGAACTCATCCACTATGATTACAGGGCCTTGCACTCAACAAGACTTGATCCTTGGTGAGCTTATTTAGAACCATTAAACTTCACCAATAGATCAAGGACCAATTGAGATTACCTTATGAACTAGTATCTATCAGTACATTTAATCTGGTCTTCTTAACTTGAAGCTTGAAATATTTTTTTCACCTTCTCAAGTTCATGTTTTTCCTTAGTGGCCATGTATACAATGTTTTCATCTATATCTAAACTACCCTCTACTTAAATACCATCATCTTAAATGACTAGAATAAATTTATTTATTTCATCTTTTTCTTTCCTCCTATTCTTGTTTTAGGATGTAGTTTTTAAAGAAGATTCCAACACTTTTAATTTACATTTCTATATATTTTAAAATGTCTAAAATGATTCATTATATCCTTTCTATCATATTTTTTAAAATAATGATAGTTTTCTTTGCCTTCCAATCATCCTTATTTCTAATTTTGTATGGAAGACTCGCGTTCATCCTTCATAGATCTCTTCTTTTCCTTTTCCACATAGCAGTATTAGACATGTGCTTCACCCAATTCCTTTGAATTGGTAGTGACTACTCTCTTATGGATGTGATAATAGAATCTACTAAGATACTTGTTCATATTTTTCTCCTTGTCTAAATCCATCCCATTTAGCATGACTTGTAGATGGAATTCTATACTATAATCGTGCACACTTTGATAACTTGGCTCTTTGTAGTACATTAATTTAATATTTGGATTGAATTTATGCCCTATGGGATAGATATTTTGATGGATTTATTCAATAAGTTCTTCCTAATAGTTAATAATAGACTTATTCCTATTTTCACAATAAGAAACATAATATTCCCACCATAAAAGAGCATGACCCTCTATTTTAAGATATGTAAATCTAGTTATTTGTGCCCTATTTATTTTATACAAAGTAGAATACACTTCAAGTTGTTTAAATATACATCCAATATTTTTGTCTTATTTTCCCTCAAAAATATGTAATTTATACATTAAATGGGCTTATATTCTTTCCTTCATCTTCATTTGGTTCTTTCAAGAAATATTCTTTAATTTCATCATCTTCATCAATTCCACTTTTTTGGCAAGTGCCTTATGGGTAGAATATTGCTCTAGTACCATTTTACCCTATTGTCTAGCCAAATTCTCTTGTTTTTATCCCAACCATTGTTGTTTTTTAATTACGCCCTTCATGTGGTCTTCAAGTGTGATTGCTCTTGCATACAAATCCTTTATAACTACCTTTTGAGATCTTGTTGTCACAATCATACAAAATCTTCCAAAATCTAATGACAAATTGATTTTTAAAATCTTTAATTATAATTCAAGAATAATAAGTTATTTAAAATACTTGCTACTTGCTAATACAAATGAATTTTGATTTTAAGAGGAGAAAATTGTAGGCAAAAAAAAAATCTTGAATTAACTCATGTAAAATTTGAGTTTTTATCTTGGAAACCCCCAATGTGGAGGGAAACTACCTTTTATGGTAGCAATAATGGCCTTGCTACCTTCTTTGCTATCTTGGGAAAATAATCACAAATGAAACTTCAATCCTTTGACCTCTACTTTTTGTTATCTTATTTGATAAATAATTGCTCTCTACAATATTTCTATTATTCTCTCAATTTCCAAAAATGATTTAAACTCAAGTTACAACTTCCTTTCACAACATTCTATGAACATGAAGGTTATCTTGAGCCTTGAAATATTTCCTACTTATTGTAGTGTAGGAAATTATATACCCTTTATAATTTCACACTTTATTTGGGTCCCTTAATTAATTGGACTTAATTAAGCTTCTAATTACCTAAATTATACATTCCAAAGCCTTATTTATCGTGTTTTCTAAAAGGGAGACCTATATTTAGTTGATGCAATTAATAATTAAATCACATTGGAGAATGAGTGTCCTAGACTTATGGGCCAGGACCCATTCGCCCATGGGTGAATGGGTCCTCCTTAAGTGCCATAATCCATTTTTAAATATTTTTTTGGTGGTATTTTAATGATTCAAATTTCATATGCAATTGTTGGCTTTTGGAATCTAATTTTTGAGAAATTAGATAAACACTTATAAATACATAGTTTTTTTATCAATTCAAATCTAACACTTAAGAGGCAAAATTATCAAGACTTCATGAGAGAAAATATTATTTTCAAGAGCAGAATTATCAGTCATTTTTTGCAGCAATCAAGATCCTAATCATCATGTCAAAGTTCATGTGCATTCATGTCATCTTGTGAAGGCTACTATGCATTGTTGATCCTAAAGCATCCAAGCATTTTCAAGTGTCCAATCAATCAAGCAAAACAAGATCAATCCTTGGAGTGATGTGTGTGTGACTTCAATCCTCTAAGGACAACCATTAAAGGTTTGGTGAGTTGTAGCAAGCATTGTTTCATTCATCATTCCTTCCATTTGTTAATTTTCATTATCTTTCTATCGAGGTTTAATTACCAAACTTTGGGTTTGACCAAGGAAAACTTCCAATGAAAAAAAAAAAAAATTCCTCTTTGTGTGTGTGTAGAATACAGGTTGAAGAAGGATTGAAGATCGTGAAGAGCAATTTTACATTGTTGTATTTGTTGCATTCATTGTTGTCAAATCACAAAAACTCAAGTGCAAAATTTATTTTCAGCTTTTCGATAATGAAACCTTGGCAAAACAACATCTCAAATCTTACTTCAGAGGACTACAAAAAGTATTTTTGGAAGCCCTAACTAGGACCCATTCACCCCTGGGTGAACCTGTCCTCCTATAGTGCTCATAATCAACTTTTTATGCCACGTACATGTGTGTAGACCCTTCTCAAATATGCCTAGAAATTTTTAATTTAATTTCTATATCTTTGGAATCTTGCATTTTATCATCTAGATATTATTAAGCATTTAGTTTAAACATTGCAAATCATTTGATTAGGCTTCAAATCTGCCCTATTCTCTTAAAGGACTGAGATCCAGGTCTGATTGATTCACCATTGAGGTTGGAAGTCAATCATTACACCTTGTGATCTCTTTCCTAATGAAACTCCCCTAGGAATTTTTCCCTATTGTGGATCTTTAAAGTCCTATTTAGGGAACCCATTTCCCCACATTTCACTCACACAAAAATATAAATTAGTATTTGTTTGTTTTAGAATTTAAATTTGAAGTGCTAATTATCATTGGAAAATGCCATAGTCATGGTCCTAACTTGGTCATTACCATAATTAAAATTCCACTTCATTATACTTTTTTGTTGGTTCTACATATTTTTCTTGTCTTGATGTCTAAATTCTATTTACTCTTCATGTTTTTTAGATCTACTATGGATCAACACAAAAGAATAAGGAAATGTGTGAAATACATAAATGGAAAATATGGATCATAAGAGGACATAAGAATCAAACAAAGCACAAGAGATACACATTGAATATAAGAGAGTATATGAGATAAATATAAAAGGATTAATAAGAAGGTGCCACCAAGTGGAGAAATACCATAAAGCATAACATAGAAGGTGAAATGAGAATTGAAAATACACAACTAATCACAACATAAATAAAAAAGGAAAAGTATAACAACCCATTTAAAAGACAAGGTAAAAGCTAATATAATTATGTAGATAAATAAATCATAAAAATGATTTATGTCTCATGGAACATATTTTGGGAGATCATCCTCCAAGAGGTATCCTTATCCCACAAATTATCATCATTTTCTTCTTCCTAAAGTGAATGACTTTCTTCTTCAATTACACATGTTTCCTCTTGATAGGAATTTTTAATTTTAAAGAACATATTGGAAATAGGTAGAACTATAAGAATATTTTTTCACTTGTTTCTCTTGCTTCTTTGAAGATGGTCAAATATAAATATTTTTCATTTTTTTAGCCATAATAATTTTCTTTAGAATCCATAAAGTAGTGTCTTTAGCATGAAATATCTTTATTTATAATATAGGATATGTTAGGTCCCAAAATCACTGCTCCATTTCTTAGAACCAAATCTCACTCACAAGGCCAGGGTTGTTTTCGTGTAAGTGAAATCAACTCATCAATAAAACTATGGAGGACTTTAAGATAACTCTGTGAGAGTGGGTTATATCTCCTAATCTTTGAGATTAGCTTAGAATTGAGAGTGTATTCCTGAGGATATAACTTAAAAGATATTTAAATCACATCAAATGAATAAATAACAAAATATGGACAACCAAACCCAACTTTCTATCTTGGTCCCAAAGACTATCACTGAATCGAACAATCGGCTGCCACAAAAACTCCTATATAACTGATGTAACTATTCAAGAATAACCCACATAAGATAGATTCATTCAAAAAATCTCTTAATGATAAATCCTTGGTTATGATATGAGGTTATGGATGCACAAGACTACTCCTACACTACTAGATAGTACTAATTAATGTGTTGTTTATTTTGAAAGATCTGAGATTAGCCAAGTGGGATAGAGATCAATTCCTTATTCATTGGTCTAAATAGTCATAAACTTAAGAAATAAAACAATGAAGGAAATATAGAAGGTCAATCTAGGCACATATTCCATCAAATTAAAAGCATTACATAGAGAGTACACTTATTTATCCAAATTGAATTGTATTAATCCTCATGCAATACATAAATTATTATTACAATGTGTATCTATTTTTATTTCTTTCACATTATCAAATGTTCATTACAATCATGTCAACAAGTGTGATAAGAGAAAACATACACAATAGTGAAGAAGTTCCAAGATAAATACAAACATGGAGACATCCTCTATATAATATTGATACACTTTCTCCTTTGCATACCTCACAAATTCATTTCCTTTCTATAACTAGACATAGCATGGTTGAAACTCTAGACTAATCCCTGCACCTATGTAACCTCTAGTAACCACCAAAAAAACCAACCTCCTTGTAAAAATGATCCAAATCATGTTATAATGATCTAAATAGTGTTACAAAGTCATCATATTTTTTATAATTCTTTAGAGTCTTAGGTTTATAAGAGTTTATGGTGAACTCCTCAACACCCTAAGATCACCTGCAAGACAAAAATAACTTCCACAGGAGAGAAATGGCAGAAATACCATGCTATGATTATGGATGCAAGATTGTCAGATTGAAATTTTTGTACATATGATGCCTTGCTTATAAACGAAAGTTATAAGAAAGGATTAGACAAGATCTTGACATGTGTCTTAATCCTGTACAATGAGACAACTACCTCAATAAATATTAAATGACCTAGGACACAAGTATTAAATTCCAAAAGATAAGATAAGATCTTGTGACAACTAGCATTAACTAGAAAGATTCCCTCCTTGGACCTAAGTGGAATTAACATATAAATAGGACTTAGATAGGTAAAACACCTATTTACACCAATACCCCCCCTTAAGTGCAACTTAGGGAGTACAATTATAAAAATTACACAAAGATGGGTCCTAGCTACAAGGCCATATTAGGTACCCATGTATATATGCAAATGTAATCTCTCGCAAATAGAGAAAAGGAGAAAACCCACTGGGATAAAACTCCTCCCCAAAAGAGAGATGAAATATAGGATGCTCTCAATTATGCATGAGAAGGACAAAACCCCATACGAGGAAAAAGCCCCCCCATAAGAGAGAAGAAGAGAGACCATGCAACCCCCCTCAATGTAGTCTCCTACAAAGATGGTAGATATTTTCCAATGAATGATGAAGATGATCCATGACCGTCAAACAACATTCCTCCCCTTGGGAAGAAACAAGACCAATATGGTATGCAAGATGTATTCCCATTCCTAAAAGGAAGATTTCAGAAGAAGGATGATGTTTGATGTCTCTGAAGAATGCTCAAGTGTCTTTGTGTCAATGTCAAAAGGTGTCACCCTCTAAACAGGTGTTCCAAGCCACACTGTTGAAGAAGACAATCTAGAATCTCCTAGAAATTGTGAGTTGAAATAACAAATATAAGTCTCATATTTTTGGTGATGCTCACAAAGGTGAAGCACTGGCCCTTCCTGGGATGTAATGAGTGCTAATTGGACCATTCATTATCATGAGATATGGGTTCTTATGAACCACTACTCATGAAACATGGGTCAATGAGTTTGACTCATAAAACTACATGGTTGAATCCTAATAGCAATATCACAATTTAACACACTATGGAAAATACCTCCCACTTATCAACTTACATATACTTAATACAACCCCATGAAAACCTTTTTTCTTGAAACCAACATATCTATTCTCCCAATCAACCTCAAAGCATTGAAAATATGAGCATCAAAGATATAATGTTGGACTTTTAGAAGCAAATGAGTGAGACTGATAGAGATCAAGAGTATAACTTGCAGCAGGAACAGTTGGCTTACTTAGCTTACCAATACTAGCAAGAGGAGGAGATACAAAGGAAGAAATATGAGTATGAGTATCTTACAAGAGATTTTGTTGTATTTCTTGACCGAGCACAAAGGTTGGAGGCCTAATCAGCTTCTTACATTCCAAATCAGCCTACAAAAGAAGAGCTTCTTAGGTATGAAATTCCATGTTTCGGGCAAGGTAAACCTTCTAAGTCTTCAAATCAGTCTCATGAGATTGAAATTCCAAACTTTAGGAGTCTTCATATTTTGTAAGATCCTAAACCTAACCAAGAGCCACCTTCTCTAAAGCTTATATGATCTCAAGAAGAACAAAAAGACTTCTATAATTAGCCTTCTTGTCCTAGCACTATTTACCTTTACAAAGTTGGACCCATTGTTTATTAGGACAGCTGGTTTAGTTAGCAGAAAAAAGAGGTCTTTGAGGAGAAACATGCACAATTTTTGGATGTTGATATGCTTGAACATGATGTACAAGATGAAAAATAAGACCTGTTAGAAGAGGTGGATGAGCATGATCAACTAGGGTACCAAGTTGAAAAGCTTGAAAGAGGTAATGAAAACCAATATTTCATACTCTTATTTGAAGAACTTCCTTATTTCATTGAATAGGATAAATAAAGTACAAAAACTTCAATATCATCACAAGTTTTGGAGCAGTTGAAAGATGAGAATGAGCATGAAGAAAGGTTGGTCCACAAAGTCAATATCAATCCTCTCCCATAGAAGAGCAAAGAAGAGGTTGAAGAAGACCTATTTTGCGATGATCTTGAAGTATTTGTTTCAAAATTAGATGACAAGCCAACACCTTTCAAAGAGGAAAATCATGAGCAATAGGAGCATAGTGTAGAAATATCTTTGTTTCTGCCAAATTAGTCACAAGAAATGGCCTTCACAAGTTAGTAATATGATGAGACAATAGTACACAAGCAAGAAACCAGCAAGGAGAGTTCAAACTTTCTCATTTCAAGAGGATGTCCTATCAGACATCTATCTAAGATGGTGTCAAACAAAGCATTATGGGTCATGCTTGCACCCAAGAATGAGGTTGAAACTGAAGAAGGATGCATCCCTCTTACCTATCTATTTCAAATTAGTGGTATGTATGATCAATAAGAAGAGGTAGGTGGATTTTTTTATTCTCCAAGAGTTCTTGCAACAGTTGATCATTTTTTTGTCATTTCTCCGCATCCTTTTGGTTGATCATAAACGTGTGAAATATTACAAATTATTGAGAAAAGGAAGTTATTTTGCAAAACCAATTAATGGATTTGTTTAAGAACTACCACTGCTAGTTATTGTAGGTTAGGGTAGTTTTATTTCAAGTAAATAAGTACTCATGCACAATGCTTTAGTTTTTCATTTTCTCCAAGTGCTATTGCATAGTTAGTTTGTTGTTCTTAAGGAGTTGAATTCTTGTCAAAGTTTGGGTTTCAGTTTGTCTCACACTCTCTTGAATTATATGCCCAATGGATATGCAATTCTATTGGTCTTATTGGTTTTAAAAGGAAAAAACCCTCAAAGGTTACCAAGAATGTTGTTTTTTTGCAGTCATTAGCAAAAAATTAAATGTTTGGGTTAAATGATATTTTTGTTTAGCTTGGATCATTTATCCTTTAAAGGAAGCATTGATCTTTCACTAAAAGAAATAAATTTATCTCCCAAAGTTTTATATGACCACACCAAAAGCAAGAAATAAGACTTTATGTGCATGTAAAAGGAGGATTAGAAAGAAATGGATAAATCAAACTCTAAACTAGGCACCAAGTCCACTAAGAGTGAAAAAGAAAATCTGAAGAAAGCTACATGTGAAGGAAGAGCACTAGGGTTTTGAATTTTTTGGAAGTTAAGTTTGAAAGAATGGAGATGGTTTTTCAGAAGATCGAAGAAAGAGCATGCAGTTCTTGGCTCCTAAAATACCTCCCACGTTGCTCCTTTTTCATATCTAAATACTTTGCATGCATTTTCCTTATGGAGCTACCAAAGGACAGCCATACGATGGGCATTCAAAGAGAAATATTTACCATATTTCCCTAACATGGTCCCTCAAAGTAAAGTCACCAAAGAGCAAAGAAATTATGACTATCCCTTTGAATAGGACATTCAACAATGGTGGTGAGAAGTTATGACAATGAAAATCAATCATGACAACAAGTTTAAAAGACCTCAAGGTGCAAGGTTATTAAGTCAGTATGGGATCAAGGGCCATTTTAGTAAGGACAAAGTTTCAAGAGTAAAAAGGATAGTCAAGCCAAGATTAAGGCCAGCATACCCAAGACAAACAAATTCAATGAAATGAAGAATACTATGTGAAACAAACAAAAATAGGGTGTTGTTTGTGTTGTTAAAAAGGGGCATTCACCAAAATGACCTATTTTCCTAATTTCATTCAAGGAAATGAGATCCAAACCATGACGTGACTAACAACCCTTAGGTGAGTCAAATCAAGGTATGAATCAAAAAAATTCCTATCAACAAACTCCAAAATGCAAGCTATGAAATGCAAATGAAGAACAACAATTAAATCTGATAGAAACAATAACCAAAAGGAAGATATGGAAAGGGGAAAACAATGTGTACCTTTTACCAAATTTACCTTTTGAAGCTCATTGAGGACTCATTCGCCCTATGGCGAATCGGTCATGGCTAGGGTTACTAAAAAATGCTTTTTGGGTTCTCTTCTACTAGGTTTGCACTTCCAAATTCCAGGCATTCACTGTCAAACAACCAAAAATAAATTTTGTAGAGGAGTTTTTGTGATTTGGCAACTTTTCTTGCAACTTTGACAACTTTGCAACTTTATCCAATTTTTCTCTTCAAAGGATCTTCAACCTAAAATCTGCAATCACACATCAAAGAGAGAAAAATGTTATTTCTTAGGTGAATGGGGGTTTACCTTGGCCAAACCCCATTTTGGTAATTAAACCTTGAAATGCAATAAGAAAGCATGAAGGAATGATGAATGAAAAAATCTATGTAACAACTCACCAAACCTTATTTGAACCTTAGAATACAAATTTGCAAACGAGCATTAAGTGGCCTCAATGAATGTAGATCTTGGTCATGAAACTTGAAGTGAAACAATGCCTTCGATATGCTTGAATAGATCTTGAACACTACATCATCATATTAGCTCAAACAATATACATGATGCAAGAACTTTTTGACATGATGAAAGGAATCTTGATTGCTGCAATAATCTTCTACAAATCTGCCCTTGAATGCCTTAGAAATGCTCTTGAATTGCTCTTGATCTCATAAAATTTCTATTAGGACTTGCTCATAAAGGTTCTAGGTGAAACTAAGTGAAATAACCTTGTATTTATACATATCTTAATATTAATTCCCAAATTTTAAATATCACAAGCCGACATTATATTCGAAATCATTAAAATACAGGAAAAAACATATTTTAAAGGGGGGTCCTAGGTCACTTACCTAGGACACACATTGCTCAGTGTTAAACATTATGTTAAATTAGGGTTCTAGGTCTAAGTGAGGACCCATTCGCCCTATTGAAAATGGGTCCTAGGTCACTTACCTAGGACACACATCTTCCAAAGTTAAGTGTTGTGTAATGGTATTTATGAATGTCGGGCTTTATCCCTTGAAATTTCCATTTAATTAGGCTTGGATTTGAATTAAAGGGAAAATTAAGGAAAATTAACCTCAATCAATTAATAAAGCCCTAAATTAATGTGAAAGTGTAAAGGTACACCTTACAACACCAAAAATAAGGCACAATTAAGTCCATTTTATTTAAAAGGGCCCTAAACTTAATGTGAATATGTAAAACATATTGCAACACTAAATTAAGGCATCATTAAGCTCATTTTATTATTAATTATTCCCAAATTAAGTGTGCAAAAGGGATACTTTTTCCTACACTATATTATGCCCCAACTTTAGTGAGAGTATGACCCTATGTCAAACTCACACTAAAGTAGACATATAAGACACATATGTATGCAACAATGACAAAGATACCCAATCATACAACATCAAAGACTAGGAAGATCAAGCCTAGACGGTTTGATCGGCACTGAACACATCTAAGACATCGATTTTTGTTTTTTTCATGCTCACTCTAGGGTAATGGAACCTCAAGCTGTCCACTAGGTGAGTATCCCAAAAGGGGTGGCAAATGAGAGAATTATATTAGGCTCCCATACCATATAAAATTTTTCCTCCTGACAACTTCAATAAGGCACCACAATGCTAGGTTCCATGCTCCATAGGGCTTAACAAGTTGTGTTATGATAAACACCTATGAACAAGGGCAAGACTCCACAAGAAAGCAAGGTGTGTTATGCTAAGTGGCCTTGAATTTAGGGGTTTCGAGCTTCATAAGGTTAGCAAGCTACATTATGCTAACACTTATGAACAATAATGCTAGCAAGGGTTTTTGTTCAAAGGGATTTTTTTAGTTCGTGTAAGGTCTTCTTCATAGGGAACATCATGCATAATATCTCCAAGAGAGGATAAGTCAAGGGTAAAATATCCACAACTTAGGGAATGCAATGTGTCACATCACCACTAAGAGGAAAGCTATACGCTAAGAAATATCGTACTCTTGGAGGACATCAAACCCAATGACACCACCAAGAAAAGGACACATCACAAGAATAAAGAAAATCACACCATGAAACATGAGAAATGTCAAAAAATATTATCAATGTATGCCCCCACTTTAAAGCGGTTGCTAACACCATTGTTGTGAGCAATTGCTTAAAGTAGCCAATTTTCAATCCTAAGACATGAGAGCTTATTCAAAAAACCCTATGCCAAGTCATATATTTCTGAAATGAAGCTACATCATGAAAAAGGAAGGAGGGGTTGCCCCCAAAAATACATAAGGGATCTATGGATACGGGGTCAGTATATCTTTGCTACAATGTTGTTATAGAGCTCAAAAATTTCATCATTCCCCAAATACTCATAGAACTGGAAGAATGACACATAAAGAGAAAAAACAAAGAAAAATCCTTTTGGGTCAACATGGAAGAGACCTAAATGTCTTGATGCCTTGCGTCATACCCAAAATGAAAAAACAAGACAAGTGAAAAGATAAAATGTTTACAACATATAGAAGAATGTAGATACAAATAGAGGAATGCACATGAAGAGAGAGATACATCAAAGAGAATAGTACGGGGGATCACATTATGCACATGCAATCACATAAGGAACATGAAAAAGAAAAAATACTAGTAAGGAATATGTGAGTCAACCTATAGCAATCCATCTGGATCCCAATCTTGATCAGTATATACGGAAGGCAGACAACTAACCAAAGGGACAATATCAAGTACCAAAACTAGGACAAGGTTGCTTAACCCCTCGCCTCCACTAAGTGCAGGACAAGGATGATTCGATTTGGGTGATGAGAATGAGCTCCTTGCGATAAAGAGAATGATCTGCAATGAATGTAAAGCATGTAATAGTGAGGGTGCTATGATCCTACAACTATTACATGGCAAGGAGCAAAATGCATGTTGCTTTAGCCAGGTTTGGTTCTTAGAGGGTGCAAAATTCTTCAATACTTTCTTTAAAGGATGGAAATTATCAGTGTGATGTCCAAAGAATCTATGATAAGCACAATATGGTTCATTTTTATTAGTTTATCTTTTGGTCAAGTTTGCACATTTAGGTGGTAATTCGATTAGTTGCCAACGTAAAAGAGCATAGAAGATTGTCTTGATTTTGGATAGTTGTAATATCTTATAAAGAGATTCAGGAGGTCCATACAACTTTTGTAACTGAATGTTTTTATGATCATGCACTTTTGGTTTCTTCTTCTTTGGTATGATAATTGTGTTGTTATCAATTTCTTCTTCTAACTACAAATCCTTTCATTTTTCAGAAAAGGATGTGTTAGGACTAGTAAAGTGTTCAAAAGGTGTGGCTTCTTGTCGCTTATGAATAGGTAATGTATTGGAAGTGGCTTGAGGATGAGGCAATTTTTTTTTGATGAGATAAATCTGCACATAAATTTTATTCCTTGTTCATATTTAAGTAGCTTTCGTAAAATTCCTATAAGGGGAACGACATGGACAACAATAGGTTCATCTCTCACAAATTCTAGTAAGGTCTTCAATTCTTTATCTAGCAACCTTATGTTCTCTTGTGGGATATGAAAAACATCATGCACATTTTTTTAGGCAAGGAAGTCATTGGAGATGAGGTATACATGTAATGATCCATAGGGTATTGATTATCAACACTATTAGAAAGAGAATTAGAAAACCTAAGATCCATGGCGAATGGTGTATTGCGGGATGACATGAGTCTCAAACTACATCTTACAATAGTATTGCTAATAGGACACCAAGTTGTAAAGCTCATACAAGTTTTACAAACTCAATTCTAACCCAAAATGGAAACAGGGTAAAGTGCAATGCAATGACCTAGAATGCAATATGTAAATGCAATTTTCAGATTCTAAACAAGGTAATTTTTTTATTACACTATGCAAAAGCCTAAAAATGAAGTCTTGTAAATGTAATTTTGAAATCACACAATGTGCTAAATTTATCAAATTAAGCTATATATGATCAAATTAATGAAACAAAAATTTGCAAATAGAAACACAAATCTGAAAACAACAAATAGGAATGCAGAAATTAATGTTTTAATGCCCAAAAAATTAGAATGTGACCCTGATTAGGGACTCACTCGCCCCAAGGTGAATGGGTCCTAGGTGAGGGTTTTGAAACAATTTTTTACAGATTTCTGAGTGATTTTTAGTGGTTTCCGAATTCTAATCTGATACAACAAGTTACAGTTTAAACTTTCTATGAGTTCAATGTTAAATGCAAGTGCAAAATGTGACAAAATGACAACCTAGAAAACCTAGTGTGATATGCAATTTTTTTCAATTTTCAAATGCAAGTTAGTATGATGTAATGCTATGTAAATGATATGTAGGATGACTAATTTTTTTGTATTTTTTTAGGTTTAAAGAATGCAAACATGCAATCCTAAAAACCCTAGATGCAATGCAAAGTTAAATGCAAACTAGACACCCTAAATGAGACACAATTCAATGCAAGGGGATACAAAAGAATGCAAGATCTAAATCTAGGGTGAAAGAGGACTCCAAAATCTGAAAATGCAACGATCAAACTTAGGTTCACCACAATGAAACAAAGAAAAATAAGGTGTTATTTTTGTTGTTAAAAAGAAGGGGTTCACCAAAATGACCTATTTTCCTAATTTCATTCAAGGAAATGAGATCCAAACCATGAAGTGACTAACAAACCTTAGGTGAGTCAAATCAAGGTATGAATCAACAATTTTCCTATCTATGTAAGGACAAGGGTATAAATTGATTTGCACTTTAGAGAGAAAGATGAAAACTATCAAACAAACTCCAAAATGCAAGCTATGAAATGCAAATGAAGAACAACAATTAAATCTGACAGAAATAGTAACCAAAAGGTAGATCTGGAAAGGGGAAACTAGTGTGTACCTTTCACCAAAAGTCACCTTTTGAAGCTCACTGAGGACTCATTCACCCTATGGTGAATGGGTCTAGGATGGGGTTCCTGAAAAATGCTTTCTAGGTTCTCTTTTTCCATGTCTACACTCCCAGATTCCAAGTGTTAATTGTTGGATAGCCGAAAAATAAATTTTGTAGAGGATTTTTAGTGATTTGACAAATTTTCTTGCAACTTTGACAACTTTGAAACTTTCTCCAATTTTTCTCTTCAAGGGATCTTCAACCTAAAATCTGCAGTCACACATCAAAGAGAGAAAAAAATTGTTTGTTAGGTGAATGGGTGTTTGCCTTGGTCAAACCCCATTTTGGTAATTAAACCTTGAAATGAAATAAGAATGAATGAATGAATGATGAATGAACAAATCTATGTAACAACTCACCAAACCTTATTTGAATCTTGGAATACAAATTTGCAAACTAGCATGAAGTGGCCTCAATGGATGTAGATCTTGATCATGAAACTTGATGTGAAACAATGCCTTTGATATGCTTGTTCATATATCTTGAACACTACATCACCATATTAGCTCAAACAACATGCATGATGCAAGAAATCTTTGACATGATGAAAGGAATCTTGATTGCTACAATAATCTTCTACAAATTTGCACTTGAATGCCTTATAAATTCTCTTAAATTGCTCTTGATCTCATAAACTTGCTATTAGGACTTTCTCATGAAGGTTCTAGGTGAAACTAAGTGAAATAACCTTGTATTTATACATATCTTAAGATTAATTCCCGCAATTCAAATATCACAAGCCAAAATTGAATTATAGATTTGAAATCATTAAAATACTGCAAAAAACATATTTTTAAAGGGGGCTCCTAGGTCTAAGCGAGGACCCATTTTCCATAGGGTGAATGGGTCCTAGGTCACTTACCTAAGACACACATTGCTCAGTGTTTAAGATTATGTTAAATTAGAGTCCTAGGTCTAAGTGAGGACCCATTCGCCCTATGGTGAATGGGTCCTAGGCCACTTACCTAAGACACACATCTTCCAAAGTTTAGTGTTGTGTAATGGTATTTATGAATGTCGGGTTTTATTCCTCATAATTTTTATTTAATTAGGCTTGGATTTGAATTAAAAGGGCCAATTAAGGAAAATTAACCTCAATCAATTAATAAAGCCCTAAATTAATGTGAAAGTGTAAAGGTACACCTTACAACACCAAAAATAAGGCACAATTAAGTCCATTTTATTTAAAAGGGCCCTAAACTTAATGTGAATATGTAAAACATATTACAACACTAAATTAAGGCATCATTAAGCTCATTTTATTATTAATTATTCCCAAATAAAGTGTGAAAAGGGGATACTTTTTCCTACACTACACTATGAAGCAAGATGCAATCTCGTGTCATAGGGTTTTAAAGAATGCAACAGTGACTGTGACCTATGAAGAGAGGACAGTCACCTTCGCATCCCTAAATGAGATAGTCCTATGTTAAGAATGACAGTCATTGATGAAGAAGGGTGGGGTCATCTTTAAATATAAGAGGATAGAGTTTCAAATAAGTGATAGTCCTATTACTGCGATGAAAAGAATTTTCATCAAAACCTAAGGCAAGGTAGTTTATCTACAATGAAAAAGTCACAGGATAGTGAGCAAGCCTCCATTTAAATGCTCAGGGGCATGCCATGTCATGAAAATATGAATAAATGATAGATGTATGCATAGATCATGAACATTTTATGAGCACCATCAAAGGAATCATGATAGTCCTCTTTAATTATGATAGTTACCTTGCAAACATCAAATATCCAATAGTCCATTTTGGGATAAGTAAAGTTGGTAGGAAGGGAGTAGTAACCCTTAAAAATGGAAAAGTGGAGGAAGTAATCAATATGTTGTAAAGGGATTGAAACTTGACCATGGATTTATTTATCCATGTTATGTGACTAATAGTGAGAAGATGTCTATAGAGCATAAAAGTTGAATTATTAGTTGGAGCAATTTAAAGAGGTACCAAAGAAAAGGTCACCATGAAATGATCTAGGGCAGCAATTATCTCTCCTATGATAGTAAGAAAGACTCAACCAATACATAATAAAGAATTTGAGACAATGATTTCCTACCATTTTTAGTGAGAGCACATTGCATGGTGATCACCAAGGGAAAAGAAAGACCAAATTCTCAATAAGCATGGAGGAATCTACAGAGGACAATCAATAGTTCTAGAGTTGAAATGACAAGTTTTCACCTATAGCAAGAAGCTCATAATAATACAATATAGTGGGAATTTGAGGGTATTTCTATTTTATTAAAATGGCTTGGTTGACATGGCCGTAGTACACTCTTCTTGTCATTTATGCTTTCATTTGGAAACCATTGACCTTCTTGAAAGCTTGAAACCTTAGAAAAGAGACCATTACAAATATGTGTCCCTATGAAGAGAAGACTCAAAGGATAGTCTATTGATCTTGTAGACCTCAAGCCACCATGACAAGGTAATCAAGTATAGTGTAATCATAGTAGGTAATCAAATGTCCAAATGAACAAAGGGGTCACAACCTATAAGTTATCAAAGGCAGTCTCCAAGAAAGAGAGGACAATTGCAATCACAATTACCAACAAGGAAAAAATTCTTTGAAACTAAATGCAGTAGAACTTGATAAAGTAAGACCAAATAAATCCTTCACTCTTTCTCACTCTGTATAAGCTTTTATTATTTCAATAAAAGCAAAACTTTTTCCTTCTCAAAATTCTTTTTTTGAATGTTTTGGTGGATGATTTGATTTAGTTTTTGTGATTATTAATACAAGATCTTTAAATTATGTCTAATTGCAAAACATTTTATACTAGAATAAGCAAAACTTATACAGGTCATAGGTTGTGTTATTTCTTTCAATAGTTGTAGTTGCGAAAACTTTCAGTTTTTCTTCAAGAATCTGAAATATAACCCTTTTATGAAACATTGTTGTGTGAGCTTGTGGAAACTGAGTTGTGCATAGGGAAGAGCTAATTTTTTAGAGAAGTTGTGAATTGAAACAGTGGGTATAAGTCTCAAATTTTTGGTGCATCACCTCCTAAGATCAGCAATCTTTTAGTTTTAGTTCTTCTATCCCTTTTCTTGATTAAGGTAGTAGTTTATAGGAGGTCCATCAAGGGAACCAACCCTCTTTGGAGGTTCATCTTCACCATAGGTGACCCATAGCTTGAAGATGATCCCACGTTTCATAGGATAGTTGAGTTTTACACTTAGCCAGGGTGCAATCCTCATGATAACAAGAATCACAAGCATCCCCAGGTACAACAGTAGGTGAAGGAGATGGAACATCAACACATGTCTCTCGATCCTCAAAAGATGAGAGTATTCCAAGATTTAAATGACCATATTGAATCTCCTCAAAAGTTTCCACACAATATGCCTCAATATGAACATTTGTTGAATCATTAGAAGCAAAATGTGAAAAAGTGTAGATTCAATATTGGCGATCAACCTCCGTAACTACAACTATATCTCTACTATGAAAATCCTATATTATGACATAATCTGGTGTGAACTGAATACTACTACCTACTCCACCATGTATGATCTGATAGATAGAAAGGATATTGGTTGACAATGAAGACATATAAAGAACATTAAATTTTCTGTTATCCATGTCAATAGATCCATTCCCACAAACATGCATATATATGTTGTTAGCCATCAGGATGTATGCTAATGAACAAGTCTCAAATGAAGTGAACATACTCTCTAATAAATTCATGTGATATGAGGCTCCTGAATCCAATATCCACCTCTTTGACTCAAAATTTGCAACTAAAACAAGTGCTTGCCCCTTGAGTTTATCATACTTTGAAGAAGAATATGATGAACCCTTTGATGATGAAGAAGAATTGATTTGAGCCTTCTTGAGAAGATGCTTCAACTCATCAAGTTGTTTTGAATAGCATTGGTGATCATCATGCCACTTTTTCTTGTAATATGCACAGAGAGGATTTTGATTCATTATGTGGCTTGTTTTTTTCTTCTTTTACTTCTTTTTAGGATTCCATGATTCTTTTTGTACATTTAACTCACTAGCCAACAATTCTTGTGACTTGAAAGACTTGATTATACCCATTTTCATTAACTTCACTTCCTCTTGGATTAGGATATTTGCAAATTCATCAAAATTAAGATCAACATATGATGCTCCCATAGAAATTTGATGGGCATGAAAGTCAGAAACAAACACTGAATACTTAGGACCAAGCTTGGATAACACATTCAAAATCAATTGTAAATCCTCTTTATCAATGTTGCAATCTTTTAGTTTTGTTCTTAGTTGTTTGATCTTGGAGATCTAGTCTTGGATGTGGTCAAAAAATTTAGGATCAACATTCATCAAATCATTATCAATCTAATATCCCCTAATCTTATCAGTTTTACCATACAATTTATCAAAAGTCTCCCAAGAATCTTTAGGTGTTTTGTATGATTCAACATGAAATTATAAATCAAATGAGACTATTGAATAAATGCATCCAAGTGTTTTCCAATGATCAATCTCTCATTGTGCCAATTATTTAGCATTAGTAGGTTGAGGAATAGTTTCTTTTAGATAAGCCTATAAGACCCTTCCCCATGAGATAATTCCATATTGATTTTCTCCATGAAGTATAGTTATATGGAGTTAGGAGATCAATTTGAAATTTTCCCATTGTAAGAACACAAAACAAGCAAAAGAAAGCAATCAACCACTACAATATTACCCCCCAAATTACTCAATTAAGACACCTTCAAAAATATGTGCTTTGTGGCACTTTCTATTTAGGGTGATTATAGGTGCCACTTGCCAAAAATAGTGAAGTGGACTTGATCTTAGAGCATACATATGCCAAATTTGGCCACAAGATGAAAGAAAAAGTTTTACACAAAATGATATATGATCACACCATTGGAAAGTACAGAAAAAATTATGCACTTTAAAAAAATCATCCAAAAATGTTACTGTAGGAGCAAGAACAAAGCCCCGAAAGTTCTCAAAATGAGAATGGATCAACAAAACCTATGACAATCTACAATTTTGGAAACAACATGCACCAAAATCAAAAAACAATTACACCATTGTGAAGAGCATGAAATTCTACCCCAAATAAAAAAAAAATGATTGATAAAAGGAGTCTGGATGACTAAGTTATGGGCCTCCAAAGTTTGTTTTACAAAACAAAACTATCAACAAAGAGGGGGTTGAATTTGATTCAACCTATTGATTTCATGCTAATGTAGTGCTGACATTAGCAAATCATGATGTTAAATTTCACGGTCAGGAGTTTGTCACTATCAAAATATACCCCTTCCTAACAAAATATTTTCCAACAGATGAAATATGTTGAGAAAGATTCTCTAGCCGACAGACAAAGGGAATCTAGGTAGAATATGCTTTGTCCAGTGAATGAAATCTTCAGAATCATCAATATATTCTCTTCTGACCACCATTTTTGGGAAATATGGTCACCTATCAGACTAGTGGGGCCACAAGGTGGTGGGGCACTATGAGATCCATGACCAGTCGACCACGTGGTGGAGTGGGGGCAAGGAGTACCCTATTGCGAATAAGCAGTACCCTATACAAGAAAGGTTGGACCTACCAAAGAAAACTCACAAAAATCCAAAATAGTTTTTTAATTTGAAATTTGAAAAACTATATAAAAAAATATTTTAAAATGATTTTTTTTCCAATCGATTTAATTTTTCCTGTGAATTTACTTTTTTGCCCATGCTTGTTTTTTGGTCAACAAAGCTGTATGACCACGCGGTCAGTGGTACAACCAGGTTGGAAAAAAAATTCCTCTAATACTTAGGGTGAAATGCTCTATTTTTTATGATTTGACATTCAATCTTGGGGTTTTTGGGCCTTTTGGATGCAATGGCAGGGGTGATTTTGGCCCAAAGTGCTCCAAAAATTCTGCTACCTCTTGGATTTGGTAACCCTTGCCAACTTGAAACTCTTGTAAATCAAACAAAATATGATGAAATTTGATGAAATGAAAGGTAAACTTGACTTTCTCTTATGCCCTAGATTCAATGGTGAGGTCCTTGAAACCTCCAATTACATCTAACAAAATTTCCAAGCCAAGATTGGTCCCTCAAGTCTGGGAATAATTCTACAACACTGAAGCTCTCATACCATGTAAGAGTTTATGGTGAACTCCTCAATACCCTAGGATCACTTGCAAGACAATAATAGCTTCCACAAAAGATAAATGGTAGAAATATCATGCTATGATTATGCATGCAAGATTACCATATTGAATTGTATTTTATATATGATGCCTTGCTTATAAAGGAAAGTTGTGAGATAATTGATGAGTCTAGTTTATGGTCTCATTTTTGGGTAGAATTTGTGACTTAGTTGTTGAATTTATCATGGAATTTGACATTAAGTGTTGATAATTTTATGATATTTTCCTCAAACTATAAACATTGGGCTTAATCTTATTTCTGCAAACCTTTAATGATAATGGCATGTTAAATGGACTGTCTATATTAATTTTGCATGTGGTTAATGAATGTTCCTTAAGGTGGTTATAGATATGCAATTATTGTGCGTACTAACATTGCCATGCATATTTAATTTGAGGATGCTAAATTGAGAAAGACACTGCCAGTTGGGCATGCACCATAACGTCCAGCAAGGGAATCGTTCAAAGGTCAAAGGAGGTCGACGGAAAGAGATTCCTCATGAAAACCAAATGTAACCACCTTGTAGTGGTCATTATTGGTGTTGAACAAACGTGTGCGTTACTACAGCACTAAATCTGCGGTTGGACATGCATGTCTGACCGGATTCCATGCATGCATAATTGTCGCCCCACTTTTTCTATTTTCCCTAAATGGCGTCCTCCTAGTTCGTGGAGTTGACTGCCTTGTTTAGTTGATAGTATAAATAAAGATTTGATGCTCCTTCTCTGGAGGTTGCACGATTTGATATTGTAATTGCATTCTTGAGTTTTCAGTAATATAGATCTATTACTCTTTTGTACTCGTGATTTACAGCAAATAAAATAAAGTTCTGAGTTTGAGCATCTGAGTTCTCATTAGTTTTAGAGGATACTTATCCAAGGGGGCCCACTTGGTGAGTAATTTGTCTTTTATTTTAGTATTAGTTTAGTATTACTTGTTGTTTAGTAATTAGTAAAGAATCTGGTACCAACTGTTCCTATAGCCACTAGAATTTCATTCTATGACTGTTCCTGCAACCAAAGCAGACAAAGTAGTGTCATGTTTGTTTGCTCAGATTTTTGTTTTTGTTATGCATTTTAGATTGGTGTAATTTTTGATTGATGGTTAGTATTCATGTTATTCCTTTCTAAGCAATTTACTTTCAGCTTTGTGTTTTCTTAGCTGTAAAATGAAAATGGCTACTTTGGATTCCTAGTGCACATATTGTGTTGAACCATTTCAAGTTCACATCCCTAGGTTGACAAGTTAAATGCACCTTCATGATGATTGAAATGGCTATTCAAGTTAGATGTCCAATCTCTGAATCACGGTTGTAAAGGCCTAGTTGTTGAATCATTGTAGGAGGCATAAATTTTTAGCACCATTGTTGGGGATGGTGTCAAACTAGGGAGTTCTTTGGATTCATTGGTAGTTTTTCTTGTTGTAGTGTTTCTGGAAGTTGTTCTTAGTATACCCCATTTAGGAAGTAATGACCCCCTTATTCTTTACCAATTTTTTGTGTGAGTTGGCTGATAGTGAGTGATACCGCATGCATAGAGGAAGGAGAAGGGATGCTTATGGGAGATTCCTTCCTAACAATCCTAATCCATTCCAGCTAGTTGAATATCAAAACCTGCCATGAGAAGAAGAAGAAGAAGAAGAAGAAGATCGACACCCTTTTGCTGATGTATTTCCTAATCTAACTAGCTCTGAAGTCTCCTCTGAAGACCAAAATCAGCTTGAGAACCCCTTTGCTTTGGAACTACATCAAGCAGGCATGGGTGATGCAAATAGGAACAAACCTAACCAACCAGCTTTTACTTTCCCCCATTTCCCATCAAAATGAAGTTGACAACATCAAAAACATCCCTGCTTCAGCACTCCCCAAGTTTTATGGACTTTCCACAAAAGATTCGGATACCTTTTTGTTTGAGTTTGACATACTCTGTAGGAGTTATGATTATACCACTGGTGCCCATAAACTTAAGCTATTTCCTACCACTCTGAAAGAAGTTGCATTAAGACGGTTCATGAGCCTAGGTAGAGATACTATGGAAACTTGGGAAGACATGAAGACAAAATTCCTTTAGAAATACAAGGAATATTGCAGGAGCAGTGACATAAGAGGAGGTGACATTTTCAGGATGCAACAAAAGGAAGATGAGAGCCTAGAAGATTATATTGCAAGGTTTCTATTTTGCCTACAAAAATCTCCACGCCATACACTCAATGAAGACTCACAAAAATTGCTTTTCCTAGGAGGAATCAATGACAGTTGCACTGATGCCTTGGACCTGATGGGAGGAGGAGATATCTCCCAAGTTCATTGGGAGGATATCAAGAAAATATGCCAGAACTACTCTAGGGAAGCTTCAAAGAAAGGGAGATCTTACCAATCTTCCATGGGTAAGTCAACTACCGGTGGAGTTTCAAGAATGAAGATTACTCATTTGCTGGCAGATTTCAAGCAAGAAATTATAAACAATCTATCTCCTCAGCTAGATACACTTCATGCCAAGAAGAAGCAAGAGGAGGTAGAGGAAATGTTGGTAGAGTATTTCCCCCATTGCAGACAAAAGAAGGACTACATATGCAAGATGGTAGCCAATATTGAAGGCAAGCAAATTGCACCCAAGTTCAAGCCAATCCAGATTGAAGAATACCAAGTCTACTATATTGCACAAAGGAGGCCTTGGGCTCCAATACAAGGTATGCCACCAGATCCACTCTCTTATGTTGGGCCATATTTCAATTCCTATTCATCTGGCAACCAATGGCAGCCCCCATATCCATCTAGCTATGGAGGATATCCACCACAACCTTGGAGTAACCCTCCAAATGCTTGGCCCAATCATCAAAACTCTCCACCCAATGGCAGCAACCTCAGGGGAATTGGCAGCAATTTCAAGGGCATTGGCAACCACCTCTAGGAAATTGGTAGCAAACAAATCAATGGAGGGGAGGACAACAATGGCCTACCCAGACAACCAGTTACATGCAGCCACCTTCTCAGCCCCAACAACCTGCTATAATGCCTCCACCTGCTAATTCAAGCTCAAATGCACCTAAACCTACTCAGCTACCAGCTCAACCCACACCCAATCCAAATAACAAACCACAACAACAGCATGCATACTCTGCTGATTCAAAATAATTCCCTGCATATGTTGTGAGTGTAAGTGACATCCACTTGCATTTAGGAACTACTCTACCAACCCCTTCCAATCCCATTATCACTAAGCTTCCTGTGGAAGAGGAGGAGGAACCTATGAATGATCTCATTCAACCAAGTGCACCTAAAAATCCTAAACCAGTCCAAGTCAAGCAGACTAAACAAGAACCACCATTTCCTCAGAGATTGGAAGTTTCCAATAAGAAGGAAGAAAAGGAGGACACAACCTTTGATATCTTGGATCAGCTGAAGCATATATGTGTCCAGATCCCTCTATTCCAAGCCATAAAGGATGTTCCAATCTTTGGCAAGGCAATCAAGGAAGCATGCCTCAAGAAGCCAGGTAGGAAAAGGAAAGACCCAACTACAGTTCATGTGGTGGGACAACTAGCTAACATCATGCTAGGAAAAAGTGACTATCCCCAAGTACAATGACCCAAGTAGTCTTGTGGTAGCAGTTGTTATAAATGGGATCCAAATTAAGAATGCTCTAATTGATTTAGGGGTAGCAATAAATGTAATGACCAAGGACATCCTGCAGCAACTAAACGTTGCAAGCATGAGATCTACTCCTGCTATCTTGCAGCTTGCTGATAGTTCTATTATTAATCTTGATGGTATAGTGGAGGATCTTGTGGTAGTTTTAGACTCCTAGGAGTATCTAGCAGACTTCATGATTCTTTCTCCTAAAGCTGCACTAGGCGGGTATCCCATTATTCTTGGAAGACCATGGTTAGCACCTGCAGATGCATATATTGGATTTCGGTCAGATGACATGACCATTATAGATGGGAAGAGCACTAAAATTTTTATTCTTTATCCTCCTGCTCAACCATCTATATCTTGGTAACAAAGTGAGTAGAAGTTAAGGCCATGAAGCATGCAAGCGATAACAAGGTTGCAAAATTTCTTTATGAGGAGATTTTCACAAGGTATAGAGTTCCACGAGAGATAGTGACTGATCAAGGGGCTCAATTCACATCAACCCTTGTTGCAACACTAGTTAATGAGTACAACATAAGCCACAAAAATTCTACTCCTTATCACCCCCAGGCTAATGGCCAAGTTGAGGTGACCAACAGAGAAATTGAAGATATTCTAACCAAGACAGTAGCTATCCACATAAAGGATTGGGCAAACAGATTACCATAAGTTGTTTGGGCCTACAGAACTACCTAGAAAACAACTACAGGCTTCACTCCATTTGAGTTGTATGGATAGACAACTATGATGCCCATTGAATTTGAACATAAGACTCTTAGGAATGAAGTTGATTTGGGGTTGGATATCTCTAAGGAATAGAGAGAGAGAATCATGCAGCTAAATGCTTTGGATGAGATGAGAAGAGCAGCCCTTCATCACACAGAGGTAGTGCAGAATCAGAGAATCAAGTGGCATGATAAATTCATCAAGGACAAGAAATTCCAACCAGGAGATTGGGCCCTGTTCTATGATTCAAGATATCAGGGCAATGCAAGAAAATTGCAGACAAGGTGGCTAGGACCATATGAGGTTGTTGAAGTATTCCCTAATGGTGTCGTACAACTCATTACTATTGACCCAATCATATTTAAGCTGCTTGTCAATGATCATCGCCTCAGATTGTATAACAAGCCAACTTCCAAGGAGGAGTTTTTGTAGCAATTCACTCAGTATGTGGCATTCAAGCTTCTTGTAGCTGAAGGAAGTGGACCTAGTGTCCCTCCTTCTAGCTAATTAAGGTACGTACTTGTCATAATAAATACTTCCACTTCCGTGGGAGTCCATTTCTTCACCCATCTACCCATCCACCCATCCATTTCCACCTTTCTCTCTCTTCCATCAATTCACTCCACCTCATTCCACCTCATCTTCATTAATTGCTCAAATTATTTCCTAAAAAGGTGAGTGGTACTTTCTCCATGATCTTTGCAACAAATCCTCCACACATTCAGGTATGTGCACATTAATTGCTATATCTTAATTTTCTTTAAGTGCATTCATTTAATTGTTGTACGTTAGTATGGACATTCACTATAGCATGCCAATATTCCCTACCCTGTCAAATCATCATTCCACATGTGTGGACGCATGCCAAAATTTAGGTTGGGGGGGGGGAAGGAAAAAGATGTGAATATTTTTCCCACGTGTCATTCCATGCTGGTCTACGTCAACAAAATTTAAATTGAGTCGATTTGAAATATGAGCGAGTGGACAGCTCACATGTGTGAAGTGACACCAACTGCTACCTCTATTTTTCTTAATTATAGCTTTCCTTTATTACTCCTTCCTTTCCATTATTGACCCTATCATATCTCAAGTTGTGTTGCAAACAAAAGGCAAGTTAGAAAAGGGAAAATCCAGTCGACATTGGCATTGGAAAGTTAGCAAGTGTTGTAGGAAAGTGAATTTTATTTTCAGAGGGAAGTGCAAGAAGGGAACCGCAAAGTGTTTGTTTCATTGAAGACAATGGGAGGTGGGTTAATTCAGAATGAACCCACGGTGCACAATGTATTACTGCAGGATGCACCCTGCCTGGCCGAATTCAAAAATTGTAGATGGCTTAACTACTTCCTGAAGTTGGATGATTTCAATGAAGACATTGCACTAGAGTTCACCCAGACATTGTCTGAAGGGAAGGCCATGGTGAAAGGATTGGAGGTCACAACAACTGAATAAATAATTGCAGAAGTTATAGGGTTACCTATTGATGGTGAAAATTACCTTGCTTCCAGAGATGCCAGATCGGCTAGGGCCAAATTTACAGAGCCGAATGACCCTCCATTGAGCATAGATAAATAGGTTGCGAAGAGAATGTCTTTTCCCGAGCCATGGAAGCAGATAGTTGTTTATGTCATAAAATACATTACTTGTGAAGGTTGCCAGTCGAATTTGCATTTCATGCACTTCAAGATTTTGAATCATATGAGGCACGGAAGGAGGATGAATGTGCCGAACGTGTTATACAACCTTCTCTCAATAATGGCGGTTGAGACCCAAAAAGGTAGGGACAATTCTATTTCCCACCATTGTCTGATTAAATTGCTAGTTGAAAAGTCTCTGCATGATGTGTTTGGAATGACATGGGAAGAATTCATAAAAAATTATCAAATTAGACCTAAGCATTTGCAACCTAGGGTTTTACCTCAACCCCGTAGGTATAGTAGGAGATTGAGCAAGGCTGAAGCCACTCTTGGTGCTTCAACGTCTGGCACAAGCCCAAGTGTAAACCCTCCTACAGTAGAAGAAACCATAGAAATTAGCTCTTCTGGGACAGAGCACTCAGACAAAGAAAGTTCTTCCCCTAACTCTGATGATGATGTTCCACTTGGAATTTTAATGAAAACTAAGGCACATAAGAGGGAAGTAGAAACAAGAAAAGGAAATTCCAAAAGGCAGCTGGTAGAAAAAGAGGTGTCAAGCTCTAAGAAGAGAAAGGTTGACATTGTTCATCCTACAACCAAATAAAAACATGAGAGCCCTCCTAGGAGAGCAAGACCAGCCGGGCCAACCTTTGGTATGCCTCCGTAGGAAATCCCTAAGTCTAGAGAAGTATCACAAGGGGACATAGAAGCTCTAATGAGGCAAGAGATTGTCAAGGAAGAAGATATATTTAAGGCAACAAGAAACATAACATTGGTTGATCTTGCCAATATTGCATAACAAGTCAAAAATCAAGAGTATGAGCAAAATCAGGATTTCTTGCAGCAAAAGCCAGAACAAGAGCAAGAGTCCCTGCAGCAACAACCCGAATTGGGAGAACAATCAGTACCCCTGCAGCCAGAATTGACGAGACAACCTGAATCCTTGCAGTTAACATTAATGCCAGAGAAGATGCTGGTAGGAATACATAACCCCCCTGATTTTTCAATGCACAAGTTTCCATACATTTATGGAAAGAGATGCAAATAAGAGAAGAGGAATGGAAGGAGGAAAAACACAGATTGAAGAAGGAAATTCAAAAGAGAGATGAGGAAATTGAAGATAAAGATGCAAAAATTGCCACTTTGAAGAAGAAGGTGGATGATATGGCAGCCTTGGTACCATAGATTTTGGAATGTAGGACCCCTCCAAGGGTCTATGCTCTGCGCTTGAAGGAGAAATATCTCTCTTTTAGACTAGAAATAATTGTCTCAGGTTCGAACCCTTCTATTGAGACCCCTATTGAATTTTTCAATGCTTATCGAATTGCTTCCCCTAAAATGAAGAATTTGATGTGTGAGTTTTATTTGCATAATTATGCTATAACTCAAGACCATGATTGGAATCTGCTATTGTATGTTGGGGATGTCCAATTAAGGGCATTTATGTTGGGTACAAAATGAGATTAGTTGGGGACAATAATATGGGGCTTATAAGCAATTGGAGTCTAACATCCCTCTGCCCATTAGGGCTGAATCAAGGAATCCAGGGGATATTTTCAGGGAATGGCATAGAATGCTTTTTAGACCTAGCTATGCTAATAGGATTATTCCTTGGATAGAAGCAGTTTATAGTGAATATGAGGCAAAGGCGAAAGAAAAAGAGGAAACCATGAAGAGATACCTCTCACAAAGATGGAACAACTTAACTGATGATCTCAAGTAGGCTGACCCTCATTCCATCTAGAACTATGCAACAACTCTTAAAAGGATTGACAGATATATTCACATTGGTAGGACAAAGGGGCGATTCTCGCTTCCCCTAAATTTTCAGCCACCCATCCTAATGTGGCCTGTACCGAACTTCAGGTTCTACCAATATGATATTGTTGTAGAGAAACAGAGATGGAGCAGATTGGACATATTGGGAGGATTCTATTGGGATCCTGATTCACGCACAACACACTCCAATGTGGGACAGTTGTCAGTTGCAAATTTCAAAGCATTCACCAAGCAAAAGAATAACCCTTCCCCTGCTGGAGGACCAGCAAGACCTTAGGTTGGGCGGCATGATGAGTCTAGTTTATGGTCTCATTTTTGGGTAGAATTTGTGACTTAGTTGTTGAATTTATCATGGACTTTGACATTAAGTGTTGATACTTTTATGATATTTTCCTCAAACTATAGACATTGGGCTTAATCTTATTTCTGCAAACCTTTAATGATAATGGCATGTTAAATGGACTATCTATATATAATTTTGCATGTGGTTAATGAATGTTCCTTAAGGTGGTTACAGATATGCAATTATTGTGTGTACTAACATTTCCATACAAATTTAATTTGAGGATGTTAAATTAAGGAAGACATTGCCAGCTAGGCATGCACCATAACGTCCAGCAAGGGAATCGTTCAAAGGTCAAAGGAGGTCAGCAATAGGAGATTCCTCATGCAAACCGAATGTAACCGCCTTGTAGTGGTAATTATTGATGTTGAGCAAATGCGCGCGTTACTGCAACACTAAATTTGTGGTTGGACATGCATGTCTAACCGGATTCCATGCATGCATAACCGTCACCCCATTTTTTTGTTTTCCCTAAATGGCATCCTCCCAGTTCATGGATTTGACTGCCTTGTTTAGTTGATAGTATAAATAAAGATTTGATGCTCCTTCTTTGGAGGTTGCATGATTTGATATTGTAATTGCATTCTTGAGTTTTCAGTAATACATATATATTACTCTTTTGTACTCATGATTTACAGTGAATAAAATAAAGTTTTGAGTTCGAGCATCTAAGTTCTCATTAGTTTTAGAGGATACTTATCCAAGGGGGCCCACTTGGTAAGTAATCTGTCATTTAGTTTAGTATTACTTGTTGTTTAGTAATTAGTTAAGAATCTAGCATCGACTGTTCCTGCAACCACTATAATTCCATTATGTGACTGTTCCTGCAGCCAAAGTAGACAGAGTAGTGTCTTGTTTGTTTGCAAAAATTTTCATTTATGTTATGCATTTCAGCTTGGTGTAATTGTTGATTGATGGTTAGTATTCATATTATTCCTTTCTAAGCAATTTACTTTCAGCTTTGTGTTTTTCTTAATTGTAGAATGAAAATGGCTACTTTGGGTTCCTAGTGCACATACTGTGCTGACCCATTTCAAGTTCACATCCCTGGGTTGACAAGTTAAATGCACCTTCATGATGATTGAAATGGCTATTCAGGTTAGATGTCCAATCTTTGAATCGCGGCTATAAAGGCCTAGTTGTTGAATCATTGTAGGAGGCAGACAATAATATTAGACAAGATATTGACACATGTCTTAATCCTATACAAAAAACTACCTCAACAAATACTAAATGACCTAAGACACGAGTATTAAATGCCAAAAGATAAGATAAGATCTAGTGACAACTAACACTACTTAGAAATATTCCCTCCTCGAACCTAAGTGGATTTAACATGTAATTAAGACCTAGATAGGTAAAACATATATTTACACCAACAAGGTGCATGTCATAAAGGGGCACACATTATTTCTAAAAAAAGGTCTTAGGTGCTCAAAAGTGAAAATAACTTTCAAATTTTACCAAGTCTTCATGCCAATAAAGGGAAGAATTGAATATTTTCTCCTTTTGAAAGTTTAAGAGTTTGACATGGCATGTTGCATGAGAAATCATAGGGTTTTTATTTCATTGGCATAAAATGTGTCCTTGGTTTGGCATGGAATGAGAAACTTATTGCTCTAGTCTCACCCATATTGCAATAAATGGAGGAATATATACCTACATTGCAATGGTGTTGGAGGTTTCAAGCAGCCTATTTATTTTTCAACACTAAGTAGAAGATATGGCACCTTACCAAGAGGAAGGAGATGTTATAGGGACTCATTTACACCTACCACACATGGTCAAAATCTCCTCATAATTATATTTATTCATGGTATGCATTCTAAACTTCATTAGGACTTTATTGTCATTTTAAAACTTTTTGGAAGTTGTTCAAGGGTAATTAAAAGCTTCCAAAGTTTAGGAGAACATGTGTAGAGGCAATGATAAAAGAATATTTTATTTCTATCTCATGAGTCTTCATGGTAATATGCACACATAAGTTGTCAAATCATGCAAGCCTATTAGGGTTTTGTGGTCACTAGTGTTACTAATGTCACAATGAGTTTCCAAGAGCATATTACCCTAACAAGTTACTGAGATAGTATTATAGTGTTTAATGTTGCCAAATGTTTTTGTTGCCTTACCAAAAAACATACATTAGGGATAGTCAAACATAGGATTTTCCAAGCTTGTACCATTAAAATAATGCACTGAATAGAGATCACATTTTGTATAAGTATTTTAATCCATGAGCTCCCAGAAAGAGCAGCCAAAAGGTGGATTAAAAAGCAAGGTTCTTAAATATCGGGAGACTAAAAGGGGAAGACCAATATATCAAATACAGTTTCAAGAAAATTGTTACAGGCTTGATAAAGGTGGGAAAGGGTTTCATGAAGATAATAGGTGACACTAAAGAAATGTATAGTTCTCTAGGAATTTACCAAGTGAGAATCCAAATTGGGCACCTTTCAAGACAAAAGAGACAAGAAGATAAACAAAGTGCTAGTTAACAGAGTACGTAACAAGTCATGGAGAATCAATGAGAAAATGGGAGTATCTTCACATGGTAAAACGTGAAGACAAAACAAAGAAGGGATAAGTATCATGAGCCTATAAATAGTGTTTGTGTTGTTGAATAGTCCTCAAGAAGACAAGATGCAATAGGATTTTAATCTTTCATGAAGTACAAACAATACATAGTCCAACATAGTCATCTAGACAATTATCATAGATAATGCATTGGTTCATGACATTGACATACCGGTCAATGATAATATTTTAAGATGGAAAAGTGCCATGATAGGCCAAGATAACAATGAAAATTCTCATAGAGGACAATGATAGGGTTCACAATGAGCAGAGACAAAGGATTAAAATCACAACACGAGTACAAGGTCAATAAAATCCATTTTCAAACTCTATGAAGTTCATGATTAGAGCATTACAAAGGACAAGGGTTATGGAGTTAACCTTACATACTAGGGTAAAGATTTTACAAGTCATTAATTCATATTTTTATGATAATTCAAATGAAAATGTTAGTCATAAAGAGAAGATATAAGCAAAAGACATACTACAGATACAAGAAATCAAGGAATTATATTATGGTAAAAAGATAAAAAGGTTAGTTCCAGGAAAGAAATATAAGGCCCATGCATAAGATAAAAAAGATAGTATTTCCTCTAGATGGCATATGTTCCCTATTTCCAGTAGTGATAGACCTGCAGAAGCCTAAATAGAACAAAAATAGTGATCAAACCCTCAAAAAGAATGTATTCATGACAATGAATAGAGAACAAGTCATGATGCATCAAAAGATAGAGTTTTGAGATTGTCAATGGAAATTTCTTGAGCATGGTTGTCATGTTTTCATAAATACAAGGAGAGTGGTAGTAAGTATGACAAAAAATGGAAATTCACAAAGATCGCCTAAGATAGGAGGTAGAACCAACATGTAGATGAGTTAATACTATGAGATATGGTAGAGTATGTAAATGAAAAGAATGCAATGCCTTAGTATGATAAGGAACAAGATAATTTAGTATTGGAACTTTCTAAGAGTGTTTCCAAAGTTTAAACTCTTGCTCATTACTATTTCCCATGTCTGAATCCCTCTCATAATGACCTTGCAAGATGACAAGTATAGGGAAATCCCTTAGAGGACAGTCAACAATCCAATGACCTTGATGTTTGTCACTTGTGTTGATGATGCTTGACAGTGATAGAGATATGTAGAGTTAATCTTCACAATGGACTTTCAAGGGATATTCTAAGCGCATGAGATTCAACCAAGGGTCTCTAATGATCTTACAAGATACAAAGGAGATAAACATAGCTAAACGATGGGATTTTGGATAGAAGCACGTCTTTATTTTCTCATTTTCTAATTTTTGTGAGCAAAGAATGTTATCAATATGCTCCATGAGGTAGTCATGAGAAAGAAAAAGATATTACAGAGAAGGGCCTTATTCAACCCCATCAACCTATAAGCTTATAGTCATGAGTTGAGAGATAAAGTTGAGACATAGTTATGAAGTATAGAGGGTTATGAATTATTTCAAGCATGAAAGATCCTTAAGTCTTAGAGTTATGGTATTGCCTGTGGCAGGCCTAAAGCAAATAAAGTGGCATTTTTTCAAGAGTCAAGTTACAAGGGACAAGGGACAAGGGACAAGGGACAAATGAATCCATTTCAAATCATCATATGTGAGAAGATTTCCAAGCAATGGAAATTCATAGTTCAAGGCATGATTAAAAAAGGTAAAATGACTGTCATGATACAAATAAATGGGAAGATTGGCATGCACACAAGGCCTAAATACAAAGATAGGATATAGTTTGAACAAATTATTAAAGAGTTGCAATTCTTGTGATAATGAAAATACACTAGGAGAGCATAATTCTAATCAAAATAAGATAGTGAGCTGCACACAACTAGTACAAGGATAGGTCTTTGTTTGGTATGACAGTCTAAAGGTAAAGTCTCATGGAAAAAATATTAGCATGAAAGTATCATGGTAAGAATATTAGATAAAATCACTTCATGAAGAGCACATAAGATTTGTGATACTATAGTCAGGGAGAGATGAAGAGATGGCCTTTGGTACAAAAGTCACTACCCATAATAATTTAAATGTCTTTTGTAAGTGAGTGGAGCCATGATAGAGGTAGAAGCCTTTAGGCATCAAGGAGACAAGAGAAGTAACATGTGATATTGAGACAAAAGACAAGAAATTCATGGCCCTAGATGGTTTTGTCAAGTAGACAAAGGAAAAATTTGGTGCCTATATGACCTAGTTGTTAATATGAAGGGGTCATAGACATAATTCATGGTTTTATTACAAAGAAAGTGCTTGCCAGATTTAAGGACAATGGCTATTATATGCAAAGAATAGTCATTCAAAGGATAGTGAATAAAAAGAGTTTCTCTATTACTCTTTGAATGGTGAAAACCTCATTGGTGATGACTATAAACTTTGGTATTCTTTGGCATGGTAGGTCAAAGAGATAGTACATGATAATCTAAATAAATAGACTTTTATGATAGTAAAAGAGGGAATATGATAGTGGTAAAAAGACAGAGGGGTCATTTCCTCACAAATTGAGTCATGATAGTAAGATGATGAGTGGCATTAAAAAGATAAGTCATAGTGTTGTCAGAAGGAAGATATAAGGCTATAGAAGGTAGGTAAGAAGACAGAGGTATGGGAGATCCTTAGCCATCATAGGATGGAGAGTTGACTTGAGTCATGAACAAGTCATGGGATTAAATGATATATTGAAAGCTACTAACAAATATTTAAAGAAGGTAGTGACAATACCTATGTAATGGTTGGAGATGCTAAAATGAAGAACCTATAATGAATGAAACATGTGTCAAAATTAACATTGAACTTATCCTATGCCCCTAGGATATTTTTAACCATTTCAAATCCTTGACACGTGTCCTATAAACTCAGAGAAGAGGTTATGGTAGTTTGACAAAGTCCAAAGCAGTTGAAGGGCATTTAAAACCAATTGAATGACTTGGAAAATAGGTGAGAAGATATAGGGGTAGTTGAATCATTTAAATATTATTTGAAAGTATATAGGAGCTCAGTTAGGCACCTAAGAGGACTTTGACTCAACAACCAAGCAACACACTTGTCATTTTTGTCTTTATTAGACATGTCTCAAGTTTTTAGGGGGTGGTTCAAGGCTAAAAGGCATAACTAGGGACAATTTAGAGGTATTTCTTGCATATTTTGAAATAATTTTGTAACTAAAACGACTTTGTATCTGTGAAAATATAGCATTTTACTTGCATATACAATAATTGTTTACTATAAATCAATGTAATTTTTACCATTTTCAAGCAATTTTAGACTATTTATTGTTGTTATAGCATCTTTCATCAATAAAATTTAATATTTTACCTTTCAAAAGTTTTTTTCTTTGTGTGTAGCATGTTGATAGATGTATTTTATCTATGATTTTCATGAAATCCTCAAACAAATATCTTAATACAACACCTTTGAACGAGAAAACACATATAGCCAATAGTGGCATGGTATGATGGTTGAGTTGTGTTGTTATTCTTTCCATCAAGGTTCAAAACCTAGTGGGGTCTAATTGTTGAGAATTTATATTAGGGATGAGGGTCCCCATTTGTGACCTCACTGGTCATAGCTTCGAGTCAAAAGTGTTTACCCCTCTTTAAAAAAAAATAAGAAAACACATATATTCATGCAGGATGTTAGTTTTGTAATGAAATTGAATAGTCATTAGTTTTGTGAAAATTCCAATTATAGTTCTCAAAACTGTTCAAACTCAAAATTTCTAGAAAAACACTCACGTATGAGCTTGTGAAATGCTTAGTGTAAATATTATTGAAAGGATTATGTCTCAAATAGTAACATGAATCTAAAACTCAGTTTGGTGTATCACATCATTAGGAAGTGAGTTCATTTTTAGGTCATTCTTCAACTCTTTTCCTCAATATAAATGTTAGTATTTGAGTTTAAGAATAAGTGAATACCAAGAGAAACAACTCTCTCTAAAGATTCACTCCAAGCAATGGGAAACCTATAGGCCCTAGAGTATTTTCATATTTCATTAGATTATTGAGCTAAGTGCTTAGCAAGGGTGCAAATCTATTTGACAGTAATTTTTGGCAATGCCCAATGGGATTGAAAGTTAGTTTTTAGTTCAATACAATCTTCACTTTTTTGCTCTTTTGGTATGTACAAAAAAATTTCTATCCTTCGAGAGGTGTTACAATACACACGTGACATCTCTAGAGCTCTGATTTTGAAGGAAACAATGTAAAAGTGAATGAGAAGGATACAAAATAGAGGGAGTTCAAAACCATTCTCCTACTTGCAACTCTCTCTACCTAGGAGAAGAGGTAGAGAAGTCAATAAGAGTGCAAGAATAGCAATAAGAGCACTTTCTACACCCCCTCTTGGTAGGCCTTTTCAACATATTTTCATTAATTAGACTCCTTTGATTTATATGGTTGCACCTAGGAATCAACCATTTGTACCTTTCAATGAAGGTATTCCACTCAACTTGCAACAACATTATGATATGCCTATGGTTGCATCAAAGATTCTTTCATTCTTTAGTGGATAAAATCAAACTACCCCATTGAACACATTAGAGATGTGGCTTCACTATGTGCAATCCACAATATTGCTATCAAACTCCTAGCTGCTTCATTAAGGGGTAAAGAATTTCAATGGTTTAAAGGCTTGGAAATGAATTCTATCACCACTTGGGATAAATTGGGTGATGTTTTGTATAGACAATTTGAAGACAAATCATACCACCTTTCATTGGTCTAGAACAACTGACCACTATAAAGAGAGCTCCACATGAGCATATTTCAACTTTCATTTCCAAAAGCCATGGGATAGGATTCCTCAAACGGTAAGGCCTTCTAATAAATATACATTTTTTATATTATTTAAGGGCTCTAAATAATGATATATCTATCATGATACAATCCATGGGTGGGAGAAATATCCCAAATATATATGAGATTACTATAAGGGTGGAAAATAGCCTTATAAAGGTTGGTAAGATTGCACCAAGACCCCCAATGCCAATTTTTTCTAAGACGCAACCATCTATACCCCTAAAAATACCTCCTATAGCTATTGTACCTGTTGCACCAACCTTAGATTACCAATCATCAACCCAAGTAAAAGTTGTTACAACCCAATCTCAAGAACTCTAAGAGATAAAGGGTCTATTACAAACCTTTGGTAATGAATTTATTAACTTAAAGAAACAACAAAGCCAAAATTATAAACCATATTAGGCTTCTTTTCAAACTTCACACCAACAAAATCAACCTAATAGGATACCATATAATGCAAAAAATCAAAGATAAAGGCATGCCATTATTGCTAGACCTTTCCAAGTCTATAATCTTAACAATTCTAGTGCTTCAAGGGAGTTGGTACCAGTTCAAAACAACTTGGAACAGGACTTGGAATGGTCCTTCTCGTGCAATTAGCCACATAACCAAGCTATATGTTCAAATGGGGTAATTAACCAAGCTATAATGGTGTAAAATAACCTAAGTTTGCAGCCAAATATGTCTCATGAAATAGCTACACAATAGTAAGGAGATCATCAAAATGCGACAACACTTCTAAATTGGCAAGGTGAGGAATTTTATGGGGTAAATCAAACATATCCTTCAGTTGTAGCCAACACTAAAACCAAAAAAAGAGTTGTAGAGATGGGAAAACTAGATAATAAGGCACCTTTTCAATCTTCCCAAGCTAATCAAGGGGCTATTGGTCCATCAACACCCTCAAATGTGGAGATCCTTCAAAGGAATCAACCTATTATAAACAAGGAGCAACCTAGAAATCAAGCCCAACCAACACTTGTTCAAGGTGAAAATGTTATCCCAAAGATTCAACCAAAAGTTAGTGTTGTCCCATTTAATATTCTTGAACATATGAAAAAATCTAGTCTCTATGTTTGTGGGATTCACTAACTATTCCAGGGAAAAAAGACTTCCTCCAATCTGCTTTGTCTAACTTAAGTGTGTCAAATGAGTCATCTCAAGACAAACCCAAGGTAGTACTCATGAATACAACTAAAACAAATGTTGCACAACAACAAACAAATAGGTCAAACCACCCCCTTCTTATGTCTCCTTGATCATTGGTAGACTCACTTGGCATCCTGCATAACTACATGATAGACTCAAGTGCTAGTAGTTATGTGATACCTAAGCAAATTATTGATAAGTTGGGCATAAAATACCAGTCGTTAGTAAAAGGGGTAGTACAATTAGATGGTATAGCTACAAACATAGTTGGATTCATTAAGGGCTCGAGTATTACCTTGCATCCATGCCTTAGAAACTCGACATTTATGTCATAGACACACATGACAACTGAGAGGGGGGTGAGTTAGTTGTGCATTAAAACCTTCAAAACCTTATTAATAATGTAGACAAATTAAAAAAAAACATCCAAAATATTCAAAATAGAACACTATATTTTTATGTGGAAAACCCTACCATAGTGAGGATTAACTCACTATATGAAAACCAAAACCGATTACAAGAGGCTCACTGCCTAAAGGGCTCATGCCCAAAGGACTCGCTATCCAACAAAGAAAGGCTCACTGCCTAGGAAGATCACTTATTCCAGATTACAAATAATTAGTTACAACGAGGTTCACTACCTCACAGCAACTAGAGAAACCACCACAATGTCTCTTTACCATCTACAACCTTCAACTCATTGCCTCCAACAACTTCTAGTACACTAAACTATAGACACCTTCTCACTAATTTTGGTAGTCCACTCAGATCTCAACACATGATCACACATACATCATTACACACCACACACATCTCCAAAATATTTACCTTGCATATATATCTTCTGCAACCTTGAATAACCTTTTCTAGGTCAGCTTCAATGAAATGTATATACTTCAAATATATAGCCACTAAATAGGTCGGTGCCAAACACCTCCACGATGGAAAGAAGTGAGGAAAAAACACATCAAGGGTTAACCAAGACCCAAATCTACACCGACACATGACACTAGGCTTCCACAAACCACAAAGCACGTCCACAAACAATGCTAACACACTAGGTTGGCTAAACTAACATTAACACTATCAAGCAACCAAATGTACAATTCACAAAGATGAAAACATCCTATGGATTATGTATCAACATTACACAACATCCTGGAATATTCCAAGATCAACAAAATATTCAAAAACACTAGTGCAAACACATGACACTGAGAATACTATCATCCTATGTCATCTACACAACTTTCCCAATCTGCATTCTGTATAAGCACTCAAAGAAAGAAGTTAGTATCCTTAGAATACCATAGACCATAGTATGGAGTGCCCTTCAAATATTTGCAATATCTTTTTTACTGCTACAACACATGTGACTCTCTAGGATCTTCTTGAGAAGTAGCCATCATCATTCCAGGACAAAATATATCTTGAAATTCTCCCCTAGACAGATGCATAATCTTATGCATCTAGTTGAATGAGGGGTAATAAGCCCTAGCTTAAGATACTCAAATGTATCTTTTGGAAGAGCCTTTGTGAAAATGTCTACTATTTGATCCTTTGCAGACACATACTCCAACTTCACTTCCTTCTTAGCAACTTTCTCTCTTAGAAAGTGATATCGGATAGAGATATGCTTTATTCTTGAATGCATTATAGGATTTTTTAAAATATTGATAGCACTTGTATTATCACACAAGATAGGAATAGGTTCATCATCATATGATATTCTAATATCCTTGAATATTTGCTTCATCCATAGCACCTATGTACAACAAGATGTTGCAACAATGTATTCTACCTCTGTAGATAATGACACTGAATCCCACTTCTTACTTATCCAAGAAACTAATCTATTTCCAAGGAAGAAAGCACCTCCACTTATACTTCTTATGTCATCTACACAACTTTCCCAATCTGCATCTGTATAAGCACTCAAAGAGAAGTTAGTATCCTTAGAATACCATAGACCATAGTATGGAGTGCCCTTCAAATGAATATCTTTTTTACTGCTACCACATGTGACTCTCTAGGATCTTCTTGAAATATTTCCAAAAGACATACTACATGCATAATATGAGGTCTAGTTGTAGTTAGATATAGTAATCCACCAATCATGGATCTATACTTAGTTTGATCTATCTTAGGAGATTCATCATTTTTTTCTTAATTTACAACTAGTAACCATGGGAGTACATGCTAGTTTAGAATCTTCCATACCAAACTTCTTTAGTTAAACGAATATACCTTTTTTGATTGACTAATTTGTAGCCCAAGGAAGAAAGTCATCTCCCCAAGCATTGACATTTCAAACTCATTTTGCATCTCTTCAGCAAACTTCTTATGTACATGGTCTCATTTCTGTTGGAAATAGGATGCCATTTAATTGCAAATCCTAAACATTAATTATTTCATGTATCTCCTAGATTCTTGGAATGTGTTCAACACTAAGATTAGGATGAGATTAATATTTGATGAAATAATCATGATTATTGACATTTGTAATTAATTCTAAATGTAAGAAGCATGTGAGGGCATCCATAGTGAGTTCCTAAATAATAGGGACACATGGGACACTCACATGGTAAGGTGAAACTCACCTTGTGTCCAGTTAACTATACAGAGTAACAGTTAACACTTTTGAATGCATGAAAAGATCCTAGGAGTTAGGATTTGATGTTTGCATTGAAGTTCAATTAAGTTCGAATCAGTTCAGTTCAGTTCAGTTCGGCTTCAGTTGCATGCAAGTGCATGTTGCATGGATGTGTGGTTATTTTGAGTTGCATGTAGTTAGCTTCAGTTAACTTGTAATGCATGGCTAAATAACATTGAGTTGTATGACAAATAACAGGGACTACCTCCAGTTAACAAGGGATGACCATTCTTTGGGAATGGTGTTGAGTAAATGTTTCAATTAACTATAAAGCACTTGAAGCCAACTTGGGTGCCCAAGATGCTTTATTGGATTTACCTCTCATGCATGATAAGATATTTCTAAAGGCTCAGTTAAGTAGCTTTACTTATGGGCGCCAACTTTGAGGAAGAGCTTTGGAATTATCACCGAAGTGAAGGAGAAGTTGTAGCTTCAGTTTGGGACACCCAAATGCATGAAGAACATGTTGTAAGCTTTAGTCTTCACTAATAACTCAACTTGAAGGAATATGGCGTACCTTTTCAAGGGCTTGAGCTTGTGCATTGTAATTATCACCATTTGGAGATTACAAGGTTGCATATTGTCTCTATATCTCATTCAAGTTGAATAGAGTTTTTATATAATTGTTATTGCAGGTGTGAAAAAGATTGGTAAAGACAGAAGAAGCATTCTCAAGCAAGAATTGGAGCTATTGTAATTCAGAGATTGAGTAATAGAATAATTCTTGGTGGAGTTTTTTCCCGAAAGGGTTTCTCCACGGTACATCTTGTGTAATCTTTCTAATATCCTATCTAGTTCTTCTATCAACTTCTCTCTACATTCTACAACAGTAAAATGGATTAATCAAGATAATCACCCACAAAGAATATATGTAACAAAGAAAAGACTTACTTAGATCAGCAATATTAAAGTTTTACAGAGTATTAAGCTAAGAAAACACCTCATTTTTCAACAATTTCCTCCTAAGATTATATTATCAGCATACACAACCACAATCATGATTTGATCTTTTTCAATTTTGGAGGTTGTCCATCTACGATACCCTTTTTGAATCCCTATTGTAGTAAGTATCTATATAATCTTGCATACCAAGATCTAGGATCCTGTTTGAGCTTATATAATGTCTTCTTCAACCTGCAAACCATATCAGGATCTTTTGATAATTGAAAACCTTTTGGTTGTTCAATGCACACTTCTTCTAACTCACCATTCAAAAATGAAACTTTACATCTATTTGATATACCTTGAAGTCTTTATGTTTCGTAAAAGCTAAAAACATCCTAATAGCTTCCATTCTTGCTATTGAAGCAAAGGTCTCTTCAAAATCTATTCCTTCCACTTATGAGTAGCCTTTACACACAAGCCTACCCTTGTTTTTGATAACTTCTCCATTCTCATTCAATTTGTTCCTGAAGACCCATTCAGTTCCTATCGCATTCTTGTTTATTGGTCTTGGGACTAGTTCCCATGTCTAATTCTTCTGAATCTGCCTCAGTTCTTTTTCCATAATATTGATCCAATTTTCATTCCTGCATGCTTCAGTAACTATTTTAGGTTCTATTTTAGAGAGTAAACAAAAAGTTACTTGTTCCTCTATCATAGTAGCTTTTCTTCTTGTCAACACACCTTTTCTCGTCTCCAATTATTTGATCCTCAAAATGATTTTTTTGCACATACTTAGGAGTCTTAGGGTTCTTTTTTGGAGCTTCTTCCTCTTCCACTAGCATCTCTTTTTCTTCTTCTCTACAAAGGGGTTCATCATATTCCTATCCTTCTATCAACACTAAGTTCTGATGTGATTCTTCATCCACTTTGACATTTGCACTTTCAATTATCTTCCTTAGCCTCTTGTTGTAGCACCTATATGCCTTTCTCTTTGTAGAGTATCCAAGGAAAACTTCTTCATTTAATCTTGCATCAAAAATTCCTAAGTTTTCTTCATGCCTTGTGATATAACATTTACTTCCAAACACTCTGATATATTTCACAGTAGGATTTTTTCCATACTATAGCTCATAAGGGGTCTTTGAACTGTTCACTCTTGCATGCCCTCTATTGAGAATGTAAACTACAGTATGACTAACTTCTCTCCAATAGACATCTGGTAGATTTGCTTCCTTCTACATGGTTCTTGGTGCCTCCTAAACTGTCATGATCTTCCTATCCACAACCCCATTCTATTGTGGAGTCCTAGGAGCCGATAAATATCTTTTTATCCCATGATATTTACAAAAAATGTTAAACTCATTTGAGGTGAACTCGCCACCTCTGTTAGACCTTAAGCACTTTATTTTCAAATCCTTTTCATTCTCAACCATAGATTTAAATTCTTTAAACTTATCTAGAGCTTCTAATTTTTCTTTGAGAAAGGTCACCCAAGTCATTCTAGAGTAATCATCAATTAACAACATAAATACCTGTCACCTTAAGGGCTTCTTATTCTAGTAGGTCTACATAGGTCTGTATGCACCAACTCTAAAGGTCCTATAGTAGAATGTTCGTTAGTTTTGAACCTGTTCCTTTCCTATTTTCCCAACTAACACCCTTTGTGAATTGCATTGATAGGATTTGTAAAATTCTTGGAAAAACTCTCATAGCATGAGTAGATCTTATATTTACTAGGCTACCAAAATTGATATGACACATTCTTTTGTGCCACATCCAACTTTTATTGATTTGAGTCATAAAGCACTTACCACCAGCAGTTTTGAGTTGATAAACATGTCCCTCTGTCCTTGTTCCTATTGTAACCAAGATTCCAGATCTTCCTTTTTTTATTTCACAACCATCATCCTAAAACACCAGATTGTATCGACTACTACACATTTTTCCTACACTTAGAAGATTATGCTGGAGACCCTTGATATAAAGAACATCATATGTCTTATGCTTCATCAAAACTAATTGAACATTTTCCACATATCTTAGTAGATGTTTCATAAATAAACTTAACACAACCACCATCATATTTCTTAAGGTTAAAAAAATTACTCTTATCACCTATCATATGATTTGAACAATTGTTATCAATTATCCAATAGTTTCTCTCCTCTTTTGCATGAAAGCTGATCAACACAGTTCTTTCAATATTGTGACCTATTTCTGGAGCAATTTCCTTCACACATCTCTCAAGGTCACTAGAATTAGGTCCAACATTCAAAGCCATGAACAAGCATTCATCATTTTCATTATCTAGGTAGTCTAATTCCTCATAATAACTCTTCTTGAAGGATTCACCTTTATGATCTTTATGTTTGTCATTTGAAACCTTATCTTGACATTTTGAAGCATAGTGACCTATCTTTCCACAATTGAAACACTTGAAAGGTAACTTACCTCTGTATTTTCCAGTGCCCTTTTTCAGTCTTCTTACAAAATTTTCTTCGACTTCATCAAAATCATCTAGATCAGATTCATCATTCTTCTCTTTATTGTTGACTTTAAAAGCAATTTTTTCCTTGGAGCATCTTTATAAAACTCTCTTAATTCAAAAGTAGTTAAAACCCCAAACAATTGATCTCTAGTCAATTGATCCAAATTTTGAGCTTCCTCACTAGCAAAGACTTTAGCACTATAGGATTTAGGAAGGGATCTCAATACCTTTTTCACATTTTCACTTTCCTCTAGTTTTCCACCAAGACCGTTAATGAAATTGGCAATCTCATCCACCCTGTGCATGTAGCCTGCAATATCTTCATCCTCTGACATCCTTAGAGTTTCAAACCTGGCCTTAAAATTTTGCATCTTTTCTTTCTTGACTTATCATCTCCTTCATAAATGCTTTTCAACTTCTCCCAAACCTCTTTAGCATTTTTGTAGCTTATCACCTTCACAAGTTTTGAATTTGAAAGCCCACTCAAAATAGCATTCCTCACTTTTCCATTTTTCTCATATTCCTTGATATCATCTTCAATTTCTAGAGGAATATTAACCATAGTATATCCATTTTCGACTGATTTTCATATGCCAAATCCTAATGTGATGAGAAAGGATTCCATCCTGGCCTTCTAGAGGGCATAATTTGTTCCATCAAACATAGGAGCTTTGACACCATTCCTATGCACCATCTGGATCTACCTCAAGCGGTTAAGATTTTTCCAAGGAACCTCTACTCTAATACCAATTGTTAGACACGCATGACAACTAAGAGGGGGGTGAATCAGTTGTGCATTAAAACCTTCAAAATATTATTAAGAATGTAGACAAATGAAATAACAACACATCCACAAACATTCACAATAGAACACCAGATTTTTACATAGAAACCACTAAAAGAGAAAAACAACGGTGAGGATTAACTCTCTATATGAAAACCAAAACCGATTAGCAGAGGCTCACTGCCTAGAGGACTCACTATCCAAAAAAGAAAGGTTCACTACCCAAGAATAACACTTCTTCTAGATTACAAAGAATCAGTTACAAGGAGATTCACTACCTCAGAGCAATTGGAGAAACCACCACAATGTCTCTTTACCATCTACAACCTTTAGCTCACTGCGTCTAATGACTTTTGGTATACTAAAATGTAGACACCTTCTACTAACTACTTCCGGTAGTCTTAGGAATTCTTGCTCGCACTCAGATCTCAACACATGATCACACATACATCATTCCACAACACACACATCTCCAAAATATTTACCTTGCATATATATCTTTTGCAACCTTGAATAACCTTGAATAACCTTCTCTAGGCTAGATTCAATGAAACATATGCACTTCAAATGTGCAACCACTAAATAAGTCAGTGCCAAACACCTTCATGGTGGAAATAAGTGAGGGCGAACCACATTCAAGGTTAACCAAGACCCAAATCTACACCAATACGCTACACTAGGCTTCCACAAACCATGAAGTATGTCCAAAAACAACGTTAACACACCAGGTTGGCCAAACCAAGATTAACACTATCAAGAAACCAAATTCACACTTCACCAAGGTCAAAAAAATCATGCAAACTATGTAGCAACATTACACAATACCCTGGAATATTCCAACATCAACAGAATATTCAAAAACACTAGCACAAATACATGACATTGAGAATACTATCATCCTATGCAATCAATCAAACTGCCATCAAGATACTACTCAAGAACCAAGCTTGTGGAACAACTGAATGCTAAAAAATCCAAGGGAAGGTAGCTACAAAAATATTATCACATTCCTAATTTGTAAGACAAGACACTTCAACATGGAGAAATGTGGAGCAATTCCATTTCTCCCAGATATCCCTCTTCACAAGCCAGAGACAGTCCAACACACTTTCAAACATATCTTCTACTGTCGCATGATCTAGAACCTGAAACTCTAGATATAACACCTTCGAATACCTTTGATCATCACTTTCAAAATGCACAAGCATATCTTCAATAATGAAGAAACGCAGAGAAAAATACAAAAAACTTCCCAATCACCTTGTACAATCTTTATGCAAATTTTCTCAAAAGCACTTGGAAACTAGGTAACCCTGTTGCATCTGCAACACCTACTCAACACTATACACACCTTCTCAACATATCCACACTAGAGGTTGACATCAATGACAACATTGATGACAACATAGTGCAACAACTACCACCATACTTTTCCTTATGCCTATATAAGGACTTCACTGTGAAAATAGGTGGTTATTTATCTTTGAATTGGTCTCACATGTTTTTAGAAGAAGATATGGTACCAAAGTAACCATAAAATTAGAACCTATAGCTAAGAACCATATTGAACCATATGTGCCAAGTTTTGTTGATGCTAATTGCACTATTTTTTACCATGATGAACAACCTGCAGTCCAAAAACATAAAACTCAAATGGATGATATACCTAATATATTATTAGATGAGTGGGTAGCTAAAGATAATGAACATAATTCAAATAAACAGTTGGAAGAGGTGTTCTTGGGCATGTATATGATGCATGAGAAAGGTTCTATGATCCCTAACATTGTAAAAAAAAGAACATCAATGTAATCGATAGTCTAATGAAGTATGACAGTTGTACTTTGACAGGTCAAGAAGCAAAAAAGGTGTTGGTGGAGGTGCTATGCTTATTTATCTTTAAGGTGATAGGTATTATTCAGCATATAGATTTTTTTTTAGTTGTACTGGCAACACTACTGAGTATGAAGCTCTCATTCATGGCTTGGAATAGGCAAGAAAAAGAGGGATTGGTTGTTTGCAAGTGTTTGGGGATATAAAATTGCTTGTAAAATAGGTGAGAGGTATTCATATGACTAAAAATGATTTACTCAAGTCATATAAGCATATAGTTAAGGATATTATTATATAATTTTATGCCTTTAACCTGCTATCCATACTAAGAAATTAGAATAAACATGTTGATAGGCTAGCTACTATAGGGTTGAGTATGACATTCCAAAAGAAACAAAAAATATTAAGGTACAATAGTATGTAAAGGTGGTTGTAAGTCTATCAATCCTTGATAATAATGTGCATTAGCAATTATTCAAAAGTGATGAATAAATTATCAATTTTTTGATTGAAGAAGTTGAGTTTGCAGTTGGTAACTAACAAAAGTGCAATAACAACTTATGATGATTAGATTCTACAACTCAAGTCAAACAAGTTTCCAAAGGGTTTTGTAACCTTAGAGTTTATTTTCAACATAGATGATGATCAAGTGAGGAAAGAAAAGGCTAGCATGCTAGTTAAAGAAGAACACTACAAGTCTATTAAATTCTCAAAGATAAACTTCTCAAACTTGGCAACGTATGTACCAAAGAAGAAAAATATGCTTTCATTTTCATTTCCAAGAGTATGATGATATTTTTGCTTGGGAGTATCATGATTTAAAATGCTTTAAACTTGAATTAGCACAACACACTATTGAGTTGGAACCAAATGCAAAACCAATGAGAAATAGGAAAAGGCCTTAAACCCAAAGCTTGAACATCTCATGAAAAAGAACTAAGAAATATCATATAAGGTAGTATTATTTTCCCTATTAAACACACATCAAGAGTCTCTAACTTAGTACATGTGAGAAAAAGAAAAAGAAAAGAGAAATCAGATTTTGTGTAGACTTTAGGGACTTAAATAGAGCTTCACTTAAGTACCAATATTCATTGCATTCTATGGTGCAAATATTGCAGGTTGTATCAGGTTCGGAGAGGTTCTCTTTGCTGGATGGTTTTTTGGGTTATAACCAAATCTTGGTGAAAAAGGAAGATCAATTAAAAATAGCTTTTACCACCAAATAGGGTACCACGGTATATAAGAAAATACCTTTTGGATTGTCTAATATTGTGGAAACTTTTCAAAGGGCCATGGATATGGATTTTAAAGGTCTCATGAACAAGATTTTTCTTGTGTACCTTCATGATATCACTATTTTTTCAAAGGATGCAAAGGAACATTTCACTCATCTAAGGTAAATTTTTGACAGGTGTAGGGAGTATGATGTATCCCTCAATCCCAAGAAATGCATCTTTATTATCCATGAAGGTAAGTTGCTAAGTTATGTGGTGTCCAAACATGGTATTACAATTGATCTTGAAAGGGTGAGTGTTATCTTAGCTTTGCCTTTACCAGCTCACAAAAAGGGTTTGCAAAGTTTCATAGGAAGAATCAATTTTATTAGAAGGTTTATACTATATATCATTGATCTTTTAAAGCCACTAACAACCATGTTAAAGAAAGATTTGGTTTTCAAATAGACAAAGGAAGGAAAATAAGCTTTGAAGGCATAAATGAAGTTTTAGCAGCAACACCTACCCTCTTAAATCCTAAGTTTTCCAAATATTTTATCTTGTATACTTATAGAAATCTAGACACTATCTCAACTATGTTAGTGCAAAAGAATGAAGGTTTGGAGCAGCCAATAGCTTTCTTTAGCAAAGGCTTGAAAGAGTATGAGCAAAGGCATACTTTTGCTGAAAAACATTTTCTTGCTATTATTAGAAGCCTAAATAAATTTAGAAATTTGATCTCCAAAAACAAAGTTTACTTGATGGTTGCTCATCCTAGTGTCAAGGAATTTCTTTTGAGAAAGGATTTGAACAAAAATGATAGGTTGGATTGCCAAGGTTATGGAGTATGATGTAGAAATTAAGGTAACCAATTGGTAAGAGGGAGAGGCTTTTGTGAATAGTTATCTAATGATGTAGATACTAATAAAGAAGAGGTTAAGGAGGTTTTCCTAGATATTCAAGAAGACTCCCAAACAACTGCACATACTCCTCCTCTAAGTTGGGTGCAAGATATGACTAATTTTCTCTAATTGGGTGAGTGTCCACAAAGAATGGATAGGGATAAAAGAAGGAATTTTAGGTTGCAATATATTTCATATGTACTCTTAAATGACATACTTTTCAAGAAGGATTTTAATGACATGTGTTACTTAGATGTATTGATGTTGACCAAATTGACAAAGTTTTACAAGAGTTTCATGATGGAGTAGTTGGTAGAAACTTTGCACCTAGAGAAACAACACTAAAGATAATCAGGGTAGACTATTATTGGACGTTTATTTAAGGATGCACATGCATGAGTAAGGAAATGTAAAAAATGTTCCTTTTTTCTCAAGGAAAAGTTAGCATCTCTACCCTTGTAGCCTATTCAAGTTGAACAACCCTTCATAAAATGGGGTATTGAATTATTGGAGCCATTAATCCACATTCTAGTGTAGGTCACAAGTGGATTATCACTGCTGCTAACTATTTTACTATGTGAACCGAAGTTGTAACATTGAAAGAAGCTAATGAGAGTCTTGTTCTAAACTTTTATGAAGATTTATTAACAAGGTTTGGTGTTCCTAATTTCATTATTTCTCACAATGCCTTGGATTTTGTGGGTAAAAAGATAAGTGAATGGGCTGTGAAGAATAGTATCTTCTTGAATACATCTTCAAACTATTACCCTCAAGGAAATGGACTAGGTGAATCCACAAACAAAAACTTGATTATGATTATCAAGAGAAATGTTGAAGATAATCAGAGGGCATGGCATGCAAAATTAAAATCAACTCTATGGATAGGATTACTCTTAAAAGGTCAATTGACAACTCCCCATACATGTTGGTTTATGGCAAAGAGACAAGATTGCCTATCTCTCTTGAATTTCTAGCTCTTTATTTGGTCAAAAAACTTGAAATGTTAAAAGAGGATCCAATGGTAATAAGGTTAGCACAATTGGATGAATTGGAAGAAGTTAGAAATCAAGCCATGAAAACAATGGAGGTACACCAAGCACAAGTAAATAGATCTTTTGACAAGAGGGAAACTCCTAGAGTCTTCAAGGAAGGTAATGTGGTCCTTAAGTGGGATGAATTGAAGAACAAGCTTGGGAAATATTCTTAGCTTTATGCATTTTGGAGTGGACCTTGTATAATTTCTAAGTGCAAACAACATAGTGCTTTCCAACTATCTAAGTTGGATGGAGAAGAAATACCAATCTCAGTCAATGGGATTCACCTCAAACATTGTTTTTGAGGTATGGATCAATTTTTTGTACATATTAGGGTAGGTTTTAGATGTATAATAAGTGTTGTAGCACATATTTTTTATGTCTTTGGACCCCTAAGTTTTGATGCACAATTTTCTTTTCCATCAGGGGACTGTAAGTTTTGATTTTTTTTAGGTGTTTAGTTAATAGTTTCAAGGTCTTGACAACTAGTTGTTAAGTTTAGTTTTAAGTTTGTTACATGTCAAATTTACTCTTTTTCCCAATGGATATCCTAGGCCACTAGTCTTAAATTATTAGTAGGCAAGTATCCCATAGATGTTTCCAAAGATGTTAATATTTTTGGCCTCTCCTTGGTCTATATAATGCTAAAAATTCATCATTTTATTTTATGTCTTTAGAGTTTTAGGTTCATGTCATAACGGAGCACACATTATTTGTAAAATAGATCTTAGGTGCTCAAAAGTAAAAATAACTTTCAAATTTTGCTAAGTCTCCATGCCAAGAAAGGGAAGCATTGAATATTTCCTCCTTTTGAAAGTTTAAGAGTTTGAAATAGCATGTTGCATGAGAAATCCTAGGGTTATTGTTTTGTTAGCATAAAAGGTGTCCTTAATTTGGCATGGAAGTAGAACCTTGTTCTCTTGGTCTCAACCACATTGCAAGATATGAAGGATGATCTACCCATGTTGCAATGACATTGGAGATTTCAAGGAGAACATTTATCTTTTACCCACATTGTAGAGACCAAGTAGAAGATATGACATGTTATCAGAAGGAAGGAGAGGTTCCAAGGACTCATTTACACCTGCCACATGTGGTCAAAATCTCCTCATAGTGTTAGTTCTTCATGGAATGCATTCTACACTTCATTAAGACTCTATTATAATTTAAAAACTTTATCCATGAGTTTTTCAAGGTCATTATAAGCTTCCAAAGTTTAGGAGAACATGTGCAAAGGCAATGATAAAAGAATCTTTTGTTTTTATCTTGTGGGTCTTCATGGAATTATGCACACATAAGTTTTAAAATCATGCAAGACAATCAGGGTTTTGTGGTCATTCTATTATTTATACTATCACAATAAGTTTCCAAGAGCATATTAACCAAACAAGTTATTGAGATAGTCCTATAGTGTTTAATTGTTTCTTGATGTAGGAGCATCTGGGTCCACAGGCGATCCTGCATCGCCCAAAAATATTTATTTTTATTTTCTTCAATTTTGGTGTGTTGTGGTCTTTTCAGGCATCTCTTTGCATTGGAAAACCTCTCACGTGATTTAATTTTCAAAATTTGAATTTTTGCTTTGTCGCAGTTTTAAGGCTCCCATAGGCAATTTTATGAAAATAATTTATTTTTAATATTTTTAAATGTTGGAGAAAAATCCTTTGGAGGTAATCATCTTGATGATATTATTCGTATTGGACAATGTTTCATGTGAATATGAGCTTTTGGGTAAGAGTTATGCAAAAAGTCAGTTTTCAGCACTTGTTATGCAACATTGAAATCACATGTTTGAATTTTTTTTTCCAAATTATCTATGCAATCTTAGAAGGTAATGTTTGATGGATTTTATTTATCTCATATTCATCTTTTGAAGCAAATTGAAAAGTCAAAATGGGCAGTGACGGAGGATTTTGAATTATTGGCGTAACTTCACCTTTTCGCCATGTAATTACTCTAGATAAAATAAGAAATAATTATTATTTCTTTTAGTTGTTACAAAGACAAATTTAGAGCTGAAAACATGGATATTGTCATTAATTTGAAGGCACGGGGGTATGGATTGGTAAGAGGCAAGTATTTTTGACTTTATTGATTAAAGAATCTATGTTTAGACCTCCATTTTGGGGGGCATCTTTAGAAAAACGTGAGAACAGGTTTGAATGCTGAACATAGAATCAACAGAAATTTAAATTATTAAAATGTATATTTTATTGAGGGAGTGGGACGCCACTTTGGGTGAGCATTTGATTGCCTTTTAATTCATATTTCAAAAAGTTTTAAAAGAGGAAGAAAGAGGGAGAGTTGGGGAGGCTGCATGAAAGTAAGGTGGAGATGAGGACAATAGTATGGAAGTTTTGAGAGCAGATTTTCAAATCTTGCAAGAAGCAGAGATGAAGACTGAGTTTGAGGAAAAATGAGAGAGAATGGCCATGGAGAGCCAAACTTTGTAAAAAATGTTTTGTTGATCATATTATGGAATAAATATTGTATTTAGTTCAACATGTTGCACATCATTTTCAAATTTGAATGCAATTGATTTTCTTTGTTTAACTTTTGTGTTTTGTGAGTTTGTGGATGGGTTGTTTGTCCTTGCATCATTTCCTTACCAAAAAACATGCATACTTGGGGCAATCAAACATAGGATTTTTCAAACATGTAGCATTAATATAATGTAGTAAGAAGAGATCACCTTTTGTATAAGGATTTTAAGCCATGAGGTCCCTAAAAGAGAAATCAAAGGACGGATAACAAAGCAAGGTTCTTAAATATCAGAAGACTAAAAGGAGGAGACCAATATATCAAATACAGTTTCAAGAGAATTGTTATAGGCTTGTGAAAGGTAGGAAAGCATGAAGATAATAAGTGATACTAAAGACATGTATAGTTCTCTTTTCATTTACCAAGTGAGAAGGAAAAATGGGTAGTCCTTTCAATACAAAAGAGATAAGAAGATAAACAAAGGACTAGTTAACAAAGTGGGTAACAAGTTATGGAGAATCAGTGAGCAAATGGGGGTATCTTCACATGGTGAAACGTGAAGACAAATTTGAGAAGGAATAAGTATCATGAGCTTCTAATTAGTGTTTACAGTGTTGAATAATCCTCGAGGAGGTAGAACACAATGGGACTTTAATCTTTCATGAAGTATAAACAATGCATAGTCCATCACAATCATTTAGGTTGTTATCAAAGACAATGCATTGGTTGATGACATTGACATACCGGCCAATGACAATATTTTGAGATGGAAAAGTGTCATGATAGGCCAAGAGAATAGTGATAGTGCTCATAGAGGATAGTTATAGGGTTGAAAATGAGTAGAGACAAAGGATTATAGTAATAATACTAGTACAAGATCAATAAAATCCATTTTCAAACTCTATGAAGTTCATGATCAAAGCATTACAAATGGAAAGGGTTATGGAGTTGACCTTACATGGCAAGGCAAAGATGTTGCAAGTGATTAATGCATGGTTTCATTATAAGTCAAAATAAAATGGCATTCATAAAGGGTGACTACAAGCAAAAGATAACCTACAGATATAAGAAATCAAGGAATGATATTGTGGTAAAAAAATCAAAAGGCTAGTTCATAGAAAGACATATAAGGCCTATGCATAAGATACCAAAGATAGTATTTGTTACACCTCGTGTGTTATTACCTATTTACTATTACCTTGTTTGGTAAAAATTCTTTAATATATATGAATATGTTTTGAGTATGAATCTTGATGGAAATATGATGAATGAATGTATGATTCAATTTAATGTTTTATAATGATTATGTATATGAAATATATGTGATGTATATGAATGTATTATTATTGGTTAACTATTGTTATGATGTACTAAGCTAAATGCAAGAACAGGTTCAAACCTTTAGAAGAGAGGGGAAGTATCACTTAGGAAAAGAACTTGGTTTGGTAACCTTAATTGAGCCTAACTGAGCATTCACACACTCATGCCCTAGTTGGTCTTAGTTGAGTCAAGTCAGTTCAGGTAAATGGTAAGTGATCTTTTGTTTTGGTTGTGAATGTTTATATTGGTTTGCAATCTTGCTTTATGAATGTTTGGATTGAGGAGTGTGATTAAGTCGTGATGTCGAGTGTAAGTCGTTCCTTGTGTGTTTTTGTCAAGTGAATACATACATGAGTATACATAGGTAGACGTATCTACACATGCTCATGGATGGATTACCCATATGCATGGGAGTACCGATTGGATAAATGTGATATATATATATATATATATTGTATGTATGTATGTATGTATGCACTTCATGTGTATACGTCGATTGATGGATACAAGAGTATAAGTGTATGGAAATATATTAAAATAATATTATGTATATATATATTAATACATATGTATAGAATAATATGTATGCATATATATTAATATATTTATATATATTTGTTAATTAGAAATTAATGTATTTGATAATCTTGAGTAAATGAGTATATATATATATATGTATATGTATGTATATATATTGAGGATATATATACACATATATATATTATATATAATATATGAATGATAATTATTTGAAGTATATACAAAGTGTATTACATAGCGTTGAAGTTGATATTGTAAAGTGATTTAAACAAAGCTTATGTGCATATAGCGTTGCCTTGTATTAATGTGTTGCATAGTGTAAACATGCACATGAAACAAAGAGTCGACCAAGTCAAAGGTCGCACCTATTAAGAGGAATAAAGTTAAACGTTGGCAAAGGAAATGAATTCAATTTAAAACACTAGAAGTATTTGACAACGCTATCCATAAGGGTGCTTAAACTTGAAATGTGGCACCAAAACCTGTAGCTTTTGGAAGCAAAAATGAAGTCTTAAACCTGTAGATGTGCATAAACTTAGTCAATGATAAGTTGGCAACAATATAGAGGGGTAGTCGACTTTCAAACCAATTAGGAAACCTGCTAAAAAGCTTGTTGTTCATTTGACTTAGTAAAAGAGTCTTGTTGTCTCTTGAAATAAGTCGACTTGACCATTTGAAAGGTGAGAACTATTATGTGTTACAAATCTGTAAGTTAGTTGGATGAGTCATTGCATGGGGATAGCAAGGTGGTAGAAGTATTAGCTTTTTTGTAGCCTTTGGTTGCTCACATTTTAGTATATATAAAGGTGCTCTTTCTACCATTTGCTACACTTTTCATTTGGATTACTATGTTGTTATTTTGTTGTATTATCTGTGCAAAGTGAGTTGAGAGCTTGAGAATTAGTGATTTTTTTTGTTATTTTGCATTAGTATTGTTGAGAGATTTGGTAAGAGGCTAGAAGTGGGAATTGGGTTGTTCTTAGAGGAAGTTGAAAGCGAGCTTGAGGAATTAATCTAAGAAGGAGGAATTATCAATTGGAGCTTTCATACAGGCATGTTGATTTCTACTCCTTTGTTACTATGTTAGAAATATTATTTATTCATATTTGCCATGTTTGGGAAAATAATGTCTTATATGTGTGTTATGATGCTTGGATATGCTTGCATGTTTCTTGATGGTTCTTGTATTTGTGAAACCTTTCTATCTGGTTTATAATTATATAGATATTATACTATATTGGAATTTATACAAACATATTATATTTTTACTATACGTAGTATGTCCATACTATAGGTACGTAGCATAAGAGAGATTTTCTTTGAGATACTTAGCAGTAATGCCATTTAAATATGAGTTAGTGGGAAGGTTATTCCTAGGGTTAGGATAATCCATGGGAAAGGGGATAACCTATGTATAGAGTACTAATGGTCAAAATCAAATTGAGCTACAAAGGTGCTGAAATAGATGACCCTCACTCAAAGTAATGGGTGATAAACTTTGGCCAAAGTAATGTAAGTAGCCATTGTTTACACTGTCAATTCATTGTGCTCTGATTTATATACTAGGTTGAGTATATCATATATGTAGTTGTAGCTCCACAATATGATAGCTCTAGTTATGTAGGACACATCACCATGCTTAGAAAAGGCTAAGGAATTATGAGGTTACCAAACCAATCTCTTTGCCAAAGGGAAGGGCCATCTCAGCAAGTTTGGTAGATGTGTGGAGAACTGTATTAAGTCCATGGTTGGTGGAAAAGTGCTTGAGTGATGCTTCTCCTTGTGTAGTTGGTGGCCAATTGGAGAAGGACATTTTGGACCATTTATATTTCTAATTTCAAGTAAGCTCGTTGAAGCTATGTATGTAATCATGTATCCATTTATATGAAAATTGTAAATGTGAAATGCTATCTTGAATAAATGCAAAGTGAAATCATTACTTGTATTGATGAAATGATTCTTTGATTATGCAATGGAAAATTTTGGAAAGGTTATGTTTCAAATGATGCATTTAATATTCAAAAGAAAAGAGATTTTTTATTGCTCATAATGTTAGATGCATAAACTATTTGCTTGTGGGTAAAACATATTAAAATTACCAAGAAGAATAATGGGCATGTTACACGTGGTATCAGAGCTACCAGGTTCAACTCTGAAACCTATTTTCTCACTATATTTCCAATCCAACATTATATTAGTCTAATGTTGGGAATTAAGGTGTCTCAACCTTGGCAATTCCTAAGTTATTTATTTATTATTTTACATTTTCTCATGGATAAATATCTTTTTATTATTAAATATTTGTGCTCCATAATAAGGGGCGTGAGATTTTGAGTTGGTACTTTTGCCACATGTTGGTGCCTTGAAAATTATGTTATTAGTTGTCAAAAAATGCCCACTTAGTGGTATAACATGGAAAGCCTATTTTTAAGGATGTTATGACAAATTCTATGACAATTGTAAGGGCTAAAAGCGGGGGATATTATTTTGGACGTGAGAATCATCTATGATACACGTAAGAGAATCTTTGGATAGCTATTGCTGGTTTATGACATATGTAAGAGCATATCCTATTTTATAGGGATTCTTATGACATCTTGTAAGAAGGTGTAATGTCATGTAAGAGACCATGTTTAACATGTAAGGGGTCGAATGGATTTTTACCATGGTATTTCTAAACCTTGTTTTGACCCATAGTAATGTTTTATGGTGGTATTTTGAGCCCCCATGAGTCTCTATATTGAGGGGTTGAGTTGGAGAAGCTATGAGATGTTTTACAGGTACACAGATGTTGCCAGATTGAAGAGGAGTTAGAGTGATTGTATTATGAACACCATTGTTTTTAATACAACTAGTCATCTCTTCTTTGGTGGAGTTTTTTTCCTAAAAGCGTTTCTCCACGTTAAACACTATGTTATGTGTTATGTTTTCTGCTCTTTGCATTTTCATTGCTTACAGTTGTTTAAATCTCCATATGGTTTACACTACATAATCTGGTTTACAATAATTTGTTAAAGCTTCCATTATTGCTATTCCTTTACTATTTTTCTATCATTCGGTATCAGAGCCTAGCGAGTTCTATGTTTTGGGTGGTAGAACGAAGGTTTTTTGAGTTTTAGTAGGAGTTTTGTTGAGCTATTTTTTGCAGTATTTTGTGTTTAACCATGGCTGCAACTTCTAACCATTTGGATATTGAAAAATTTAACGAAGTTGGTTTTGAGTTGTGGAAGCTTAAAATGGAGGATCTCCTTGAAAAACGGGATCAATGGATAGCTGTAACAAATGAAAAGAAATTCGAGAAAATGAGTGATGAAGATTGGGAGAAGATAGATAAAAAGGCACGTGGTACTATTAGATTGTGTCTTTCTGATTATGTTCTTCTGACTGTCTCAAAGGAAAAGAGTGCATATGCTTTGTGGAATCAGACAGGTGAGATCTATCAAGCAAAAAGTTTGGTAAATAAACTCTACTTGAAGTGAAAGTTGTTTTCTCTTAAGATGAGGGAAGGTGAATCTATAATCAAGCATTTAAATTCTTTTAATTTGGTTTTGACTCAACTAGCCTCTATTGATGTTAATGTTAAAGAATAAGATAAATGCATTATGATTCTTTGTTCTTTACCTGATTCTTTACCTGAATCTTGGGATAATTTTATACTTGCTATCACTACTAACATGGAAGATCCAAAGATGGATGCTCTTGTAGCAACTTTGTTGTCATGGGAAATGAGGAGAAAGGAAATGGATAGTACAAGTGATGCTCTCAACGTAAGGGGAAGGCCTAAAGAAAGAGGGTCTAAAGCAGATAAGAATGGGCCTAAGGATAAGTCTAAGGGAAGATCTTAGACTCCTAGAAAGAAGAACATAGTGAAATGTTGGAACTATGGAAAAAGAGGACATGTGAAGAAGGAATGCAAAATTCCAAAGAAACAAGTTGATTCCTCTATAGAGAAATCCTCAAATTCAGGTGATGAAGCTTTGGTTTCTTGTCTTCATACTATGACTAATGAATATTAGTTAATTGATTCAGGATGCTCGTTTCATATGACTCATCATACGGAGTGGTTTTCCACATATGAAAAATATGATGAAGGTGAAATCTACCTCTGCGATAACTCTTCATATCCTATTGTCAAAAGGGGTAAGATTTTGTTGTGTTTTAGTGATGGGAGGATTAAAACCATCCTTGGTGTTTTACATGTTCCTGGAGTAGCTAGAAATCTTATTTCAGTTTAGAAGTTGAATGATTTGGGAATAAATGTAGCATTTGATAAGCATGGTTGCAGATTGGTAAGAGGAAGTCTAGTGATAGCAAGAGGGACAAGGAAGGGGACTTTGTTTAGGCTTGAAGCCACTACTGTTGTTAACTCTACCAATGTAACTGGAAAATCTAAAAATACTTGTATGTTGTGGCACCGTAGATTGGGCCACATTAGTGAGACTGTTTTTAAAACCATTTTGAATAAAAATTTGTTAAACGGTTTTTCCTATTTTGATGAGAGTTTTGATTTTTGTGAACATTATGTGTTTGGTAAACAAAATAGAAAATCATTTCCTTCAAGTATTACTAAATCTAAGAATAAATTGGAATTAATTCATTCAAACATATTTGGTCTTGTGGATGTGAAATCAATTGGAAAATCTAGATATTTTGTCTCCTACATTGATGATGTTACAAGATATACCTAGTTATATTTTATGAGGCATAAATCTAAAGTTTCCACTAAGTTTAAAGAATTTAAAGCCTTGGTTGAAAATAAAATAGATTGTAGTATTGAGGTTTTGAGGTTTGATAATGAAGGGGAATACTATTTTAAGAAATTTGATGAATTTTATAAGCATGCAGGAATTGTTAGACATAAAACTACTCCTTACACTCGTCAATAGAATGGAGTGGTAGAAAGGATGAATCAGACAATTATGGAAAGAGCTAGAAGTATGCTAAGTAGTTCACGGCTTGACAGATGCTTTTGGGCAGAAGTTGTAAGCATTGCTTGTTACTTGTTGAATAGATCTCCTTGTAAGACTCTTGAAACAACACCTTATGAAATGTGGATAGGTAAGAAACCTTTTATTTCACATTTAAGGGTATTTGGTTGTGAGGCTTATGTTTATGTGCCTAAAGAAAAATGAACTAAGTTGGATTCAAAAGCTAAAAAGTGCATTTTCATTGGATATGGTGATAATGTAAGAGGCTATAAGTTATTGAATCCTGTAACCAAGAAAAATATATTTTCTAGAGATGTGATTTTCATGGAGCTTAGTGTTATTTCTGATCCTGAACAGCCAGAGGAAAAAGATAAGGAAAAGAGAGTGCATTTTGAAATTACGCAAGAAGATGCACCTCAAGGAGAACAAAGAGTTGGACTTTAGGATGAGGAGGAAGAAGATGAGGTATCAGATGAAGTTACTGATCAAACCAAAGAACATGAGGAAGAAAATCAAGAAGAGGTTGAGCAAGGTCAAGAACAACAAGAGCCTCATACTCCTATTCTCAGAAGATCCACAAGACAACGAAATCCAGTTGATAGGTATAGCCCACCTGATTTTTGTTGTATATTTGTTTTATTAAGTGCTAGCGATGAAACTAGATCTTATAGGGAGGCTCTCTCTTTAGAGGAAAATGAGTCTTGGTTGCAAGCTATGCATGAGGAAATGATGGCATTGGAAAACTATAATACTTGGGATCTTGTTGATTTTCCCAAAGGAAGAAATCCCATTGAATGTAAATGGGTATTTAAAAAAAAAATTGGAGCAGATGGTCACTTGGAAAGGGAGTTGATTTTGGTGAAATTGTCTCTCCTGTCACTAAATTAACTTCTATTAGATTCTTATTATCGATTGTTGTTGCTTGTGATTTTAAGATAGAGCAAATGGATGTTAAAACTACTTTTTTGCATGAGGAGGAGATTTATATGTGACACCCTAAAGGTTTTGTTGTGAAGGGAAAAGAAAATTTGGTTTGCTTAAAAAGATCTTTGTATGGTCTAAAATAGTCACCCAGAATGTGGTATCAGAACTTTGATGCTTTTGTATTGAAGTTGGGATTTCTTAGGAGTGAAGAGGATCATTATGTATATATTATGGCTATTGATGATCATATTCTAATTATTATCTTGTATGTTGATGAAATGTCGTTTATTGGTAACATCAAGGTAATGATTGGTGAACTCAAGAAACAACTTTCCAGTGCTTTTGATATGGACTTGGGGGCTGCTAAATACATTCTTGGAATGGAAATAAGAAGAGATTATGGTAATAGAAAGCTTTGGTTGAGTCAGAGTAAGCATGTTGATATCATTTTGTAGAGGTTTAATATGCTTGATTGTAAGCCAGTTAGTATTTCATTTCCAATTGGTACTAAGTTGAGCTTGGATATGTGTCCTAATTTTGATGATGATATTGAGGATATTTCTAAGGTTCCTTATGCTAGTGTCATTGGTAGTTTGATGTATGCAATGGTTTGCACTAGACCAAATATAGCCCAAGTAGTGGGAGTTTTAAGCAGGTTTATATTGAACCTTGGTAAAGAGCATTGGACTTTTGTTAAAAGGGTGTTTAGATATTTGCAAGGTACTTTTGATTATTGTTTGGTATATCATGGTACTAATAATGTGGTCAAGTCATTAGACATACTGGGATTTGTTGATGCAGATTGGGAAGGTGACTTGGATAGTCGAAGGTCCACCAGTGGGTATGTGTTTACTTTGTTTGGAGGAGCAGTGAATTGGATGAGTAAAAGGTAGGCTACAGTTCCTTTATCCACCACTAAAGCATAGTATATGGCTGCTACTCATGTCTCTAAGGAGGCAATTTGGTTGCAAAGGTTGTGTATAGGTATTGGTTTTGATTGCAATATTTTTTAGGTTATCTATGATAGTCAAAGTGTAATTTATTTGGCTAAGAATCCTATGTATCATGCTCAAACTAAACATGTTGATATTGAGTATCATTTTGTTTGTGAGTTGATTGCTAATGGTCAAATTGAGCTGAAAAAGATTGACACACAAGAGAATATTGCAGATGTTCTTACCAAACCTGTGAGCACAGATAAATTTACTTGGTGTAGGAAGGCCATGGGCCTTACTACTTGTACCTAATTGATTCCATGATGGTGTGATTCCCCTATCTCTTGAAAGGTATTCGACAAGTGGGTGAATTTTGGAAATTAAGGTGTCTCAACCTTGGCAATTCCTAAGTTATTTATTTATTATTATTTTACATTTTTCCATGGATAAATATCTTTTTATTATTAAATATTTGTGCTCCATAATAAAGGGCGTGAGATTTTGAGTTGGCACTTTTTCCACATGTCGATGCCTTGAAAATTATGTTATTAGTTGTCAAAAGATGCCCACTTAGTGGTATAACATGGAAAGCCTATTTTTAAGGATGTTATGACGGATTCTATGACAACTGTAAGGGCTAAAAGTGGGGGATATCATTTTAGACATGAGAATCATCTATGACACACGTAACAGAATCTTTGCATAGCTATTGCTAGTTTATGATGCATGTAAGATCATCTCCAATTTTATTCGGATTCTTATGGCATCTTATAAGAAGTTGTAATGTCATGTAAGAGACCATGTTTAGCATATAAGGAGTCGAATGGATTTTTACCATGGTATTTTCGAACCTTGTTTTGACCCATGGTAATGTTTTAATGGTGGTATTTTGAGCCCCCGTGAGTCTATATATTAAGGGGTTGAGTTGGAGACACTATGAGATGTTTTACAGGTACACAGATGTTGTCAGATTGAAGAGGAGTTAGAGTGATTGTATTGTGAACACCATTATTGTTAAAACAACTATTCATCTTTTCTTTGGTGGAGTTTTTTTTCCCGAAAGGGTTTCTCCACGTTAAACACTATGTTATGCGTTGTGCTTTCTACTCTTTACATTTTCATTGCTTACAGTTATTTAAATCTCCATAGGGTTTACACTACATAATTCGGTTTACAATAATCTATTAAAACTTCCATTATTGCTATTCCTTTATTGTTTTTCTATCATCTAATGTTTGGAAATTCTTGTGCCAAGATGGTGCATCTCAAGATGATTGCAAGAAAGTCAGTAATAAGAAATGAGTGCTACCTATGGGCCAAGAAGGAAAGAGAAGCCCTTGTTCAAACCATTGAGGGAACCAATTACGACAACGCCATTTGGCTGAGCAACACTAAGACTTTCAGTCATGCCCTTTCATTAATCAATCAAGAGAGGAGAAGGATGTGAGAAGTTGTCAACTTCGTATGCCAAGTTGGACTCTTATCACTTTCAAGAGATATGCCCTCAGAATGTAGTATTAGTCCAATCATGATATTTAGGGATCCTCATGTTCTTCCTTTAGCAGAAGTTATTGTAATAGCCTCAAGTGGCGAGTCAGAGGGATATGTACCTTGAAACTATGTATCTGAGGATAGATCATAGGGTTATTTCCCTTTTGATGATGTATATGAGCAAAAATATGAGGGGTATACCCCACAAGGTTATGTATCAGAGAGTGAATCTGAGGGATACTCTCCCTTAGACTATTTGAATAGTAATTCTATTAAAACTTAAGAAAATTGAAATCCTTTTTTATTATAATAAAAAACATGTTTTGGAAAAACATGTGTATGATCTCTTTTATGGAATTTCTTATGTGAATGGTAGATCTTTTGGAATGTTGTTGAGTAAAATTTCATAGATCTAATTAAAATGAAACCTTTGGGTGTAATTATTCTTAGGAAAATGGATAGGACAAGAACTAACTTTGGGGGAAGTCAAGAAGTAGGTCAAGGTGCTGAGAATGTTGAAGCTAAGTTGGATCATATTCTAGCTATTATGGATGAAACAAGAGCAAGAATAGTAAACCTCAAACAAGAAGTAAGGGGAAAGGAAAGAGAGGAACAAGAAGTCCCAAATAATAAAGAAGAAGTTTGCAACAGCGAAGAAGAAAGGGAGAAGTCTCATGATCACACTCAATCTAGTGAACATGAGAATCATAAGTCACAATCTCAGACTAAGGGAACCAAAAGGAAGTGTTTGGAAAGTGAGTTATCTCATGACATGAGAAATATCACACCGCCAAAATTTGAAGGTTGTATTGTGTGTGTGAAATGTGGAAAGTTAGTAAATCAACACAAACCATAATGAAACGAATTATATCAAAGATTCAAAGCAAAGAAGCTACTCTAATTTTCAACAAAATAAATCTTTTAAGAACGTCTCATTGTCCTCTATTCTTAAAGATTTCTTTAACCATTTGGCCCACAGATTTCTATGTGCACAAAGGCTATTAGAATGATACTTAAGAAATGAGATTAGTATTCAACATGCAATCCAATTAAATTCCTACATGAAACTATATGATAAAGATGATGATGGATACTATGATGAATGAATGATGATGCTATATTATTCGAGGTAGATACTATGGTATTGAGATGGGATGATTCTACATATGCTCAAATGCAAACTATGGAAAATTAAGAAGATACTCCATATGCTCAAATGCTAACTATGAATATGCTAATCTAAAATGCAACTATGATGCAAAGGATGACATAAAATGCAACTATGAAGAAAAGTATTACTCTAAGATTTAACTATGATGAAAAACATGGTATAAAATGTAACTATAAGACTCCAAAATGCTCCCAAGCTCAAATGATATTTCTGCATGATAACTCTATTCAAAAGTGGATGCAAAATACAATGTCAAAGGGTTGTATGTATAGCCTTTTCCAAACATCTTGTGAGGTGGCAATGATCGACGGTCCAGATTCGAACAAGAAAAATGGATGGTGGAGATGGAGAGAATCAAGATGTTGTCCCCTTGACCAAAGACAACATGCCATTTGGATGGAAGAATCTCTTTACCAATGGGAAACATGTCATTTGGATGGAAGACTCAAGTGTGGGAAGAAAAGACCATGTGTTTGAAAATCGGTGGAAGTGTGTGAGGAATAAGCCATGTGCTTTAAAAAATTGATTGAAGATAATTCTAATTAAAAATTAGAATTATTTAATTTCATGTGACCTTGGTGAGGTGGCACAAAAAGTTGTAGACACGTGCTTGAATTCCTAATCGAGATTAGTGAAGATTAATTAAATGAAACAAGATTAAATGGAAATTTGTTTATTTAATTAATTTAGAAGAATATGATTTTAGATTTGGAGAATTTAGAAAATGAACAATATAAATAAATTGAGAATTTATTTATACGTAGTCAAAATATTAATTAAATAACTAGTATTTAATTAATTAAATGTGATGACCGATTTTAGGTGTATACATTTTTCCCCTCTTTGAAGTAATGTGTTTACACGTTACTTCAAAGAAAAATTTGATACCGATGCCCAAAAAAGTTTTCGATGCCCCAGTGGATGCCCCAGACGTTGATTTTCAGATATTTACGGATATATGCCCCCTCAAGAGATAAATCGGTGAAGTTTGGAATTTTGATGATTTGTCGATGATTTGATGATTGTGTGATGATGTTGCAGTGATGATTCAACGTTAAACCAATGATACTTTGATAACAAACACAATTTATCTCTTGAAATTTGATGTTATAGCCAACAGGTGATGAAATTGATTAATTAGGGCCCCTTTGGAAAATAAAATAAAACATCCCCATAAAATGCCACTTAATTAACCTTAAAAAGGTTAAAAAGTGTGATTAGAAAGTTCATTTGAGAATTTGGAAATTTGAAAACTTGTGAGTGATAGTAACTTGTGCAAATTTGGAGCAGAATGGTGATCCCGAAAAAGAAGATTGAGCCTGCCAGATTGATTAATCGATTAATTGATGCCTTATGTTGCCTCCTTGTGTTTGATGTTTGATGATCACGTTCAACCGATTAATTTGATGATTTTGATGTGATAGTTGATGATTGACCTCATGATAAGTGAGGATCAATGATAGGATGATGATGATTGACCTCATGATAGGTGAGGATCAATGATAGATTGATAATTGACCTCATGATAGGCGAGGATCAATGATAGATTGATGATTGACCTCATGATAGGTGAGGATCAATGATAGATTGATGATTGATCTCATGATAGGCGAGGATCAATGATAGATTGATGATTGACCTCATGATAGGTGAGGATCAATGATAGTTTGATTGATTGATGGACCTCATGATAAGCGAGGTTGGATCGATTGATGAACCTCATGATAGGCGAGGTTGAATTGATTGATGGACCTCATGATAGGTGAGGTGCATTGATTGATTGATTGATAAGATTTCTGATTTGCGATATGTTATGATCATAGGAGGATTTTCGCATCTGGTGCAGGAGGATTCATATTTGATTGGGCGATGTGGTTTGACTTATCTAATTGATTGATATGCCCCGATATAGGATTGATTAATGTACTGAGACTTGATGATGTACTGATACTTGATGTATACACTGATTCAGTTGAGACATTATGATTTTTTTGATGATGTTCCTCTTGATATTTGGATATCCTTGTACACTTGACATTATTTTGAGGTAAATATGATATGTAGTGATGATGATGATTGATCTATGTGTCTATGAGTTATTTGATGATGATGATGATGATAATGATGGATGCATTCAATTTCTATTATGTATGTTGTGTGATGTTGTGTGATGTTCTATATGATTATGATATGATATGTTATAGATGCAAATGGTGTTATTATTATGTATGCAATGATGAATGATATATAATGCATGATTAATGATTTTATATGTTTTATGGATTTATGCAAATGATGCTTTATGCTATGTGAGATGGATTTGATTATGCAATGATGCTTTATGAAATGTGATGTTCATATTGATTATGTATGGATGTGATGATAATGAGATATAATGATTATGTAAATGATGTTTATGATGTGTTGTGATGATGAATTATGATTATGTGATGCAAATGATTATGCAGATGATTGTGTTCTAGGGTCTTAAGATTAAATGAGTGAATCTATCCAACTTCTAAGAGTTGTGGGAAGGTCGCCATCAATTGATTCTTTGTTAAATTAAGCTTCACAAAACCTGACATATTTCCAAATTCTTTTGGAAATCTGAAGAGACTCACTCATTTAAGCTTAGTAAACCACTTTCCTAATGCCACTATATGAAATGAATTTGATTATGTAAATGAGATGCGATGCACGTCTTTTTGTGTTTTCTGATGCAAATATTATGATGTGATGTATGGATGAATGAATGATGTTGTAATGTTTTCTACTGTATACAAATGATGATGCAACTGATATGCAACTAAATGAGAATGATGTGTTTTTTGGCAATGTCAAGTGTACTCAATCCCTTAAGACAATAGATAATATCATTGTTGCAGCTTTGGAAACCCCATAAATACAAATGCAAACTAACATGGATGCAATCTACTCTAACCATGCAGATCTCATATGCAAAAGTTGTCATTCGCAATAGCCAATTTGTTGTGCTTTTTATCATCATTGGACCTTTAAAATGTTGAAAGTGAGTACAAGCATCAATGGCATATTTAGACCATGATGACGTGAGTACTACTTCCATGATGTTTGATAGTGCAAGTTAACACAAGCATCTAAGTATAATTAAACTGAGATGACCTGAGTATTGCTTGCGTAAACAGACAAGAGTTAATCCTTTTCCTATGCAAATTCGAACTGTCGTCAGTAATACTTTGTAGAGCACGTCCCACGACAATTTGCACAGTAATAATGATCAACTCACAGACAACAGACAAAGAAAAATCATACTCCTTCTTGGCTCCTCTAGTTCGATACATCATTGAGGGGCTCTAGAGATATGTTAACAAAAATCAAAGTACAACAATTGAACATTCGTGATAAACCCCTAATTCAGAAGGAACATCATCCATTTGAAGTTTTCTTTTGATTTGATTGATTTGGATGGTTGATGTGTTTTTTATGGTGGTTGATGTTCAATGTTTGGTTTCACTATGATCATGTTTGTTGTGTTTGTCCTACTGTTGGTTGTTTGTTGGTTCAAGCTCAAAGTTTATTGCCCCCAGTGAGTTCAAGATTTTGCCCCTAGTCTAGGGTGAGACATGACCGCAATGCCAGGATATGTACATGGTGCTTTCTGAGGATAGGAAAATGGATGGTGAAAGTGAATGGTCGACATGCTCAAATAGATGGAAAAGCTAATCTATCACAAATAGCACCTATTTCCAGGTTTTTACTACTTGTTTTTATTGCACTTTTTCATATTTTTATGATTTTTTCAATTTTTTACTTCTTTTTTGTATTTTTTTCCTTTTTCTGAATTTTTTGGATTTTTTATCTTTTTCTAATTTTTTTTTGTTGTTACCAAGATGCTTGTTTGCCGGTTTTCATCAAGGCAACCATTTTTAGGACATTTTCTGATGTTTTTGGTATTTTTCCAGGACTTTTTTTTTTTGGATTTTCGATCTTTTTTCTGATTTTATTTTTATTTTCATAGGATATTTAAGATGGAATGAGATGATATGACCAATTGAAATAACAAGATGACTCCCAATAGAGATAATGCAACCATGGATAAATGATAGATCAACATGAAAGATTCACTGCAAAACATGTCACACAAGCAACATATCTCTTGTCGAAAGATGATAATGATTGATTGATTAGGATGTCAGGAATGATTGATTCCATAAGGCATGATGACAAGTACTTAGGATCACTGATTTCCTCTAAGTACGATGATATTGATGATTTTTGATGATTGATTGACAAAAGATATGAGGATTGGATAATGTTTTACAACTAGGCTCAAATATGATTTGCATGATAAGATTCAAGGTTGCAAAGGGAAATGATGACATGGATTTTGATAAGCTAGGAGATATGGAATGGAAGAAATCAAGGATAAAAATAATGAATGGGATGATCAAGATCAACTAGATAAGATACAGACACAAGGCCCAAGTATTTTTCCTCTATTCCTCATCAAGACCAAGGAAGGGAAGAAAGGATGTATCTAGAAAGAATGATGGAATATGGATAAGACGAAATATATGGTACGGAAGATATGGACAAAGCGAATAGGATAAGATATATGATGTTCACGGAGATCCTTAAACTTGTCAAGATCAAAGGCAGAAATGTAAGGAATGATAAGATGGATGAAACTTTCCCCCCAAGTGTAGAGTGCAAGAGGAATATGAAAAATAGGATATGGATATAGGGAGATGGAGGAAGGACTTAAGCATCAAGTTTCACAACCAAATATTCCTTTAATAAACCATGGAAATGGGGATTAAACTCATAAATGTTGGCCTATTAAAGGCATGATGGAAGAACTAAGGACTTATCCATAGGTTTGGATTAAAGGAGAATAATGGGGGGTGAATGTTGGGTAATGTATAGGAGGTGGGAAGGCTTGTTGATGGATAGATGGAAAGGATTTCAAGGTCAACATTGGAACACACCTTGAAGGGTGGTGGAGTGATGGAGGAAAAATGGATTTGGAAGGTGAAAGGTTTTTAAATGGAAGATTGGAGGAAGCTTTTAGATTAGCAAATTTGGATGCCAAATTGGATTTTATTGCTTCTATGAGACTTTTAAGAATCCACATGATTTTTGACTTTGATATTTGCTTTATGGGCCTTTATGGCCTTTGAGATTTTTCTCTTTGATTTATGGACCTTTGTGGTCTTGGAAATTTTTCTTTCTTCTTTGATGGGCTTTTGTGGCCTTTTGAAATTTCCTTTTGATTTATGGACCTTTGTGGTCTTGGAAATTTTTCTTTTTGCTTTGATGGGCTTTTGTGGCCTTTTTTATTTTTCTTTTGATTGTGGATCAAATTTTCTTTTATTTTTGCATGCCTCTTCGAGGAGACATGTTGATCCTTTGATACATGTGAATTTTGATATGGAAGCTTTTGACATTTGGCACCCAAATTTCTTCCAAGAGCAATAGGAGAGATGGATGGAGATGAATGGTATGGAGGTATCATGGATGAGTTGTTGGAGGTAGAATTTTGAAAGGGCATCAAGGATGTGTGCCTTTGTTGTTCTTGAGGAATAGGATATGGACCTAGGATAGAGGGAAGGTTTGATGAACTAGGATGAGGACCTAAGATAGATGGAAGGTTTGGTGGATTAGGATGAGGACCTAGGATAGATGGCAGGTTTGATGAACTAGGACACTTAGGTGTATAACCGAGGCCATGGTAATATGGGTTTTCTTGAGTAAAAAGGGGTTCTAGGATACCTTGTTCATGAAGGCCTAATCCTTTTCCTTTTTAGTTCATACTTTGACACATTCGTTTATCGATGGGATATGTATTGTTTGTGAAACAAGATGCAAGCCCATTCTAGGGAGGATATGATATGGATGAAAGGATAGGTTTTGGATGTAAACCAGAGTGGATAAAGGTGGAGGATCCCAATTTGTAGGTGTGGGGTTCATGGATGGATAGTATAGGTGTGATAGGATCTTGACATGGGGATGATGGGGTACTTTGATCTTGACTTGGAAAAGAAGTATGAGGTGTAGGAGATGGAGTAGCTTGCTCTTTATTAGGTGTGGAGTCATCATGAAGTGGTATGGAAGGCATATCTTGATCTTGAGAAGGATGAACATCCTCATGGAATGAAAGGGTATCCTTGCATGGAAACATATCTTGATCTTGATGAGGAAGGGAATCATGAGATTTTGTAGAAAGTATATCTTGATCATCGGGTGATAGGACATCATTAGATAGGATGGAATAATTATCATGCTCTTGGGATGCAATGGAATCATGAGATGGTATGAATTCATTAGGTGGGGTGGAAGAAGAACTCAGAAGGATACTTTTCTCTTGAGATGGAAAGGAATCATTGTGGATGAAAAGTGAAAGGAGGGGATCATCGTAGAATTCTTGAGAGCTGGGATCTTGGTCAAAGATTGGAAGAACTTGTGGAATTTTGGTATCATTGGATGAAGTGGAAAAAATGTTTTGATCTTGACATGTAGAGGAGTCTATGATAGCATGGTTTAGACTGAGAGATTGACATGAATCATTGGATATAGAAGATATGATAGAAGAAGGTGGTTGGATGGCATTGTTAACTTGGGTGAAATAATCATGAGGTATATTTTGGCTTATGGGAGATGAAGATAGATGCATGTCATGGTAAGATTTTTCAATATCCTTTGTGTTTGAAGACTTTGATTTAGGTTGCTTATTTAAAATTTTCAAGAATTCAAAGAAATTGAACTTGGATGATGTAGTTGTTGGTGGAGAAGGTGTCATGTTTGTATTTCTATCAGATGGATAAGAATAGATGTCTAACAACAAATATTTTTTTGTGGTTGTTTCCCTTTGCATATCCCATATTTTTTGTTGAAGGTTTTTCATTTGATCAGCTAAAGCATTCAGTTGATCCTCATCTATTTCAAGTTGATAAAATATGTGAAGGGGGTATTCTTTAGTCTCAGCCATGATGGTTTTGCGTCTCACTGTTTTGAGTTTCAATTTTTTGAGTCTCAATGATTGGAGTTTCAATGGTTGGAATTTCAAGATTTGACTCTTCAATGTTTTAATTTTCAAGTCCTTTTTCCTTGAGTTTTCATTTTTGTAACCTCGTTTGAATAGGCATACAAGTGTTATAGTTTAGACTAAACTTTGATCTAAGCTTTGGAAAAGTACCAAGGATTACAACTAAGTCAAATAGAATGACAAATTCTAGTGATGCTAAGTTTGATTTGACTATATAGCTTTGTTTCGTGATGAGAGGATGATAAATCCTGATGATGAAACTAGGCTTAATAATCAAAGGTGTGATAAATTTGATTATTTTGGTACTTTGAGATGTTATATCTTGGTTTAGGTTGGAAAATTCCACTTGTAGAGGTCAATTTTAACAAGTTTAGATTCTAAGGTATCTAAGGAATGATTTCGGACTTGAGAGAATTCTGAAATTTTGGGTTCAAACTATGAAACCGAAGACAAATTTTCTTCCTATATGAGATGTTAAAATCTTTGGAAAATTCTTGGATTTTGACAATAGTAAAATGAATACAAGTTGGGATTATTCTTTAAAGCTCTTCTATAGAAATTGAAGACCAATCTCTCTCTAAATTTGTAGAGTGTTGAGAGACGTTTTTGATGTTCTTTTGGACTAAGAATTTTGGACTTTGGTTTCCGAATTTTGATCTTTCATGAAATCATTTGATAAAGCACATGTTTAGACTTTGTTGTACCTGAGGAATGGTTTTGGATTGAAAAGGATTCCTGGAATGAGACTGACTATCAAATAGGAGATGAACTTAGGTCACTGGTTTTCTAGTCTGCAAAATGCACCAAAACAGATGCAATATGCGCTAGAACAAGTGCAAAATGTGTCACAAAACTTGCAAGATGTGCCAAAACAGAGACAATATGTGCCAAAACAAGTGCAAAATGCACCAGAATACATGCAAGATGCGCCAAAACAAAGACAAAATGCACCAGAATAGGTGCAAGATGCGCCACAAAACTTGCAAGATGCGCCAAAAAGTTTTACAAGGCTTTGTAAGTAGGTTTTGACTCAGGTAACTTAGATAGTATGCATGAATACAGGTGCAAGATGCATCAGAAGGCAGCCAAGATGCGCTAGAAGGTTTACAAGATGCGCCAAATTGGGAGAACAACATCGTTTCTTGAAAGTTTGTTTTATTTTTTGGATTTTCTAGTTAGAGACTTGGTTGTTTCGATGAATGTTTTTCTGAATCAAGGTTTTCACTTTCAACATGTCATGTTTGTGATTGAAATTGGTTCAAAAACACATTGGTAAAGACACATCAAACATGTACAATCCTAAGGTTGTGAAAGATTGTATTCTTCTGGATTCCATGCGGGTTTTACCCCAACCACACTTATTCTTAGCGGATGATTAGATGCTTGACCCCACTGGCTCCCCTCCATGGCACTCACTTCTATGGGCCAGCCAAGCATCAATACCCATGAATCTCCCATGGCATATTTCTCATCTCTACTAAAAATTATGAGAATGTGGATGTCTTTGCAATGACCGTTGTTGCACCAAAGAATAGATAAAGGTTTTTGGCCAAACTATAACAAGGGTTCTCATACGGACATTTCGTTTGTGGGGGATAATCCATGCGATGAGAGACCGTTGCTGCCCTTCTCATCGGAACTATCCTCGTGATACTTTCCTTTGTTCAAGTACCCACATTTATATACCGGTTGGAAGTCACTTGGCTTTAGTGTGTTATCGGTTGGGTCATTCCCTTGGGTGATTACATTTTCCCACAAGGCAGGCCCTCTAAGATAAACAAAAGAAAGCAAGTATACTCGTAGTTTGATTACTCTTTATTCCACATTGAATAAAGAGAGAACACACACTATATACTCCACTCACACTCACAGATAAACACAAATGGGTCTCGCTTTTTGGTCACCCAGTTAAGGGGAGAGCATATGCCTACCATTCATCAAACACAAAAGATATGGTGTTCATTAACCTTTTAATTAAGCTATGTTCCTAACTTAACCAAAAGGCAACAATTAAATCACTTCTAGCCTTTGCAATATGTCAGTAGTTTATGTTTGAGTCTTTGACAAGCATATTTAGTACAATGGATATCAAATGCTTTTTCTTTCACTTCAATGCTCCATGTTCCTCTTAAAACCTGCAATAAATGCTTAAAATGTTAGATGAGATCAAGAAATAAGAAGACATGACATGAGGGTTAGATGAATGATTAAGCATAAAAACCCTAAAACTTAGACCAAGTTACAATGTGATTTGACTTTAGGTGTAAAATTGAAAATTTTAACTCCACAAAAATTGAGAAACACCTACACCATTGCATAGCTTATAAAATTCTACCCCATTTCAAAAAAAAAAAAGCTCCGAAAAAGACCTTCGTATGACCAAGATACGACCATTTTAAGATTAGACAAAATGTGCTAGAACAAAGACAATATGCACCAAAATAGAGACAAAATTCACCAAAACAAAGATAAAATGCGCCAGAATAGAGACAATATGCGCTAATCTGGAAGCAAAATGTACCAAAACACATGCAATATGTGCCAAAACTCATGCAAGATGCGCTAAAACTCAAAAACCATGTTTTGGAACCTTGGTGAAATTTTCTAGAAACTTGCAAAATGCGCCATTTCTCATGCAAAATGTGCCACAGAACTTGCAAGATGCGCCAAAACAGAGACAATATGCGCCAAAAGTCTCACGTCCGAACCTGCGAACATAAATTTTCTAGAATGTTAAAAAAAATGGGGCAAGGCCCCATGGTGGGTGCCATTTTGTGTGTGTTTGAAATGTGGAAAGTTAGTAAATCAACACAAACCTTAATGAAACAAATTATATCAGAGATTCAAAGCAAAGAAGCTACTCTAATTTGCAACAAAATAAATCTTTTAAGAACGTCTCATTGTCCTCTATTCTTAAAGATTCCTTTAACCATTTGGCCCTCAGATTTCTATGTGCACAAAGGCTATTAGAATGACACTTAAGAAACAAGATTAGTATTCAACATGCAAGCCAATTAAATTCCTACATGAAACTATATGATAAAGATGATGATGGATACTATGATGAATGGATGATGATGCTATATTATTCGAGGTAGATACTATGGTATTGAGATGGGATGATTCTACATATGCTCAAACGCAAACTATGGAAAACCAAGATGATACTCCATATGCTCAAATTCTAACTATGAATATGCTAATCTAAAATGCAAGTATGATGCAAAAGATGACATAAAATGCAACTATGAAGCAAAGTATTACTCTAAGATTTAACTATGATGCAAAACATGGTATAAAATGTAACTATAAGACTCCAAAGTTCTCCCAAGCTCAAATGATATTTTTGTATGATAACTCTATTCAAAAGTGGATGAAAAATACAATGCCAAAGGGTTGTATTTATAGCCTTTTCCAAGCATCTTGTGAGGTGGCAATGATCGACAGTCCAGATTCGAACAAGAAAATGGATGGTGGAGATGGAGAGATTCAAGATGTTGTCCCCTTGACCAAAGACAACATGCCATTTGGATGGAAGAATCTCTTTACCAATGGGAAAGATGCCATTTGGATGGAAGAATCTCTTTACCAATGGGAAAGATGCCATTTGGATGGAAGACTCAAGTGTGGGAAGAAAAGACCATGTGTTTGAAAATTGGTGGAAGTGTGTGAGGAATAAGCCATGTGCTTTAAAAAATTGATTGAAGATAATTCTAATTAAAAATTAGAATTATTAATTAATTTTATGTGACCTTGGTGAGGTGGCACAAAAAGTTGTAGACATGTGCTTGAATTCCTAATCAAGATTAGAGAAGATTAATTAAATGAAACAAACTTATGGAAATTTGTTTATTTAATTAATTTAGAAGAATATGATTTTAGATTTGGAGAATTTAGAAAATGAACAATATAAATAAATTGAGAATTTATTTATACCTAGTCAAAATATTAATTAAATAACTAGTACTTAATTAATTTAATGTGATGACCAATTTTAGGTGTATACATGTACTATTGGAGATGTGGTGGAAGCATGGCTTACGAAGATGGAGAAGTATTTTGAAATCAAAAATTACTCCAAGGTCACTAAAGCTATTTGGGGATCATTTCAGTTGGTTGGTAAAGCATCCAATTGGTGGATGAATAAGAAGATGGAACTTGGGCCGAGTTCCTTAAGTCTCACTTGGAGCGAATTTGCGAAGATTTTTCTAAAGCAATAGTTGCCTCAACTCTTCTATAGCCAAAAGCTCACTGACTTTCAAAACTTGAGGCAAGGTGTCTCCTCAATGAACGAGTATTGGGAGAAGTTCACTCAACTCCTGAAGTACGTACCTATGTACCAAAAGGATGAGTGATTTCATATAAGGAAGTTTATCATGGGTCTTAATGTTCAAATAGGTGGTGAGATAGATGTGTATGGTCCAAATTCCATGGACTTGGTGTACGAGAAAGCAATTAAGTAGGAACAAAGGATTAAGTCTATCTCGAACTACTAGGAGAAGAATAGAAGGAAGTTCAATTGGTCATAGACCAATCAAGCTCCAAAGAGGCCTATTGAAGGGAAAAGTGTTCAAAAGCAAGGGGAGAAGGGACCCCAAAATAATTTTAATGAACCAAGGATAGATTGAAGAGGAAATAACAACAATTTCAACAAAAAAATTAATAGCAATATTGGTGGAAATGAAAGTAATTTCGGAAGACCTACAAAAAAGAGGGGACCTGTGAAAGGATGTTATACATGTGGTGGGGATCGCTATGCAAGTCAGTGTCCATGCAAACCATCAGGGTCACAACCACATGGTTACTCTCTTCCACCTTAAAGAGTTGCATTTTAGCAAAGGATTCATGTTGCAGTGGACAATCGGCAAGCGAAGTACCATGGTGCCATGAAATTTTTTATTTCACCTAGAATAGCTAGTCAAATGTCTAGAAAAGTTGGCTACATGGAAAAGTCTTGGGTTGTTGAATATGCAAACCATACAAGAGCTAAAGTGAATCAATGTCTATTTGAAGCAAGGGTTGAACTTCTGAGTTTCTCTACGGAAGTGAATTTGTGTGTAGCTCCCTTAGGTTCATATGATGCCATCTTAAGGATTAATTGACTATGAAAACATAGGGCCAAATTAGATTTTCATGCAAAATAGTTGAATGCTTAGATGATCTATGTAACTGGGTGTCATTGCAAGGAATTCCTAGAGAGGTTAAGCTACAACAAATATCCATTGTACAAATGCATAGAGCAAAGAAGAAAGGTTGTAAACTTTTTGCAATAAAAATGGAGAAACTTGAGGAATCCAAGGAGTTAATTTCTCAAGATGATGTAGTGTATTATGGACCCCAAGACTCCCAAGATGTCAAAGAAGGTGAGGTGTCAGAATCTAGAAAAAATGGATATCGAGAAATATCCTATCCTACGAAAAATTTGTGGATGTATTTCTAGATAAATTACCTAGATTACCTCCTAAGAGAATATTTGATTTCTCCATCGACATAGTTCCAGGGTTAGAACCTATATCGAAAGTACCTTATAGGATGACCACAACTAAATTAATGGATTTAAAGGCACAATTAGGATAATTATTGACCAAGGGATTGATAAGACCCAGTGTTTCACCCTGGAGAGTGCCAATGATCTTTGTGAAGAAGAAAGATGGTACGCTGCACTTTTGTATTGACTATCGGTTGCTTAACAAAGCAATGATAAAGGATAAGTATTTGTTACATGTATAGATGATCTCTTTGATCAAATGTGAAGAGCGATGATGTTTTCAAATATTGATCTACATTCAAGCTATCACCAACTAAGAATCAATGATGAAAACATTTTCAGGACAACTTTTAGGACTACATACAGTCATTACAAGTTAATAGTCCTACCATTTGGGCTAATGAATGCACCAACACCATACATGAACCTAATAAACAATGTATTTAGGGATTTTTCGGATAGGTTTGTGTTTTCCTTCTTGGATGAAATTTTAATCTACTCCAAGAATGAAGAGGAACATCTCAAGCATCTAGAGATTGTTCTCCAATGATTGAGAGAGCATAAGCTATACAGAAAACTGTCAAAGTGTACCTTCTTCCAAAAGGAAATACAATATTTGGGTCATGTAATTTTGACTGATGGGATTTCGGTTGATCCAACAAAGATAAAAGTAGTGCTAAAGTGGTCGGTGCCTAAGAATATGCTGAAATTTAGAAGTTTTATGGGTTTGGTTGGGTATAACTGAAAGTTTGTTGCAAACTTTTCCCATCATGTCATTCCAAAGGAAGGGGAAGAAGTTTGAGTGGTCTGAGAAATGTCAAGTTCCATTTGACCAACTCAAGGAAAGGTTGACCACAACACCGATACTAAAGGTACCAAATCTAGATGGTAACTTTATAGTTATTACATATGCTTCATGAGAAGGTTTAGGTGGAGTGTTGATGCAAGAAGGGCGAGTCATAGCTTATGAGCTAAGGAAGTTGAAGTCTTATGAATAAAATTATGCTTCACATGATTTGGAGTTAGCAGCAATTGTCCATGCATTACAGATGTGGAGACATTATTTGTTGGGGAAACCATTTGAACTGAAGACTGATCATCATGGTTTGAAGTATTTGTTTACTCAACCTAATCTAAATGCACAACAAAGGACATGGTTGGAATTGATATCTGATTATGATTTCAACATCAGTTATATCAAGGGAAAGGAGAATTAGGTTATTGATGCCTTAAGTCATAGGAGGCATATCTCCTTGATGATATCAATCCCAACTGACTTCAAAGGGCAAGTGTTGCAAGAATCTAAGGGTGATGAGTTTTATGAACAATTCAAGCAAGAACTCTTGGACAATCCACAATATCAAAGGTATGAAGGATATCACTTTGAACCTAATGATTCATTGAGATTTAAGGGAAGGATTTATGTACCTAACACTAGGTAATTAAGGAGCACGGTAAGGAAATAAGTTCACAATGCACCATATTCAGGACATCTTGGTGTAACTAAGATGTTGGCTGATGTAAATCCATTATATTTCTAAAAGGGAATGAAAGGGGATGTAGCGATATTTGTAGCAAGTTGCTTAGAATGTCAAAGAGTGAAGATAGAGCATAATCATCCAATATGTCTTTTGTATCCACATAAAGTTCCAAAAAGTAAGTGGCAAGTTATTAGCATGGATTTTGTGCAAGGTCTTCTAATGTCAAGGAATAAGCACAATGCCATTCAGGTAGTGGTTGACAAGCTTACAAAGTAGCTCACTTCATACCAAGGAATCTGACTAATGGAGCTCCTATAATAGCATGAAAGCTTATTCAAGAGATATTTACATTGCATGGGATTCCTAGAAAGATCATTTTTGATAGGGATGCTCGTGTGACATCTGGACTTTGGAAAACCTTGTTTTCTTCACTTGGGAATCAACTGAACATAAGTTTTGCATATCATCTGAAAATGGATGGACAAATTGAAAGGGTGAACCAAGTATTAGAAGACCTACTAAGGATGTATTACATGGATCAACAATACAAATGGGAGGATTACCTACCATTGGTTGAGTTTGCATATAACAATTCCTATCATTTTGTGGTCAAGATGGCTCCATTTGAAGCATTATATGGTAGGAAGTGTTGAACTCCTATAAGTTGGGATAAGCTAGAAGATATGATAAGCCTTGGGCTAGAAATGTTATAAAAAATGGAGGAACAAGTTGGAATTATCAAGTAAAGGCTAGCAGAAGCTAACGATGGGTAGAAAAGTTATGTTGATTCTAAACGGGTACCCAAAAATTTCTTAGTAGGAGATAAGGTTTTGTTGAGAGTTAAACCTCACAAGAGTTCTATCAAGTGTGGAAATTTATCCAAACTAGCTTCGCATTATGTAGGTCCTTTTGAGGTTCTTGGAGAAGTCAACCCTGTTGCATATAGAATTGCCTTGCTGCCAGCTCTTTCCAGGATGCATAATGTCTTTTATGTCTTGTATCTTAAGAAGTATATACCAGGCGATAACCATGTTATTGATCAGAATGATTTACAAGTACAAGACCCAAGGGTGGTAACAATCGAGCCTCTCAAGGTGCTTGGAACATGTAAGCTCCACTTACGTAATAGAGAGGTTCTGCAATACAAGGTCCAGCAGGATCAGTATGTAGAAGATTCTACCACATGGGAAGACTACGTTCAAATAAAGCAAAAGTTTCCACAAGTCTTGCTAGATCTTAAAAAATCCTGAAAACAATGATGTTTTGTGATGTTTTTCATGTGATGATCATATTTGATACTTAAAAATCATCGGGGATGATGATTCACAAGGGGGGAATATGTTACACCCTGTGTGTTATTACCTATTTACTATTACCTTGTTTAGTAAAAATGCTTTAATAAATGTGAATGTGTTTTGAATATGAATCTTGATGGAAATATGATGAATGAATGTTTTATTCAATTTAATGTTTTATAATGATTATGTATATGAAATATATGTGATGCATATGAATGTATTGTTATCAGCTAACTACTATTATGATGTACTAAGCTGAATGTAGGAACAAGTTCAAACCTCTAGAAGAGAGGGGAAGTATCACTCAAGAGAAGAACTTGGTCTGGTAACCCTTAATTGAGCCTAATTGAGCATTCACACATTCACGCCCTACTTGGTCTTAGTTGAGTCAAGTCAGTTTGGGCAAATGGTAAGTGATCTTATGTTTTGGTTGTGAATGTTTATGTTGGTTTGCGATCTTGTTTTATGAATGTTTGGATTGAGGAGTGTGATTAAGTCGTGATGTCAATTGGAATTCCTTCCTTGTGTGTTTTTATTTATATCGATAAAATATATACATAAAATGTATATATATGTATATATGTATGTTTCTACAATAAACTGATACATATGAGTGAATACACACATGAGTATACGTAGGTAGACATATCTACGCATGCTCATGGATGGATTACCCATATGCATGGGAGTACCAATTGGACAAAGGATATATATATATATATAATATATATGTATATATGTATATGTCGATCGATGGATACGAGAGTATAAGTGTTTATGAAAAGATTAAAATAATATTATGTATACATAATATATATATTAATATATATGTATAGAATAATATATATTAATATATTTATATATATTTGTGTGTGTGTATATATATGTAATGTTATTTGATATATGTTTATATATATATATGTTAATTGGAAATTAATTCATTTGATAATCTTGAGTAAATGAGTATATATTAATATATATTAAGTTAATATATATACATATAATATGAATGATAATTATTTGAAGTATATACAAAGTGCATTACATAGCGATGAAGTTGATAGAGTAAAGCGCTTTAAACAAAGCTTATGTGCATATAGCGTTGCCTTGTATTATGTGTTGCATAGTGTAAACCTGTGCATGAAACAAAGAATTGACCAAGTCAAAGGTCGTGCCTATTAAGAGGCATAAAGTGGAACATTGGAAAAGGAAATAAATTTAGTTTACAATGCTGGAAGAAGTCTTTGACAACACTATCCATAAGGGTGCTAAAACAATGTGGCACCAAAACATATAGTTTTTGGAAATTAAAATGAATTCTTAAACCTGCAGATGTGCATAAACTCAGACAACGATAAGTTGGAAGCAATATAGAGGGGTAGTCGACTTTCAAACCAAGTAGGAAACTTGATAAAAATCTTGTTGTTCATTTGACTCAGTAGAAGAGTCTTGTTGTCTCTTGAAAAAAGTCGACTCAAACATTTGAAAGGTGAAGACTGTTATGTGTTGCAAATTTGTAAGTTAGTTAGATGAGTCGTTGCATGGGGATAGAAAGGTGGCAAAAGTATTAGCTTGTTTGTAGCATTTGGTTTCTCACATTTTAGTATATATAGAGGTGTTCTTTCTACCATTTACTACACTTTTCATTTGGATTACTCCATTGTTATTTTGTTGTATTATCTATGCAAAGTGAGTTTAGAGCTTGAGAGTTAGTGAGTTGTTTTGTTATTTTGTATTAGTATTGTTGAGAGATTTGGTAAGAGGCTAGAAGTGGGAATTGGGTTGTTCTTAGAGGAAGTTGCAAGCGGGCTTGAGCAATTAAGCTAGGAAGGAGGAATTATCAGTTGGAGCTTTCATATAGGCATGCTGATTTCTACTCCTTTGTTATTATGTTGGGAAGATTGTTTATTCATGTATGCCATGTTTGGGAAAAGAATGTTTGATATGTGTTATGATGCTTGGATGTGCTTGCATGTTTCTTGATTGTTCTTGTATTTGTGAAACCTTTCTATTTGATTTATACTTATATAGATATATATACTATATTGGAATTTATACAAACGTATTCTATTTGTATTATACGTAGTATGTCCATACTATAGGTACGTAGCATAAGATAGAGTTGCTTTGAGATACTTAGTAGTAATGTCATTTAAATATGAGTTAGTGGAAAGGTTATTCCTAGGGTTAGGATAATCTATGGGAAAGGATACAACCTATGTATAGAGTACTAATGGTCAAAATCAAATCAAGCTACAAAGGTGTTAAAATAAATGACCCACTCAAAGTACTGGGTGATAATCTTTGGCCAAAGTAGTGTAAGTAGCCATTGTTTACACTGTCATTTTGTTGTGATTTTATTTACATACTAGGTTTGGTATATCATATATATAGTTGTAGCCACAATATGGTAGCTCTAGTTATGTAGGACACATCATCATGCTTAGAAAAGGCTAAGGAATTACGAGGTTACCAAACCAATCTCTTCGTCGAAGGGAAGTGCCATCTCACCAAGTTTGGTAGATGTGTGAGGGACCGCAGTAAGTCCATGGTTGGCGGAAAAATGCTTGAGTGATGCTTCTTGTAGAGTCTAAGCTAATGTATTGTAAACTTGGTAGAATCTACTCAATTCAGAGGGTTAACTGGTTGAACAGTCCACTTCACGTTGCTTAAGAATACATTAAATCATCAACCAAGGTGCGTAAACTTATGATGGAACTACACTATATGTGCCTTCACAGACTCATGCTCACCTATATTATCCTATGCAAACTTATTCAAACTATTCTACTTTGTTGGAATCTTATAGAATTGCAAAAACAATCAAAGTAGTTATAGAACCTAATGGCTACGGGTACCTGCAACATAAGTTGTAGATGATTGCTAATAACAAGTAAGTACATAATCAATCCAAAAATATTCAAAATAATGGGATAACTAATTCTAATCTTTGGAGTGCTATGATTCACCAATTACACATTTGTTCATGAACAATTATTGTAATCAATTGTAAGAGCTTTTCTTCTTTACTTTGCAATGCATTTATAAAGCAATAGAAATATAATTAACAAGAATGCATAAATGAACAAGTAAATAGATGAAGTGAGGGGCAGTGCCTTGAGTGGCTAGCTCAGGGGACTATCTCACTTAACTTAGAACCAAATCTAACTTAGATTCTTACACATCCATGTAACACACAACTCCATTCATTGCATATCACCAGATATTCAAACAAAATCCTTCTTGTAGATTGTATTCGATAATTGCATTTCAATTACATGTTTTTAGATCACTCGAAACTGGAAAACAACTAACTGCTAACTAATTATAACAACCAACTAACTTTACTATGGACTCATCCCCTGACTTTATACAAAAATGGGGAGAGTCTTATTCAAATTGCTAACTAACTATAATCATTAAGCAAACTCCTAGATACGAGGATATGAAATTAAGTTTGACTTATTCATTCTAACTAAAAAGGAAGAAGAAACCTATTCAAATAAGAACTCCAATGAAACAGTTTGCATGTGAGACACATAAGAAAATGTTCGGAATTCTAGAACAAGTATCCTTCTTCAACATTTATTCCTTCCATGATGACTCACGTTCAACTCCATAGCTTCCTGCACTTTAGGCAGCTTAAACTCCACCGATCCCCTATTTTTCTACTTTGGTTCTTGCTACAAATGCCCCATTCTTGTTACCACATGTTGAGCTGCAGATTGGTTAATCCACACAACATACATATGCAAATAACCATCATAATTAAATCACATAATTTCATTCATATGCATACATATTCATATTTAAATCATGCAATACTACAAATATTATCACCATATTTCATATTCACAAACTAGGTTCAAAGTTGCAAAGTATGTATGAAAGGATAACATATCATGGACTTGTATTGTCTGGAAGGTACTTTAGAAAATATATGTCAAGTGTCTAAAAGAATATGAAAAGCAATAGAAAAAGTACTAATGATTGAGCCCATCACTTCTCCTCATGTAGGTGGCGACCAAGATTTGGAGGACATTCTGGACCATTTGTATTTCTAATTTCAAGTAAGCTCATTGAAGCTATGTATGTAATCATGTATCCATCTATATGGAAATTGTAAATGTGAAATGTTATCTTGAATATATGTAAAGTGAAATCATTACTTATAGTGATAGAAAATGTATCCCTTTACATTTTCTCACTTGTTTGGGCCCTCCTAGTTAAAATGAACTTAATATTGCCTTAATTTAGTGTTGTAAAATGTATTTATTTACAATTTCACACTTATTTAGGGCTCCTTTAATAATTGAGATTAATTATGCCTTAATTGGCCCTTTAATTCATTCTCCAAGCCCATTTAATTGCATTTTATGAAGGGGAAACTCGACATACACTTTACATGGAGCAATGTGTGTCCTAGGTTTAGGGACATGGGACCCATTCGCCCATGGGAAAATGGGTCCTCCCTTGACCTTAGGACCTAAATTTAAATTATGTTTTTGGTGGGATTTTAATATCTCTAAGTATATATTCAGATGTCAACTTGTGATATTTGAATTTAAGGAAATTGAGGATACATACCTATAAATATTAGGTTATTTCACTATGTTTCACCTAGCAATTTGAAGTGAGCATTCCTATAGCAAAGTTGATGATCAAGAGCACTTTTAAAGGAATTTAAAGGCAGATTTATCAGAGTTTTATTACAACAATCAAGATCCAATTATCATGTCAAAGTCTTCTTGCATCATGCATGTTTATGGAGCTAACAATGTGATGTAGGTTTCATGATCCATTCAAGCATTATCTCAAGCAAAATTCAAGATCAAGATCCACATCCATTGAAGCCAATTCATGCAAGTTTCAGACCTTCATTCAAGGACTTACTTAAGGGTTTCTTGAGTGGTAACATAATTTTTTTCATTCTTCATTCCCTCTTTCATGTTTTTATTCATCTCAAGATTTGATTACCAAAATGGGGTTTGACCAAGGCAAACTCCCATTCACCAAAAATAAATATTTTTTCCCTCTTATGTTGTGTTTGTAGATCTAGGTGGAAGAAAGCTTGAAGATCTTTTGAAGAGAAAATTTGAAGAAGTTGCAAAAGTTGCAAAAGTTGTCATAAAAGTTATCTTCTCATATTTCTGACATTCCGATTGTGAAACTCGGAGAATCTGGAAGTACAAAGATAGGACCAGAGGTTCCTGAAAGTTGTAGAAAAACCCTAACAAAGGACCCATTCGCCCCTGGGCGAATGAGTCCTAGTTCAACTTCAGAAACTAAATATTGGTGAAAGGTCCACTCATATTTTCCCTTCTCTTATCTACAATTTGATTGTAGGTTCTGCAAGCATTGAGCTTAATATTGTTGTTCCAAGTGTTAAATTACATTTTGGTGTTAGTTTACTATTTTTTAGTTTTTCTCCCCAAAGTGTTGTTTGACCTTGACCCTTGTCCTTTAAGCATAAGGAAATCTATAGATTCACACTTTGAATTGATTCACCTAAGGGTTGATAATCATTTCATTGTGTGGATCTCATTTCCTAATGAAATAAAGGAGAATAGGTCCCTCATCATACCATATTTGGTTCATACCCTACTTCAAAACCTTATTTTCCATTGTTTCACTTGTATTGATGAAATGATTCTTTGATTGTGCAATGGAAAAGTTTGGAAAGGTTATGTTTCAAATGGTGCATTTAATATTCAAAAGAAAAGAATTTTTTTATTGCTCATAATGTTAGATGCATAAACTATTCACTTGTGGGTAAAACATAGTAGAATTACTTAGTAGAACAATGGGTATGTTACAGTATTGCCTCTAGATGGCATGTGCTCCCTATATCCAGTAGTGATAGACTTGCAAAAGTCTAAATAGAATAAAACATGGTGATCAAACCCTCAAAGAGAAGGTATTCATGATAGTAAATATAGGACAAGTCATGATGCATCAAAAGATGAAGTTTTGAGACTATGATAAACAAGGAGGGTGATGGTAAGTATAATACAACAAGTGTAAATGCACATAGGAGGAAAAACCAATAGGTACATGAGTAAATACTAGATGATATATGGTAGAGTATGTAAATGACAATAATACAATGCCTTGGTATAATACGACACAAGAGAATTTAGTATGGAACTTTCTAAGAGTGTTTACCATGTCTAAACTCCTGTTCATTTTTATTTCACATGTGTGACCCTCTCACAATGAGCTTGCAAGATGATAAGTATAGGGCATTCCCTTAGAGGATAGTCAACAGTCCAATAACCTTGATGATTGTCAAGTGTTGATGATGCTTGATAGTGATAAAGACATGTAGAGTTAATATTCACAATGACCTTGCAAGGGACAGTCTAAGTGCATGGGATTCAATCAATGGTCTCCAAGGATATTAAAAGATACAAAGGAGATAAAAAAAGGTAAAACATGGGACTGTGGAAAGAAGCATGTCTTTATTTTCTCATTTTCTAATTTTTGTAAGCAAAGAATATTGTCAATATGTTCCATGAGATATTCATGAGTGCCTAAGTGCATGGGATTCAACCAATAGTCTCCAAGGATCTTAAAAGATACAAAGGAGATGAATTGGGGTAAAATGTGGGACTATGGACAGAAGCATATCTTTATTTTCTCATTTTCTAATGTTTGTAAGCAAAGAATATTATCAATATGTTCCATGAGATAGTCATGAGCAATACAAAGATATGATAGAGAAGGGTCTTATTCAACCCCATCAACCTATAAGCTTATATTCATGAGTTAATAGATAGAGTTGAGACAAAGTTATGAAGTATAAAGGGTTATGAATTATTTGAAGCATGAAAGATCCTTAAATCTTAGAGTTGCGGTATATCATGTGGTAGGCTAAAAGGAGATAAAGTGGCATGTTGTCAAGAGTTAAGCTACAAGAAATAATGGACAAAAAAATCCATGTCAAATCATCATATGTGAGAGGATTTTCTAGCAAGGGTAGTTCATAGTTCAAAGGTGTTATTGAAAAAGGTAAAATGACTGTCATGATACAAAGAAATAGGAAGATTGTCAAGCACATAAGGCCTAAATGCAAAGATAACAGGCAGCTTGAAAATAAGAGTGTAATTCTTGTGACAATGGAAAATACATTAAGAGAGCATAAGTCTAATCAAAACAAGAAAGTAATTTGCATACAACTAGTGCAAGGATAGGTATTTATTTGGTATGAAAATCTAAAGGTAAAGTCTCATGGAAAAATATTAGCATGAAAGTATCATGGTAAGATTAGATACAATCACTTCATGAAGAGCACAAAATATTTGTGATACTGTAGTCATGGAGAGATGAAGAGATGGTCTCTAGTACAAAAGCCACTACCCATGGCAATTTGAATGTCTTTTGCAAGAGAGTAGAGCCATGATAGAGGTAGAAGCCTTTAGGCATCAAGGAGACAAGAGAGGTAACATATGATAGTGAGAAAAAATGCAAGAAAGTCATGGCTCTAGATGGTGTTGTCAAGTAGATAGAGGACACATTTCATGCCTATATGACCTAGTCATCAATATGAAAGGGTTATAGGCATAATTCATGGTTTTATTACAAAGAAAATGGTTGCCAAAGTTGATGAAAATGGCTATTATATGCAAATAACAGTCATTCAAAGGACAATGAACAAAAAGAGTTGCTTTGTTACTCTTTGAAGAGTGTAAACCTCATTGGTAAAGACTATAAACTTTGGTGTTCCTTGGCATGGAAGGTCAAAGAGCTATTACATGATAGTCTAAATAAATAAAATTTAATGATAGTGAAAGAGGGCATATGACAGTGGTAAAAACATAGAGGGCTCATTTCCTCACAAATTAAGTAATGATAGTAGGATGGTTCATGGTATTAGGATGATGAATGATAGTAAAAATACAAGTCACAATGTTGTCAAAAGGAAGATATAAGGCTATAGAAGGAAAGTAAGAAGACAGAGCTATGAGATATTCTTGGCCATAATAGGATGGATAGTTGACAAGTCATAAACATTTCATGGGATTAAGTGACAAATTAAAAGTTACAGACATAGATTTAAAGAAGGTAATGATAGTACCTATGTAATGGCTGGAGATGCTAAGATAAAGAGCCTAAAATGAATGAAACATGTGTCAAAATTAACCTTGAAGTTATCCTACACTCTATGATATTTTTTATCGTCTCAAAGCCTTGACACATGTCCTATAAACATGGAGAAGGGGTTATGGTAGTTTGAGAAAGTATAGAGTAGTTGGAGGGAATTTAAAACCAATTGAATGACTTGGACAATAGATGAGAAGATATAGGGCCAATAGAATCATTTTGCAAATCATTTGCAACTATTTAGGAGCTTAGTTAGGCACCCAAGAGGAGGACTTTTACCCATTAACTAGGCATCACACTTGTCATTTTTATCTTTATTCGACATGATTCAAGTTTTTATAAGGTAGTTCAATGCTAAAAGGCACATCTAGGGATAGTTTAGAGGTATTTCTTGCATATTTTAAAACAACTTTGTAACTATGATAGGTTCTTTTTTGTGAAAATATAGCATTGTAACTCATATACAATTATTCTTTAACTGTAACTCAATGTAATTTCCACCATTTTCAAGAAATTTTGGGCTATGTACTACTATTATAGCACCTTTCATCAATAAAATTTAGTATTTTACCTTTCAAAAGCTTTATTCTTTATGTAGCATGTTGATAGATGTATGTTACCTATGATTTTCATGAAATCCTCAAAAAAATGTCTCAATACAACACCTTTGAACAAGAAAACATGTATATTTATGTAGGTTGTTAGTTGTGTAATGAAGTTGAACAATCATTAGTTTTATGAAAAATCCAATTTTACTACTCTAAATTATTCAAACTGAAAACTTCTAGTAAAATATTGATGTATGAGCTTTTGGAATGCTTAGGTTGTGTAAACACCTAGATTAATTATTAAAAGGATTGTATGTCAAACAATAACTTGAATCTAAAACTCAATTTGGTGTATCACCTCGTCAGGAAGTAAGATACTTTTTAGGTCATTATTCCACTCTTTTCCTCAATATAAACATCAATAGTTTAGTTTAAGAATAGGTGAATACCAAGGGAACCAACCCTCTCTGGAGATTCACTCCAAGCTATGGGTAACCCACAAGCCCTTGAGTGTTTCCATGTCTCATTATATTGTTGAGCTAAGTGCTTAGCAAGGGTGTAAATCTATTTGACAACAATAATAGCATCAAGGTGTCAACCCTAATTATTGCACTGTTCATAGTTTAAAATTCATAGGTCATGTTTACTCCTACCCAAAATGGAAGCTTCAAATTGAAGGATGGAACCTACAATTATATCTAGTGGTTGTGGAACAATATTATTATTTTTTGTAGGTGGAGCAAGCAGATGAGAAAACATGCCATTGAGCCTTCACATTGAGAAGAAGCGATGTTGGCACTGCTATTTTCCTTGTTGATTCTTTCAAACTTGACAAGAACCTCTACCACTACCTAAAAACTCAAATCCTTAGAACTTTCCCCTTTACCTTTACTTTTGTCAACGATTTCATCTCTGCAAAAACTTATCGACACTTTGGGTGGTTCCAGGAACCACCAAAAGTGTCAAAATTTTCATAGCACTTTCCCTCATCTTTTCCTTAGTTCCTTCACACATTCATCTGTCGAGGGTTCCATGTGAACTGAGAACCAATGGTTCTTGGTTCATATGGAATCTCCGACAACCCTAACTTAGCCACATTTTAGATTTTTTATTTGATTCAAGACATGAGGAAAGGGAAAACACACAACCAAGATCACACTTTAACATGATGACCCTTATGGAAATTTCTCAAATTGATTATCCAAGAAGGATCATACTTAAAAGGCACACAAAAGGAAGGGACTAAAGAAAAAAGGACAACAAGAAATTGAGTCCCAATTGGACCTTTGTATTTTAGGTTAAAAAAGGGGTAAAATATGTTTGATATAGTCATGTACTATCACAACTTTATCTTTTTTATTTCCTTTGTTTTTCAATCTCTTTTGATACACCTCATGAGTTTATTTCATACTTTCATGAGGAGGATCCTTAGGGTGTGTATGTAATCATCCAAATTAGAATGACTTATATTGGAAAATGGATCACACATGTAATATTTATATCATGTCCTTATGAATATATTTAACACATTGGTGTATAGTAGAAGGGTTCAAGACATGGTCTACCAAACAAGATAAGAAATCTATGCAAGGAAAAACATGACGTGATACTTGTACCTTCCTAGAACCCACCATAAGAGGTAAGATGATAACCTAAATTGTGAATTAATACTCCATTAGTAATCTTCAATCCTACTTTAGAATGAACATAATAGTTTGGATTAAAGTGCTATTACTTAATAATTATTTAGTACATATATTGAATTAAATTCTAACATACATGATAATATAATTAATAACTCTATCATTTATTTTATGTATTGCATACAATGGACCATAAATATTTTGTGAGATTTTCTCATCCAAAATATGATAAATGGAGTAGCATGAGAGGAAGAAAACCTATCTCTTGATTGTATTATAACCATGAAAGCATCCATATGTGAGTGTGCATAAATCAATATGATAATCAGCCATGTTGTCTCTATTGATATGTGTGTGAACTATAGAAAAATTCTCATGTTCTTGATATTCATTGTTATTATTAGAATGATTAGGAAGTGGATTGGTATAAATCTTCATAATTTTATCATAGGGTAACTATACGATTATCCCCATCATTAACACCTTTGATATGGACCATATTATTATTAGTCAAATATTGCACTTTATGTTTCAATGCCATGTAATCTTATGTGATATCCATTAACTCTATAGAAGTTGTAAAATGAGCTCTAATTGTAATTATTGGTTAGCTATCTAGCTATATATAATGAATGTTTAGGTAGAAGAGTAATCAAATTAGAGGTAAATAAATATTGACACATAGAGTCTAGTGTCTCTTATAAATTAGTTAAATTCTTAAAAGTATGAGATTTAAAAGAAGGAACATTATAAGTATTATCCACTTGATAAATATTTTTCATTGCTTGCTTATAATTACTACCTTGTGAAAAAGCATTGGAATTTAAAAATTTAGGGTAAGAGAATGTAGAAGACTATGAACCATACTAAAGCGTATTTGATGCAAGAAATTTGATCTCAATTTTTTTAGGTGAGTGCACATTTCCATAAAACAAGAAGTATTACTCAAGCATAAATTTCTCTTAGTGGTAGTGAGGATTACTCAAGGAAGATGATATTTAGCTCATCATTATTGATTGATGCTTTATTTTACCATGTAATGATTGAACATGAATAACATGGTCACTAATACACTCATTACTCTTTTGGGCACATTTAGTCAAATCATTCATATTTATTTTAGGGCCCATATTGATACAATTTTTTATTAAGAAGGCAATTATTATCCATCAAAATAATTTATAAAATGAAAGTAAAGGAATAGAACTATTGAATAACATGCTCCTTTAAGGATCTTAGCAACAACTTGGGTAATATCTTATCATTGTATGTAACACTTAAACATGCAATGTTGAAGGATTGTAAATGAATATTAGGGCCTCCACTATATAGCTCAAATATAGGTGCAACAAAATCAAGAGGTAATGTATAGGTTACAAACTTAAAGGAAAGTGGTGTAGGATGTGGAGGATTGTATGTGAGAATATTTTTAATTAGTTATATCATATGCATTTTACTTAAGAAGTGAGAATATTAGGATGAGGATTGTTGGAAATAATAAGAGTATAAGAAGGATGTGTAATAGTAGGTAATATCATGTTCTGTAATGTCCCATTTTTAGCCCTAAGCTTTTTAGTGGTCATTAGCCTATTTTCGGAGTCCCATAGGCTTTTTAGAGGCATTTCAGGGGATTCCAAGATTCTTGGAGGGGTCTTTCCAAGATTTTAAGGGATAATTGCAAAGGATTTCCAGAGAGTTTTCTAGGTTTTTCTAGGATTTTTGAGATCCTTGGTGGGTAGTCACTACTATTTTTAGTAAGTTATGACTACATCTTATATTGGGCTTATTTTGAGTTTGGAAACACTGACTAGTTTTAGCAGTATGCTATTTTTAGTAAGTGTTATTTCTTGTAGTGGCTCTGGCAACAATTTAGTATTGGGTTTCTAGTTTTGGTAGGGGTGGCATTTTGAGTTATTGAGTTCTATCAATTTTGGCAGTTCAGTGCTTCCACCATATTGGGAGTTTGAAAAGACAAATTATAAAATATAACTTGTTAATTTTTTTTAAAAGTGACCCTTCTAAGCCCCTCGCACCTAGGAGTAACAACTAAAGGTTGTTTTAAAATATGTTCATGTATTTTTCAAGGAGGACACTAAGGAAAAGATTAAAATGAGAAAATAAAGTAAATTATTTTATCCCTAGAGTGTGGCGTCCCATTTTGGGGGGAAAGTGCAATTCAAAATTGGAGCCTTATCTTCTATTTAAACCCACCAATTGCTCTCATTTAGACTCATGTTGAAGTTGATAACATTATGTTGTTGGATTGGAACCAAAGAGTTCTTTCATGAATCTTCAAAGGACGAAAACCCTCTCAAGGTTGTTGGTTTCAGATTTAAAAAATAATCCCTAGCTGACTGAGTGTGAGTTCATTCAGGAACCACCATTGGGCTTACAGGCAGAGTACTTACTTCTTGGTTTGATAATTTTGATGTGTTATCATTATTTTTCTTAAGGATTATTCTTGATTCTAGTGAAGTTTGGAGTGATGTTAATGGGTTTTTATATCTCCTATCTATGGTTGTACATTTTGATGTTTTCAGGTTAAGCCCTAGACAGGTTGTACCAATATTCAAGCTAAGAGATGATTGGAAGGAGTTCAAAGTTCATGTTGATCATATGTATAGAGTTTTCATGTCTAATTGACCATTCTTAAGGGGTTTATAAGTGTCTTTGTGGGATTTCATGAATTCCAAGGAGGGTTTGATATTATTATAGGCTTTATTGTTGTACTTGTAGATGGGTGTGATCTCTCCTAGCTGGGTGTGTTCATTTATAGTCCAAGCACAACCATTTTGGAGGTCCTTTATTGTTGATTGGGGGTGCCAAGATCATAAAGGAGTTTTAGAACAAGTTTAAGGTTGTTTCTTGGTGATTTGAGTGCCTTTAAGGGAGTCGTACAATCCTATCTCCTCACTGGTTTATTGATTTTCTTAGTCTAATAGACATGTAGCTACTTGATGATTATTATCAGACCTTTGCAACTCATTCTTAGGAGGAGATAAGATGAGTAAAGGGTGCTAAGTGTTAGTTTTGTTGTTGCTATTGTTGGGTGGAGTCTCCTGCGAGCTTGAAAGGAGGTTATGGTATTCAAAGATGTAGATTTGGTCTTGCACAATCATATTTCAGCTATGTAGATTACTATCCCCTTGCTAGAGGCGGGTGTTGGAGGTAGTGTGAGGTTTATGTTGTTGTTACTATCATTGGATCCTATTGTTAGGAGCCATATCAGACCTACAATTATCATTTCAAACCTACAATTCCATAGAAGACCTGTGAGAGGTGATGTTCAATCCATCTTTGGACTTCCAGGGTCACTATGAGGTATACATTGCTATTATACTTGGGTGTTGGATACCATTTAGTTTTTCATTTCATATATCTACTTCATTGCAACTATATTGTACTTATAAACTTCATATTGTAATGAGCTTTCATATATAGCACCTTTGGTAGTACCATCGATGAGTGGCTCTTGTGCTTATTTACTTACCCCACTGAATAAGTCGTGCTCCTACTGAATAAGTGGTTGAGCTTTCTTTAATTTCATGTAATCTCATTGAATAAGTGGTTGGGATTATTTACTTTCAAGTTATGCCCGTTGAATAAGTGGAGGATCTTCCTTGCTTTGGTTGACTTGCCGCCAAGAACTTCTTTGCTAGTTATAATTCCCACTGAATAAGTGGATGTTTCCTTATGTTTGAAGGCTTTCATACTCACACTATTGAACAAGTGGTTAATTCAATAGTGTATCTTGTAACCTTACCATTGTATGCTCTCACCTTAGCCACATTGGGATTTGGGTGATCAGAAAGTGGGAAGGGGTTTGCTTTAGTTGGTTATCTTTGATTATTGGATAATGCTAACAAGTTGTGAAGTTTTTGAAAAAAATTAAGGTTGGGTTATTATAGTGGTATCAAAGTTGGTTTTCCTACCAGCCTATTGGAGTTCTAACCTTGCTACAATTCTTTAGCTGTATGTCAGAGTTTTGGTGGTGATTGTTAGTTTTAGTGGCTCACATATTTGCATGTTTGTGACCAACACCTGTATGTCTATTACCATGCCTCTCTTTGATAGTTGTTAGAAGCAAGTTAAAAGATGAATACATAAAATCCTATATCTGAGTTGGTGCAAGAATTGACTATGCTAATGAGGGACCCTAACATTAAAAAGACATACTCAAGGATTGTTACAAAATATAAATGTTTGGTTGGAGAAGTTGCCTTGATATATAAGGAGTGTGTGACAGTGCCCCAGAACGGTCCCGTAGATATGCATGTAACTAATGATGATGACGATTGGTTTGACAAAAAGGACAAAACAATAGTTTTGAAACTTGATTCAGATTCATCTAGTGATGATTCTAAGACTAATGACTTTACAAAATTTTCTAGTAGAGAAGATGTGTATGGAGATTCCACTAATGTACCTTCAGAAGAAGAGCATGTTGAGGGTAACTATGATGGTGTCTTCAAATCGACAAATGATGATGATTCCTTATCTCATTTCAGTAATGATGATTTAGGTGGTTTCTAGTTTGGCTTCCAAGCCAAGCTTATGAAGAAGGATGCTTATGATGATTGCAACACTTGTGAGTTGGAGAGGTGCCTTTTTCAGAGAGACAACCACTCTTGAGGAGCATAATGAACAAATTTTCTTCGAGAAAAGCAAACAACCTTTTGGCACATAGGACCCGAGGGTGTTGGCACCCAAATATGATGAGGATCCTACATGGGATGAATTTTCTCTTGATTGTGATGTTCAAATCTTAAAGAACAATATAAGCCATGAGGATGTTATTGAAGAAGCTAATAGTGGGAAGTTTGATGATGTTCTTGAACATGAATCTAATTCATTAATGCATGGAGCTGATTATGAGTAAAGGGCTCATGAGATTGTTAAGTTTAATCCTCATCCTAATGTTGTGCATTCTCATTAAAATGGTGAGGAAGAACAAGAGTATTAGAAAATTTATGGAGACATTGATGACAAGAATGAAAGTTTTGATTTTTACATGCAACCTAATAATAATTCATCATCCTTGCATGCTCATGATTGAAGAAATCAATCCTTGGTTTATGTTGAAGGTGAAGTGCAAGCTCTATCCAAATTTTACAGCACACACAATATAATTGAAGAACTCTACTAGATGGATCAGATTGAAGAGAGACATGAGGGAGTTAGGAATGGAGTCATTCTCCCTAATCTACAACTTATCAAAGACTCTTTGAAAACAATGAAATCAAAATACTTACACCTAATTGGAGATCGAGTCTATGCCCTCGAATTTGCAAAGAAGGTTATTAGTGCATTCAAAGAAGAAGAGAGAAAGGTTGATGAGCTTACTCTTGAGATTTATTTGACAAAGGAAATGTTATAAAATACTCAGATGGCACTAATGGAGGTGGAAGGTCAACTAGTTGATACAAAAAAGCTTAGGCGACAAGAGAACGAACAAAGAGCTAAGGAAATCAAGCAAGTAATTGATGAGCTTGATATCCTTCAAGAGGAGTTTGACTTAGAGGGTTTCCTAAAGAAACCCGGTAAGGGGAGTTTGGATCAATAGAAGGAGTGGTTTGATTTTGGGAATGAAGCTAATCTTCAATTTTTTGATAACCCATTATTTGAGATGGGTGTTGACATGTCAATTAATAATCCACTTTTTGAGTTGGATGATGGAACAAATCCAGATTGTAGCATTGCACTTGGTGAAAATAACAAGGTATGGGATCCAAGAGAAGCCCCAAGACTTGCATTGGAATGTGGTATTTAGCTTGGTGTTGATCTAAGTTCGCATTATGAGGTGATTGGTTGCCCTCCTGAAAGACCGCAATATATGATATGTGCAAGTGAGGAGAAAGATGAAGTTTTTGCATGGGAAGTGTTTGGTCCTGGTGATTCCAACATATTTGACACTAAAAGGTTATTGAAATGTAGTTTTGGAGCTGTTGGAAATCTCATTATAGCAGTAAGGAAAGGAGGTTTTAGGCTTTTTACTTATGAAGCTCCAAAGAAAGAAGGGCCTAAACAAGATGTCTACATGTTTGACAATCCATCCTTTAGATTGAGTGATGCATTATCTTACACTAATCCTTTTTGGGGGTTGGGTTTGAAGGCAACAATTTTTCCATGCCCCTTTGATGCTTATGCTTTCATGGAGGGAATACAAGAGCATACCCACGAAGTCACAAACTTCCATGGTGAGCAAGATGTTATGAATGATACTTGGAGTTGTGACGTGTACCTTTATAGGTGTGTTGGAGATCATTATTAGTTGGTTATCCATGATTGGGATCCTCAAAAAGGCTTGATGGAGCTTATTGGGAATGGTATGAAAGATCCTTGGAAGGATAAGGATCAAAATTTTAGAATTTACCATGTTTTTCCTTCTCTTACCAACCATTTTGTGATTCCAATTGTTCATCTACAAATGGATTGGAGAGAAATTTTAAGTATGGGTTGGAGCATTAAATTAATGGTCACACTTGGAGGTGTTCTTTGGCAAATATTGGGTTAGATTTTAGACTTGAGCTTGTTTTTTTATTGAAGACCAGCCACACTACATTTGGGGCTACTCTCATTCAAGAGAGTTGGCATATTATTTCTTGTCAAGGAGGTAAAGGGTTTCAGTAGGAGGTGGTTTTGAATTTTTCCCCAACCACTTTCGAGTTATTTTTGTGCAACATAATGCTCATCTCATGAGCTTATACTTGAGAATTTCATTGGTATTGTTGTTATCCCTTATGTAAAGCACTAAACTCAAATTGTAATTTTTTTATTCCAACTTTGGACAATAGTGATTATTCATTTCTTCGAACCTTCCAAACTCAAAGAATTCATCTTATGAAGGTTTGTGATGTAAACCTTGGTAGTTCCCTCTTGGTGTTGGTTTAGGACATCAAACTTCTGCATGCTTGGTTTCACTATTTAGAGACTCTTAGAATTGGAATAGTCAAATTTTTCAGAAGTATTCATGGTTGTGTGTGGTATTATGATGATGATTTTGTTAAACTCTTGATAAGGATTGCTTTCCTTTTAGCAAGAAAATTGGAGGGAGTCACATTCGTAGCTATGGCTTTGCTTGACACCATCAGCAAACTTTCCTTCATATTGCCCAGGATCGTGTTAGGTAGTGGGATTACAGATACAAACTTCTCAAATATGCTTTAGCAGGAGATGTTTCATGGTATAGATTTTAGGCCTCTCAAGTATTTCAAATTGAGTCTCAAGTATGGTTACATTTTGGGGTTATAGGAGAGGAGAGTGAAAATTTGGTATGACATATTTACAGTTGTGTTCAGAGTGGTGCAATGTTGACATGGTGGTTTCTTTTTGAGATTGATGTGGGACCTTGGGATCTCAATTGGTTTTAATATGGATGGGTTTGTTGTTTTTGGAGTTGTGATGACATTGCTTGAGGATGAACACTCTTAGGGAAATGAGGATTGTAATTTCTCCTTTTTAGCCCTAAGCTTTTCAATGAACGTTACCTTATTTTTTGAGTCCCATAGGCTTTTCAGAGGCATTTTAGGGGATTCCAAGATTCTTGGAGGGGTCTTTCTAGGATTTTAGGGGGTAATTACTGAGGATTGCCAAATACTTTTTTGGGTTTTTTGAGATCCTTGGTGAGAAATCACTACTATTTTTAGTAGTGTCTTTTTTTAGTCACAACCGCATCTCATATTGGTCTTATTTTGAGTTTGGACACACTTACTATTTTTAGTAGCATGCTATTTTTAGTAAGTACTATTTCTTGCAATGGCTCTGGAAACAATTCAGTATTAGGTTTCCAATTTTGGTAGGGGTGGCATTTTCAGTTGTTGAGTTATATCAATTTTGGAAATACAGTGCTTCCACCATATTGGGAGTTCAAAAAGGTAAATTATATATATAATATATATATATCTCTCTATATATATATTCCTTATCTTTTGGATAATTAGCTTATCAAGATTAAAAATAAAGGGTTGTAACCTATTTATAATTATTTTCCAATTATGTTGGTTTGGAATATTTGGTTGGAAAAGAATAGAAGAATCTTTCGAGATAAGAGAGAGTACCTAAAAGGATCCAAGATTAGGTTGAAAATACCATCTTGGAGATAGGAGAGTGCTATAAGGAATATTAATGGACTTTCATGAAGATAGAGAAGGGGTGGGAGAAGGCTTGGCATTGGTTTAGATGGATGGATTGTCCCTGAAGGAACTCAAGTAAAAAGACCACTATCAACTCTTGGTGGTGTCCTACCCTAGATTAGAAGAAACTTAACTTCGATGAAGTTATTAAATGCAACCCTGGTAAAGCTAAGGGTTGAATTTTTAGAAATGAGAATGAATCCCAACAAGTTTGTATGAATATGATTTTTATGTTGATTCCAAAAACATGGAGGAAGCTAGAGCCATGCTTCGAGGATTGATGACAGTGAAAGAGAAAGGTTGGAATAATTTATGGATAGAAGATGAATCTAAGTTAGTGATGGTTCTGTGAAAGGTGGGAAAATTCAAAAATAAAAACTCAAAGTAATTCTTGATGAGGCCAAAAGGGAGATAAACTGGTTTAAGGATATCAATTTTAGCCATATTAGCATAAAAGACAATATGATAGCAACATAATAGGCTACAAATAGAGGTGTAAATATGTGAACCATAAAATTTATTTCAAGTAAGTGTTAGTGGGGAAATTTCCCTAAAGAGACTTTGAATCTTATTAAAAATTATCTATGGAGGTGGTTTCCTATTATTGGGTTGTAATGGTGAATAACAATGTTGGGTTAATTATTACATTGAAAGGTGGCATCTTTATATTACACATGTGAGGTACACGACATCTATGCTTTCTAATGTTTACCTTGGAAATTGTAAATTAATAATGCTTAATGGCTTATGGTGTGTTGCTAGTATTGATGTAAAAGTTTTCTTGTCAACAAATTTGGTTGGGGAGGATAAAAAGTGTGGGAGGAATAAGGGGAAAGGGAAATATAAGGAGTCTCCATTGGTTTAAAGGAACCATTGAGTGTTTGGGGAAAAAATGATTGCAAATTTCATGGCTTATACTAATAAGGAGATAAAATTCCATGATCTTTGTCATTGTGTGGTTGAAATTTAGAATTTGGGAAAAGGATTAGGTGTTGTAATTCACTTAGATATGACTAAAATGCTTCTTGATATTGGGTATACATGCAGTCATCAGTTAATGTTTGATGTTGCCCAATATCTTTATCGTTCCTTGTTATTATCTACAACTACTAGTTCCTTCTTAATTAATGATTATATTGAATATGATATTCATCTCGCAAAGGTCTACTTTGGGAGTTTTCTATATCACATTCATGCTATTAAAAAATTTCAACTTTATCTACAAAGAGTAGTAGAAAAAATTGCAATGAAGTTAAAGGTGGCACTTCTGTTGAAGGCTATTCCTTCATTTTCAAAATGCTACAATGGTGAGGAAGCTCTTGTGAGCTTGATTGGCCCTTGGAAAAAATATAAGGCAGTCAATCGAGGTAGCATGGGGCCTATGTAATTTTCCCTAACCTCCTTTTTTCTTTAATTGCTTACTCAAGACTCACTAGTTGGTAGTTTCAGGGGATGGTAAGCATTATGGTTTGGTTATTTTTAATGATTAGGGTATGATATATTTCTTAAGTGTATTTACAAAATAGTTACTTTATATAGATATGTTGGTTTGTATCTCTAGCTGGTTTTACCCATATTGCCTTAAGGTTTTGTAGGTCTTGCCAAAATTGGCTACCAACTTCTTGGTATACTTTTTTGTTAGTTCTTGGATCCCAAACTATACACACATACACACATGTATATATATACACACACATGTATATATATACACACATGTATATATATATACACACTTGTATAGATATATACACACTTGTATATATATACACGCATGTATATATATATACACACATGTATATATACACACACATGTATATATATATACACACACACATGTATATATATACACACACATGTATATATATGTATATATATAGATAGATATACATATATGTATGTCCATACATATACATATATATACACATATATGCACATGCATGCATGCATGCATGCATACATACATATACATAAACAAACATACATATATATGTATGTATGTATGTATGTATACATGTATATAAATACATATATCTATATGTATCTATATGTACATACATATACACACACAAATACATATATACCTTACCAAAACCTTAATATTGCTACCAAATCCAATGATAATGAGGTATTTTATGATGCCCATGTTGAGAACCATTTACTATGTATGCATGCATACATACACATATATACATAAATATATACATTTATATGTATATATATATATGGATATATGCATATGTATGTATGTATATGTGTATATATGTATGTATATATGTATGTGTATGTACACACACACACATATATATGTATGTATGTATGTATGTATGTATATGTATGTATATGTATATTCATATGTATAGATGTATATGTATATATGTACACATACATATGTATCTATGCATATATACATATAAATATGCATATATACATATAAATATGCATATATACATATAAATATGTATATATACATATACACATACATATATATGTATATATGTATACAAACACATATATATGTATGTATTAAATGGTTCTCAACATAGAAATCATAAAATAACTCATTATCATTGGATTTGGTAGCCATGTTAAAGTTTTGATAAGTATTCCTTCACATAGGAAGATCAATATCTTGAGTGTCTCATGATATAAAGAAAACAATATTGTAGTGCAGTCTAAGCTAGGAGGTCTACTGAAAGATTACCCTACCTAACAACTTATGGATTTACTCACAATCACAAAAGCCATGCAAAAGCAAAAATATTATCAATTCATTAATTTTAGAATAGCTTTGCTCTTACATTCTACAATAGGTTGATAAGAATACATATATGCATACATATACATTCGGGTATGTTTTTTAATATGTATTCTTCCTAACCTTTAAATGGTTCTCAACATGGGCATCATAAAACTGGTCATTGTCATTGGATTGGGTATCCCATGTTAAGGTTTAGTTGAGAACTTCTTCACATGGGAAAATTATGATCATGAGTAGTGCATGGTATAAACAAAGCAGTATGGTTGTGCAACCTAACCAAGGGGGTCTAGTGAAAGACTACCCCACCTAGTAGCCTATATATTTTTTAACAATTACAAACATCATATAGAAGCTAAAATATTACTATTACATTAATTTTAAAACAAGCTCTACCTTTATATGCTATAAAAAATTAATATGAAGCCTAAATAACTACCCAAAAACAATCACACACACCCTACCAACAGTGAACTACAACAATAAAATATGAGCTCACTGATCTTATGGTTTAGTAATAAATTATAGGAATAAATTTTTTCTTTGCCTCTCAAATTCTCTTTATCTATACTCCCTCCCAACCTCAAGAAACGTTTGTGACTATTATCTAGCCACCTTACTTTTGTAACCAAAATTTACTTTATCGGCCTCTACACTGTTCTCTATTGACTCTCTCTCTCTCTGAGTGAAAAATCCCTTTCCCTTCTTATTATTTGATGCCCTAGATAGGAAAAGATCAATGATTTTATTTCACCATGTAGTTTTCTTGGCAACTACTGTCATTTTTCTTTCCTCTTGTTGATCATATTATTATTTTATCCACCTAACATAATAGTCCAACTATAAATATAGAGCCAAAAATTCACATTATTGCCATTAGGTAGCACGAAAGAAAATGCTTGTCTGAAGAAGCATTTACTATTCAATGTAAGGAAAATGAATGCACAAGAAGGAATAATCACCAAAAGGATAATTGTAGAAACTTAAATGATGTTGTAATAAGATAAAAAAATATGACACATAATGAAGATAATTGATTGCCAAGGAACATGACCATCGACCATTTTCCCTAGTTGTCTAATTTTTATATATGCCATCACTTAGTTCAAGCACTAAGAAAAAAATACATGACCCAAAAGGAACTTGTTTGATTGCTACCTTAAGAACACAAAAACTTATGATAGAAGGAGAAATAATAACCACCAAGAAAAGAAGGCAAAATTTCATAATCCATACAATTGAATATAAGTCCATAATCACTGCTACATAAAAATTATTTAACTTAGCCATAAAAAATGATTGGAAGACACTACTATCATAGTACATTGGAAGACTTCTTCCTTTGCCTCTTTCGACACTTATCTATTAAAAATACCATTCTCTTCTACCAAGTTTAGCTATTAACTTCCATTCCTCTTATGGGCCTATGTCCACCCTAGCTAATCCTCCTCCCCAAATACTTATCTGCTTTCTTTATTCTCTTATGTATTTGAACTCACACTATTTTTCCAACTCCAAAATATATTTTCCCTCTCCTCCTCTTCTCTTGTGGGTTTCGACCCACTACTATCCATCTACCTCTATGAAAATTTTCTCTTTTCTCTCTCTTTCTCTTGTGGGATTTGATTGACCATTATCCATCTACCTTCATTTATTCTCTCTTTTATCTCTTTTCTCTTATGGGATTTTACTCACCATCTTCTTTCCACCTCAACCAAAAGTCTTTCCTCCATTATGTTCTCATTGTTATACTTATATAAAAATCAACACAACCAACATCATAGAAGCAATAAATTTCTATAATCATCTTCTCATCTTCCACCACCACATTCTTCAGTTCCTTTTGAATCTTATTGATATTATGCTCATCAATGAAATTCACTCTCATTCTTGGTAAATTTTAACATCTTAAAAGCTCTCTCCACAAGGGCTCTTTCTATCTACTCCATAAATGCAAATTTTACTAGCCTCCTCAAGCAATATTTCAAGAAACCTTACTCTAATGCCACTTGGTTTAGTCTAAGCAAGGGGATATAGTGAAAGACTAGTCTAATAGTAGCCTATAGATTTACTCATAATCGCAAATGCCATGCAAAAGACAAAACATCACTATTTCATTAATTTCAAGAAAAATCCACCCTTACAAGCTTAATAGGTTGACGAGAATCCTAAACCACTACCCATAGGAAATCACACATTCCCTACCAATAATGGATTATGATAATAAAATACGAGCTTATTGATTCACAATTTAACAATAAAATACCTAATTGATTTTGTTCTTAGTCCCTCAACCTATCTCTATCCTTAATCCCTCTCAATCTTAATGAACTTCTATGTCTATCTTCTAACCACCTCACCTCTATGACCATACTTTGGTTGATCAACTTGTACTCCCTTATCTATCAACTATTATGTAGTTGATTCCTCTCTTTGAGTGAATAATTATTTCCTCTTCTTATTATCCACTACCTTGCACATGAAAAGACCCATGGGTTTGTCTTCTTGAGAATCTATCTCAATAAGTACTACATTTTTTCCCCTATTCTTTATCAAAAAATCATTTTATCTTCCTAGAGTAGCATTCCAATTACAAATACAATAAACTAAAAGCTCACATGATTGCTAGTAGGTAGCACCAAAGGAAAACACTTGTCCAACAAAGCAATTGCCATTTCATAAAAGGAAAAAAACCACACAAGAAAGAATAACTTCAAAAAATCAAACACCATTGTGATGGGATAACAAAAAACATTACCTAGAATGACATGCCAACTAACTTTTTTGCCTAGTTATCTAGCTTTTATGTATTCTAGTAGTTAGTTGAAATGCCATACAAAAATCACAAGGCCCAAAAGGAAATTGCTTAGTCACCAACTTATGAAAAAAAAGTTGCGGTAAAATGAGAAATAATAGAGACCAAGAAAAGAAGGGGATACATCATGACTTGAATAACTAAATAGAAGACAACAATCACCACCACATCAACATTAATCTTAGCTACATTTTTTTAAGCTACTAGTTTTCATCATTAAATGCACTACTCTATCATCAACTATATTGCCAAAGAAAATGATAAAAAATTCAATAATACCCTTTATAGCTTGATCATGCACCTTATTGTTGAAGTCATCTACATGTTGACAACATACAATTAAAGTCATTTACTACTATAGTCATAATTGTTGCTAAAGTTGTCCTAGATTATTGTTGACAAAGATAATAGTTATTGATGAAGTCACACACAAGCATAAGTTAATGAACTATACAATAGGTTGACAAAGTGAGTTACCTTACTATATGAGTCATAATAACATTTTGATGAAGATGATATGGCTATTGCAATACCTTGTTGTGGAAGTGAAATCATATTGCTATAGAAGTTAGTTGGAATATTTTTAAACCTCAAAACTCATTCAAGAATGCTCCAAATTTCACACAACCAAAATTCTTCTCAACCTCTTTATTTTATTTTTTGGTGATACATGATTTCTTGTGCAACTCAATGCTCATGCATCATATGGTTAAGAAAAAGGGAATAACACTATTAGAAAAATCACATAAGTAATCTAATCTAAAAAATGAAACCTTAGAGGCAAAAACAAAGGTGGGTAGGGTTAGTGAAAATAAGGTCACATAATGAATCATAAACCTCAAAGGAAGATAATGCTATAAAGTAACAATGGGAAAGGTAAATCAAACCTTTATGAGATTAAATAATAAGATAAAGAGCTTGAAAAATAGATCTAAAAACCCTAATTGAGAAGATCAAACCCTAGGTTGTGAAGGGATGTAAGGTTCACTAAAATGAAAAGCAAATAAATGTACCCATATAAATACATTAGCTTAAGACCATAAATTAAAGCACAATGCTAAAAAAAATTGTCCCAGTGTAATGGGATAGGACCACTAACTAAAACAAATGCTAAATTAAATAAGAAATTAAAATAAAATAAATTTGATAATTAGCTCAAAATTTGATGATGGATAATGTTATGCTAGTTGCTCAAAGGTGATTCACCAATGCTTAAATGATATTTTATGATTAACTCAAGTGAAAAAAATCAAACTCTAAATTTATTATTTTTTTGCTTTGAATTACTTATGCGAGGATATAATTGATCTTGATGAGTGTAGATCTGAACTTACACATATGCCTCATCTGAAACTCATACATATAATCTAGTAGAATGTAAATTAGTATGACTCACTCTCCTTGATTTCTACCATTTAAAAATTTATAAGTGGTATCAACAAACACCCTTGGGGAATTTGTTATATTTCAAGGGTCAAGTTCTTGTCTAGATCCTTGGTAGGTTTTGTAGTGCCTCACGTGTTACGGTTACTCTTATGATACTATTTGGATATTGTTTATGTTTTGATGCATACTCGATACTTCAATGGTGATTGTTTCACCTATTTGACTTGTGTGTTTTGTTTGGATGCACATGATACTGTTTTATGATGTTGATGATATAATGATGCATGGTGATCATCTTTACTTGATTATGCGATATTGTGTGGTTATGTAAATTGATTAATGATCACTTCATGATGTTTATGATGATGTGTTATTGTTTGAGAGTCGGGTGAGAGGGACGGTGCTACATCGCTCATCTGTGAGTGCCCTGCTACACTGCAATTCTCTCTCACAGTGTGTTTGACATTGAATATATATGTTATTTTGACACTTGGTTTTATGTAGGATTGCAGGTACCAGGCACCGACTCCACCCGCACCGTCGGGTCTAAGTGTGCCCAACATACCCAATGGATATGACGTGGTTTAAGGATTTGACAAGAAATTATCCTCATCCTATTCCGTCACCCCGTCACTGTGTCTGACGTCGTCATCCATTTGTGACCTTGTTCTTATCTTGGTATTGCTCTATCTAATTCGTTCGTTTTAATTGGTCATTTAATGTTGATCTATTTTGTCATTCGAATTAATTGGTTAATTAATGTGTTTCAATTATTTTGCATGGTCAAGATTCATTGTTGTTTGGGTGTTGATTGGGTTATGTTGCTTGTAGTTCTAACATGATTTAATTAAAATATTAAATCAAATTGTTAAATTATTAAGAGTATTTTATTAATTAATTATTAATTAATTAAAAGGGAATAATAACTTAATAGCTTATAATATTATTCCTTTATTAAAGATGAAAAGCATAAATAAAATATAAATTTGTATTTATAAATAATATTTATTTTAAATTTAATTGAGTTTATTTATAAATTTAAAATACCTGGATTAAAAAAAAAGAAGGTATTGAATAAAATATCAAAATAGATTTAATGCATATTATATCTGGGAGGATAAATTAAAAAAAAATAATAATAATAATTAAGGGAATTATAAAGCTTACAGAGGTGGTTAGCGATGGCTCTGCGTAGTGGTTTGGCGTGGGCTAGGGCTCGTGTGCCCTAGCTCATCTTGTTTCCTGCATTCCTGCTTGGCATCTGAGCCTTTTCTGCTACTTTTGGGGGGTTTTTGCTTGTGTGCAGGGGTGTGCTGTCGGATAGGGGATTTCGACCCTTTGGGCTTGTGGGCGGGCGTTCTCTACCTTTTATCCATGCTTGGTGTGTCCTCGGTGAGTGGCGTGTGACGGTCTGAGTTTGTGGGTCCCCTACCCCGTTTCTCTCTCTTTTTGTTGGGGATTGTGCTCTTCGGTCCATGGAGTATCGAGGGCTAGCCTCTTCTCAAGTTTCCTCTAGGGATTTGGAGATGGTAGAGCTGTCTTCTTTGATGCATGCTAGTGTTAAGGAACAGATAGGTGAACCCCAATCTAGGGATGGGGTCTCCTCTTCAAAAGGGATGTTCCAATTAAAAAAATTAAACGGTTGTTTGGAGAGATCTAAGGATCGCCCAGTGTTGGTTATTCAACCTGAGCAAGTTTCAGAGGATGTTGAATACTGGTGTAATCATGCCCTTATTTGCAAATTTTTGGGCCTTCGTCTTTCTTTACCTGTGTTGGAATCCTGGGTGCATCGAGTTTGGAACCCAGAAGGAGATATGGAGATCCTTTTAGTGGCTAATAACTATTTTCTGGTTATATTTTCAAGCATGTCAGATAGAAATAGGGCTTTTGAAGGAGGCCCTTATTTCTTTAACCAGGTGGGGCTCTTCATCAAGCCTTGGCACATGGGCTTCAACTCTGCTGAGGAGATCCCCTCGCGAGTGCCTATGTGGGTTCGACTGCTGAGACTCCCATTGGAATTCTGGAGGGAATATATTCTTCACTCAATCTCATTGCTTCTTGGAAAACCTGTGGGATCGGCTACACAAACTCAAGATCGTAAGGTAATTTCTTTTGCACGTATTGTGTAGAAGTTGATTTAAATAATCCATTACCAGATTCTATGGAGATTTGCATGGGATCATCTTCTTGGATCCAACAGCTGGATTATGAGACCCTACCATTTAGATGTGGAATTTGTCATGAATATGGTCATTTACATCGTAGATGTCCCATAAATAAATCTTCCCCCTTGGCTGCCTCTGGACCTCCTAGGGAGGACAAGGGGAAGGCTCCTTTGTTTGATGGACCTATAGATAAGGAGGGTTTTATTTTGATTAAGTCTTGTAACAAAGGCAAAGGCAAGAAGAGAACCTCGATGGATAGACAAAATGATGGCACTTTTAACAGGTTTGATGTTCTTGATGAATTGGTTCACGAGGAGGGAATTCCAGTTGAGCTCTCTTTTGGGGCTAAGGGTTAGCATGAGGTTCAGGATGAGGATGCGAAGAAAGAGGATCAAATTTTATCTCCAGGGGATCAACAGGTTGGATAGATGGCTATGGATTTTCCTTCTCAAGTTTAGGATATCAGAGATCTCCGAGGGTCACAGGTTTCAGAGGGTACAGTTGTGTTGGCTTTTGTTCCCCCTGCTACTAAGGGGACTTCAGATTCTGTGAAGGGTAACAAAGCTTCTCCTGCCTTAGGCCTACAACAAAAATCCTTTAAAAAGGGGCCTCTAGACAAACCGTTAAGGAGTGGAAGGAAGACCAAACAAGAGAAGGTCAAGATTATGGGTGATACATTGGTTGAGTCAGGGTCTGTGAGACCCATTGATTCCCACTTATCCCAACCCCATAAATGATTGTTTTATCATGGAATGTAAGGGGGTTGAACAAAATCCCTAGATAAAGGTTCTTCACAGATTAATTGAGTCTCAGTCTCCTGACATTGTCTTTATTCAGGAAACCAAGCTTACAGTGGATGGTTTGGCTAATTGTACCTCGCGTATTTGGCCCCAGGGATATTGGTAGGGGGTGGGTGCTCAAGGTAGTTCAGGGGGGGTGGCATGCTTCTAGAACCCGAGGAAGGTTTCCCCCTTATGGTGGATTTCTAGTCGGTATTCCATTTCTATGGTCGCCTCTAGCTTTGTGAATGGAGAAAGGTGCCTTTTATCCAATATTTATGCTCCTACGGATTTTTTAGGTAAGTCACATCTTTGGACTCACATCAATTTCATCCGGTCCTTGTACCCATTTCTCCCATGGATTATGGCTGGTGATTTTAATGATGTTACTAGTTTGGATGAAAAGCGTGGTGGGTTAGCCAGGCTAAACCCTTCTTCAAATTTGCTTAGAGATAATATTGGTTTCCTGAATCTCATTAATGTGAAGCCAACCAATGGTGTATTTACATGGAATAATAGGAGGTGTGGTGTTGAGGCTATTTCAGAAAGGCTTGATAGATTTCTAGTATCCTGCTATTGGATGAATAAAAAGTGGTCCAATATTTCAAAAATTATAGATTGGAGGGGCTCTGATCACTGGCCTATCAAGTTCTTTGCCACCTCATATGGGGTCTCCAAAAACCCTTCTTTCAAATTTTAGTTTATGTGGTTAAGAGATCAATCTCTACAGGATCTTGTGTTGGATTGGTGGTATGAAGGGATGCCTGCCTATGGTACAACCATGTTTAGTTTTTGTAAGAGGCTTCAACATGTGAAATATAGGCTTAAGAGGTGGAATAAACAATGTTTTGGGAACCTGCATGCTCAAAAGATTGCTGCTCAGTCCAAGTTGGATAATGTCACTCATCAGATTCGAGACCAAGGGTTGACCTCTGATCTGAGTAAAGTTGAGTCCTTGGCTCTTAAGGGATTAGAAGAGTGGGAGCTTTGGGAGGAGATTTTCTGGAAGCAAAAATCTAGTGTTGATTGGCTTCAGGAGGGGGATAGGAACACTGCTTTTTTTCATAACTTGGTAAAGGCTCGAAGGCATGGGAATTCTTTCTCCTCTCTTGTTTTGCTTGAAGGGGCTTAACTCTCTTCCAATGAAGAAATTTCGAGGGAAGCTATCAGGTATTTTTCAAATATGTTTACTAGAGAGGATCTTGTAGCTAGGGTCGAGGAGAGGGCCATCTTGGATTGTATTCCCCACCTGGTCTCTGCTGAGATGAATGGGGCTCTTTTGCGTCCCATCTTGTTACCTGAATTGGAGAAAGTTGTGTTTAATATGAAAAAAGGTAAGGCTTCTGGCCTAGATGGGTTTCCGATTGAGTTCTTTCAGGAATTTTGGAAGATAATAAAGTTGGATCTCCTCGATGTGGTTCAGGAATCACATAGAAACAAAAAAATGCTTAAATCTTTGAATTCTACTTTTTTGGCTCTCATACCTAAGAAGGAGGGGGCTAATCGTTTGGATCAATTCAGGCCTATTGCTTTATGTAATGTTGTCTACAAGATCATCACCAAATTGATTGCTGAGAGGCTCAAACCAATCCTTTGTGCTTTGATCTCTGCTGAGCAGGGGGGTTTTGTTCGAGGAAGACAAATTTTGGATGGTGTTGTGATAGCAATGGAGGCTATTCACTCTATGGCTTCCTCTAAGGAGAAGGCTACGTTTATTAAACTTGACATGGCTAAAGCTTATGATCGGGTGAGTTGGGAGTTCTTACAGAAAATTCTCTTGGCTTTTGGCTTTGAAGAAGAGTGGGTGAATTGGGTTCTTAGTTGTGTGACCTCGTCCTCCTTTTCAGTTCTCATTAATGGGGAACCTTTAGAATTGTTTAGTGCCTCTCGGGGACTTCGGCAAGGGGACCCTTTATCTCCTTATTTATTCATTATCATGGTGGAGGGTCTTGGCAGATTTATTAAATCTCAGGTGAGGCAGGGTCCTATTGAAGGTCGGAGTTGGAACAATAATCTTCCTCCCTACTCTCATCTTCAGTTTGTGGATGATACTGGTTTGATGGGCATGGCTAGAATTAGTGAGGCAATGAACTTCAGGAGAGCTTTAGACATCTATTTGAAAGCTTCAGGTCAGAGTGTCAATGATGATAAATCTTCCATTTAGTTCTTTAATACTCCTCGGCTTATTCAGAGCAAGATTGCTAGGATCCTTAGATTTCAGATTGGTTCTCTTTCCTTGATATACCTTGGGATTCCTTTGGCTTTGGGATCTCAGCGTAGAGATTATTGGCAGGGGATTTTGGATAAATTCCAAAGTAAGGTTAGTCACTGGACTTATAGATGGCTATCTTCTACTGGGAGAGTGATTCTCCTAAAGTTTATTGTGCAGTCTCTTCCTATTTATAGGTGTTGTGTGCAGGTTCCCCCTTCCACCTTTGTGAAGGAATTTGATGCTCTATCTCAACAATTCCTTTGGTCTAGCAGCCTTCTATCCTCGAAGTGGAGTTTAGTCAAGTGGGAGTCTGTCTGCAGGCCGAAGCATGTTGGGGGCCTTGGTCTCAAGTTTGTGGCTCTTGTTGTCACAGCCTTGGCGGCTAAGCTATACTAGAGGTGGTGCAACAATTAGGCTCAAGATTGGGCCAAGATTCTTGCCCACAAGTATCTTCCAGGTGCTGGGTAGCCAAGATGTGTCGTGGCTTGCTTTGTTGGGCAAAGGATCTTGTGTTTGGGATACTCTTAAAAAGGGAGCTCAGCTTATTAAGGATGGTCTCTTCTGGATTTGTACTAGAGGCTTTGATGCTCTATTTTGGCTGGACTCTTGGGATGGCCACCCTCCCATTCTTTCTAGCTTCCCTCAGTTTCAGCCTCTTTGCCATATTTTTACTGATGTTGGGTGGATTAAGGTGGAGCATTTTAAAATTTTCAAGTGTATTGGTCAGGTGGAGGTGACTTGCTGGAAGGATCCTCAGGAGTGGCCCATGGGTGGTTCTAATGAGGATCGTGCTGATCTGGCTAGAGTCTTGGAGGGTAGGTTCTACAGCTCGCTTAATGAGAGGGACACGTTGGCTTGGAGTCCTAGCCCAAAAGGTAAATTTACTGCTGCTCAAGGTTATGCTATGCTAGATAGAAACTTACATGGTCTAGTTGAGGTGCCCTGGTGGAAGAAGGTATGGAACAACTTTTCTTGGCCCAAATGCAATTTTTTCTTATGGTTGGTTGCTTAGAAGAAATGCCTCACTTGGGAGAATCTTCGCAAGCGAGGTTTTCAGGGACCTTCTATTTGCTTCCTTTGCTTGCACAGTGAGGAATGTACTTCCCATTTGTTCTTTCTCTGCCCTTTTTCTAGAGAGATATGGCACAGGTGGTGGGAAGCTTGGCATCATGGTTGTATTCATGCTACCTCCCTAATTGAATTTTGGGAAAAAATGGGTAGGCCTCCAACAAAGACATCTTTCTTAAAGGTGGCCTGGGCTATAGGGCCTATTTTCATTTAACTGGAACCTTTGGCTGGAAAGGAACCGTAGAGTTTTTTTTGGCTCCAAATTAGGAAGTTTTCAATTGTGGCAAAGGATAATTAGCAGGCTTCAGGAGACTATTTCTGCTAAGTGTGATATGTCTAAAAATATTGATCCTGGTGATTATGCTATAGCGAGGAATTTGAACCTGGGGGATAGTAGAAGGGGTTGCTTTGCTGGAAAAAGACCCTGACATGTCAAGCAACGGGTTTTTCGTGATGGGAGGTGGACACCTCCCCTGGTTGGGGTCCTGAAGATTAATACTAATGGTTCTTCTCGTGGGAACCCTAGACATGCTGGTATTGGTGGTATAGGTAGAGGTGATGATGGTGGTGTAGTTTTTTTCTTCTCTGTTTACAAAGGGCAACACTCTAATAATCTTATGGAGGCCCTTGCTATTAAGATTGTTGTTGAGAGAGGATGCTCTTTAGGTTGGAGGAGGATTATCTGTGAGTTAGATTCTCAGATTATTGTGGATATGTTGAACAACTAGAGTTTGGATGATGTTAGTTGGCAATTAGCCTCAGTGGTTAGACAAATTCTAAGTTTATGCAGTTTCGTGGATTTTGTCTCCTTTTGTCATATCCCTAGAGAATGGAATAGAGTGGCTGATTGTTTGGCGAAGTGGGCCTCAGAGAATGTGGATGGTTGGGATATTAGTGGAAGGGATGAGTTACCTTCTGATTATCTTGGGACCCTAGAGAGGTTATTATTGGAAGACAGGAATATGTAATACTGTTGTTGGTTTTTTGGTTGTGTTCCTTATTTGGTGGGCCTATGGCCTTTGCTCTGTATCTTGGATTTGATTGAATAAAATTTTACCCCTTCTTTTAAAATAAAATAAAATTAAGGGAATTATGAAATAGTAATGATTTAATTAAATTAAATAGTGTGAACTATTGGTAATCAGTAAAGTATTAAAAATAAGGGTGAAAATTATTGTCCGAAGTTTAAAGCACAGTAGTGGAGGGTTAGGTTTATAAATTAACTAAAATGCAAGGATTTTCAATAGGTGGTAAAACGAGAAACGATTAAGTTGTCAGGTGCACCCTCGAAGGTGTAAATTAATTTCAAAAGATTGCTATCTGTCCCTTAGTTTATCGAAAAACTAGAGAGAGCTTTTCTTAATTTATTTGGGAAAATTTTGATAAACAACAAGGAGATACGGTTTGGAAAAGGGTTAATTTTTTTTTACCTCCAGTGTGCTCTAGTAAGAAGTGGAAGTGAGAAGAAAATATCAAAGCGGGGAAGCATTTGAAAAAAACCCAGCTCTCCATCCCCATTGGCAAGCGCCTAATTCAAGTTGGTCAATTGTTGTTTCTTTGCATCTGTTGTATTTTAAATAACTCCTTTATAATTATGCCGCCTGGATTAATTATGGAGAATGGAATTTTGAAGTAAAAACCCTAACATAAACAATTTTAGTAAATTTTTATTTATGGCTGTAGAAAATGAAAATTTAGAATTTAGAATTGTAAGGTTTCTACCTTTCTAGTCCTAAACAATTTTAGTAAATTTTTATTTATGGCTATAGAAAATGAAAATTTAGAATTTAGAATTGTAAGGTTTCTACCTTTCTAGTCCTAAACAATTTTAGTAAATTTTTATTTATGGCTGTAGAAAATGCAAATTTAGAATTTAGAATTGTAAGGTTTCTACTTTCTAGTCCTAAACAATTTTAGTAAATTTTTATTTATGGCTGTAGAAAATGAAAATTTAGAATTTAGAATTGTAAGGTTTCTCCCTTTCTAGTCCTAAACAATTTTGGTAAATTTTTATTTATGGCTGTAGAAAGTGAAAATTTATAATTTAGAATTGTAAGGTTTCTACCTTTCTAGTCCTAAACAATTTTAGTAAATTTTTATTATTTATGGCTGTAGAAAGTGAAAATTTAGAATTTAGAATTGTAAGGTTTCTACTTCTATAGAAAATGAAAATTTTAGAAAACTCATTTATTTTTCACGTATTGGTTATAGTACCCTATGTTGCCTAGATTTTAGTATAAGTATAATTTTATTATGACCTTTTTCTTTAGTGGGACCTTGTCCCTTGTTTTTGGGTAGTTAGCTAAATAATAACTACTCATTTATTAGTTCCTGCCAAGGGAACTATAGGCAACCCCTGTTGTTTAACTAGTTATTAATAACTATGCTTTTAGCAAATGAGCGTTCAATTTTTTTTTCTATTTAACAAATATTTATCTATTATTAAAATATAGATGCACATTTTATAACAAAACATATTTGAAAAATGATTTTTCTTAAATATTATTGGCTCAAAACTTTTAAGCGATAAGGGCGATTTTCCCGGCTCCATTATCACAGTTGCAATTTTCTTGGCTTTTCTAGGCTCCATTATGATAGTTTTGAAAATAGTGGGACTAAATGGACTTGGAAAATCCTTATCATAACGAAAACTTCCTCATCCAAGAAATGCAGAAATTGCAAGAGGAACTAAAACTCTATGCATAAAAACCCAATTCAACTTCACCCTAATCTTTCAAAAGCTTTCCCAAGAAACAATGGCTTTAAAATCCAAATTTCCAATCCTCTTTTCCTTGTAATGTCAATCTGTTGCTTTTCAGTCTCCACGGAAAACTTCAAAATATTGTCAAATTTCTCAGACACGATCAATAATGTCGAAGTTACAGACCTCACTGAACAATGCCAGCAGCACGACAGGGCCTGCATTTAGTCCTTGCTAAATATTTTTGCACAGATGATCAATTTCTCCCACCAACAAATTCTTCCTCTGACTGTTGGCAAGCCTTTGAGACACAAATAAATGCATCAGGCTCAAGTTTAGATGTCAGAAGCAGTTGTGAGTATGACACTCTGTCTATCTCTGAGGGCTGCCTTAACATCACAACACGACAAGAGTTTGAAGCCAGGGTCCCCCTCACTAGGAGGCAGACAATGGCTAGAGCTTGTAACCAAACCCTAACTAGCACTTCCTGCACCAGATTGCATGGCTACTTTATCTAGTTCCCCCACAATTTATCTCAAGGGGAATTCTTTGTCAAATTTAACAAACTGTACTACCTATCCAAGCATTTACGCCGCTGCACTTCTAAATCCATTTGGCCCAACAGACGATAATACTACCATATGTTTGTTTTACATTAACCTGAGTTTGTATCACAGTAAGAAAAACTTGGCGTGGGTATATGGCACTATCGCGCCAGAGGTTGTGTTGGTGGCTATTGTTAGTGGTTTGTTAGGTTTGTTTTATTGGAGGGGAAGGAGAGCCATGTAAAAAAATGCCTCAAAGTTGGAGGAGGATATTCATATTCATTTTGTTGAGCCTTCTTCCATGAACCCTAACGGTACTCTTCTCTGTTTCAGCATTGAGGACATTAGCGTGACTAGCAGGAATTTTCATTCAGAATATCATTGGTATTAAGGGGTTTGGGAATGTTTACAAGGGGGTTTCGTCAGATTGATCAGTTGCTACTATGAAGAGATTCAAGCGAGTTGCATGCTTGAGGTCCAGGTGATTTCTAGTATCCGGCACAGTAATTTGGTGGCACTAAAGGATTTTTTGTGCGGTCCCTGGTCTCATAGGAGATTGGATTGGGGTGCCTGTTGCAAGATTGTAGTGGACATGGCAAGGGGGTTGGCTTACCTGCACCAAGATGTGCAACCAGCCATAATTCATAGGGATATCAAGGCAAGTGACATTCTTTTGGATGATAATTTTGATGCCTGGGTTGCAGATTCTGAGCTTACCAAGTTTACTCCTGAGGGGTTGAGAAGTTAAACAGTAGAGCCTATGTGGGACAATTTTCAATAGATGGCTCCCTGTTTGTGGCTGCAGTTCAGGTAACCTTGAGCTCTTACCATAGTTGGCTTCTACTAAAAATCTTCGTTTTAAACACTCATTTTTCCCTTTATCTCATTTCAAAAAAAAAAAAAAAACTAAAAGAGCAGTAGAGTAATTGTGCTCTATAAGATTGTTGATAGCATCCTATCTAGACCGTGATATGAAAATATACAATGTGGACAAGGGATAGAAAGTTCAGAAGAATGTCTGCCAGGAGCTTATGTTGGAAAGTTCAGAAGAATGTGTCTACCAGGAGCTTATGTTGGACAGTCACTAACACAACACTTTCACCTGATTAGCGTTATCTTGTGAGTTTGAAAAATGCTAGATTAGGCTTCTGTGTGAAGTTTGAACACTGGTTCCTGATATGTTGACATAAGATACTCAAGCCAGCATAACCAAATCCATCTCTAGTTTAATTGTGAGCTTGTTTGGTAGTTTTACAAATGCATTTTAATTTTGGACACATAATGGTTTACAAATTGAAGATATTCATAAATTTAGACTTTAGACTTATGAACATAAAGATTTCAGTTGCAGTTTTGTTCTTAATGGTATTCCAACTTGACAATGAGGTGTTATCAACATCATTGAACATGCTACCACATCTCAATAAAATAAACAAGAATCAGATGAACTCATGACATCTCCTTCACCTTTTAGAATTTATACAATAATGACAAGACTAATAAGTCTAGTTATTATTACAATGTCTAACTTGTGTATTGTGCTATAAAGTGGTCTAAATGTGTCAAATCTTTTTTCTGGAATAACTGTGCAGAATCTATCAAGCTTTTGTCTGATGTTTCAAGTGAGCTACCCCATTCATCTTCCGGGAAATATTGTTGTGCCCCAAATTGGATTTTGTTTCCAAGTTCTAGCAATAGGTGGCCCGATTTAGGCTGCAATTTATGCCACTTGTCAATATGTCTTGCTTATAGAAGCAATCAATAAAGTTTCTGACTGATCATAATCTAATCCAAAGCTTAAATTTGCTTATTTATTCCAATTTGGTGGGTGCAGGAGTATTTGAACAATATCTGAAATATTAATTTTGTTTTGGACTTCCATATATGCATTATTATGCTAATGCATCCTCTAGTTATTGTGTCTTTAATGAGTAACAAAAAGAGTAGAAACTGCCATTATGTTTCGAAGATACTAAAAAACATATATGGTGCAAAATTTTCATGAACATACAAGATTCACATGTGTTGTCATTTTTTCAGGTTTATGCCAGTATCACACCTGTTGTACATATTGTGAATGTTGGAAGCAGTGGCATTGAATCATTAGCAAACATCACGGTATATTTTGTACATTGACTTGCATATCATGTTCATTTCACATGGTAAAAATAATATGAACCTAGGCACGAGCCGCAATTTTTTATGCTTGTAAGAGCAAAAGATTTATGATATGCATAAATATTAAAAGATGGATTTTATTCCCTGACATTGATGCACTGAATGTATATATAATAGAGATTGATCTATGCCACTTTTGCCATAGTTTCATATTGTAAACAAAATACTATAAGATAATGGAAATGTTTGATGGGCCGAATCTATGCAGGAAATTCATGAAGACTTTACTTCTCCATAGATGCAACAGGAATTACTCCTTTGGACTTCTTTGTGTTAAATTTTCAATTGATTGACGGGAACTTGTTGCTGGCAGCAGTGAGAAATCTATACATGTTTATGATCTACAAGCAAACTAGCGTGCTTTAGAGATAGAAGCTCACAAGTTAGTGCCCTATATTTTCCTTACGGTGATGCCTAAACATGCATTATTGCACTTTCAAGTTTGGCAAAATATAGTTAGCATTCTTTGGTATTGTAATTTCAAGTTTGGCTAAACATGTGTTGTGCAATAGAAAATAATATAAATCCTATGTTCACAAATAAACTTACATGTGATCATATTTGGATCATATACCCGACACTTAAAACATCTAAATGATTTTGATATCAGGACATAAAATCAATAGTAATATTGAATGGAAAGTTCAGAAACTGAGTGATTATGCTTTGTTGTGGTTGTACAAATTAGTTCGAAATATATAGGGTGCATTTTATTAATTAGTTATTACAACATTCTTGACAATGTCTACATCTACATCTTACCTTCTTATATTAGTCCAAAAGTCTTCCTTGTTGCATATGACACTTATTTGAAATTGTTTGATAATCTAAAATCAACAGTATTTAATATCATACAACAGGATGGGAGGTCTCTTCCTATAAAGCCAATATAATTGACAATGTTCTTTTGCCTCAAGAGGCACCGACTCAATTTTTGTTTCATATTTCTCGATTTCCCTTCTATAAGCAATTCCATTTCTTCTTTGTTATCAACTCCCTTATGCTGAAATGGGGTTTATTGGAAGTGATTTTTTTAGTGCTTGTTCTTTAACAAAAATCAGTTTTGATTAATATAAGAATAGGATGGGTGGTCATAATTTACAATTTTATTTTGCCTAAAGAGGCATTGAATCAATTTTGTTTGATATTTCTTGATTTACCTTCTATAAGAAATTCCACTTCTTGCCTGTCATGAACTTCCTTAGGCTGAAATGGGGTTTATCTCCTTGAATCTTGATTCCATGAAAATTATTAGCTATCAAAAACTATTATTAAACAACAAACAGTTCAACATTTAGCAATAATTTTTGCTTTGACCATTAAACACTTTGATGTTTTAAGTAGAGCAACGATAATTATACTATATGCCATAATGGTTTGTAGTTGCCCTAAGCATCTAAACTATCTTCATGTAGAAGACACATCTTGAAAACACACCCAACAAGACTTTGTTTTCAAGCATCTCCAATATATATGTACCAGAGTTTTTTCTTTACCACATTACATACATTTATAATCCGTCATAGGGTTCACCATGCTACTCTATTAGATTAAATGACATATTTTCATGCATGTTAAGATATCCAGTCTATAAAACACACTTGTTGTTCCATGGTTTCCAGATTACCACACAACAATATGGTATCGCTATCTCCCAGTCACTAAACCTGAAAGGAACATTAGAGACTATGTGGAAGAAGATAGCTGGAAGGTAAAGACCAGAGTTTAAGGATGTGAAAAGTGCACACATAGAGCTGCAACAATTGATCTTGAGTCAATTCAAGCTCACTTTATTTATTTTGGATGATGTTTGGTCTCATAAACGTTTGGAAAAATTATTATTACCTCTGATGTCTATTGGAGACAATTCCGCCGTACCCACAAACCCCTCTACATAGCTCTATCAATTACCATTTTTGGAGTCAAAGGATGCTCTGACGCTTCTCTGCTTATGGGATTTTGGACAAACGTTATTCTAAGAGATAGAGATACAAATCTAATAAAGGATGTATGGATTTTTTTTCAAATAATTGTTGTTTTGTGAGACTAATATACAATTATTTATTTATTAGATTACCATGTCCTAGAAGGTCTGCATATAAATTTTCTTTACATTTTATGAATTCCAGGTGCAAGTAGAATGAGAACGAAGAACATGATTTGTAGAGGAGAATACATATCAAATTATCACAGAACGCAGATTATCACAAAAATATAGCTCACATGATTATTTGAATATGATTTTGCTTGTATTTGTGTTTTTCGTTGCATTTTCAAGCAAATTTTCTTCAGGTGCCTCTCAACATGGTTTTCAATTCATCGGACTTTAGTTTGTAAATTTTCCTCATAAAATTGGAGTGAAATAGCCGTATTGTTATGGTTAACCTATACTAAGGAATGCTATAGATTAGTATATGCAAGACATCTTTTCCCCTTAATATCTGAGCTTTAGGAATGAAGCAATTACATCAGATGCACTTTAGATTGGCCTATACCCATTCAAGTCCTTGTAAGCTTGTTTTTTCCTTCAAGATTTGTAAAAAAGATTTTAATACATGTGAGATGGACATCTTTCAATCATGACACTCAATGCAATTTCTTTAATATTTTAATCTAGTTTGTCTTAGAAAATCTTTTGGTTTCTTTGAGATTTGCAAGAACCTCAATAAACAAGAGTGATGCTATGTTGAATAAGATATATCTACATACACCTCAATAAAAGGGGCTGATGATATGTTGACATTGGCAATATCTTGTCATGCAGGGTCCTTTGTTATCTTCATCGTCCCTAAACTCTACTCTGGCTACTCTGCCCAAGTGCATGGATATGGTATTTTCATGTTATATATTTAATGTTTTATTCTTATGCCTGTAGCTGCTCTTGCATGGAACTTATCCTCAGTTGCATCCCAAACTACAGTTATAAATGTCAATTATTTGTTATTAGAGGAAAACTTGCCTTTTATGTACCTTTTTTTTAATTTTTTATCAACATTGTTGCTAAAACTTATCAAACATAACAAATTAAAACATAACTATTCTACAACTTTTTGGCAGGAACTTCGCTACTCTGCAGCTCTTGTTTTTCACGTATTGGTTATGGTACCCCATGTTGCCTAGATTTTAGTATAAGTATAATTTTATTATGACCTTTTTGTTTGGGGATGGTGATATACTAATATTGTCAATAATATCACAATAAGGTTGTATATTTACACTTACATTAAATGGAAATAATTCTATTAACTAAAACTAACCATTTTTATCATTATCAGATATAATCTATAGATTGAAATTAAATATTAGTAATGTGAGTAAAAGATTTGTAGATTTGTAAACTATATTTTGAATTAGTTAATTTGTAGAATGTCTTTATTTTAATTTTTACATATATTTCGGTTCTCAATAAGCAAAAGATTTGTAAACCTTATTTTAAAATTAGTTAATCTCTAAAACATTTTAAAGATTTGTAAACCTTATTTTTAATCTATAAAATGTTTTTATTTTAATTTATACATACATTTAGTTTCTCAGTAATTTATTTATTTATGTGAGCAAAAGATTTGTAAACCTTATTTTTAATCTGTAAAACATTTTTATTTTACTTTATACATATATTTAGTTTCTCAGTAATTTATTTACTTATGTGAGCAAAAGATTTGTAAACCATATTTTAAATTAGTTAATCTCTAAAACATTTTTATTTTAATTTATACATATATTTCAGTTTCTCATAAATTATTTACTAATGTGAGTAAAAGATTTTGTAAACCGTATTTTAAATTAGTTAATTTGTAAAACATTTTTATTTATACATATATTTCAGTTTCTCAGTAATTTATTTATTTATGTGAGTAAAATATTTGTAAAACATATTTTAAATTAGTTAATTTGTAGAACATTTTCATTTTAGTTTATACATATACTTCAGTTTCTAATTAAGTCATGATTGTGTATGTGTATATGAATTGCATAATTCCTTAGTTGTCCAATTACTATTCAGTTGCTTGTACAAATAGGTGTAGTGATTAATATTTATTTGTTACATGGAATGTGTCAATAGATTAAGAAGTTAATTTTATTTATGCCCCATGATCGATTTCATCGTTCATTTGCATTATTTCCATTTGAATAGATTATGTGTTTGGACTTGTTGTGAGATCATGTTGGGAACCCATGTCATTGAGTTACTCTTTTGGGAGTGTAAGGGTAGGATGCCCTATTGGATGAATTTACTGTTGGTAATTGTAGTTGATTATGTTAGCTTTGAGTGTGTTTGAGGATCTTGTTATGATATTGCCTTCGTTACTCTACACTTGTCATTTTGCGATTATGAAAAGTTGTTTAGTCATTTTGTGAGTACTCCTTTGTGTTATTTCTGATTGAGGAGACTTTATGCATCAACTTTTAGGTTGTTAGGATTCCAGAGGCAATGGGATGCATGTCGTGTGTTGCATTTTCTCATGATTAGACCTTTGTGATCCATTGATCGTATTATTTTTCTTGAGCTCTCGTGGGTGTACCTTGTTCCATGATTTTCCTTGCCTTTGGTTATGACTATGAGCGAGATGGTTCATGCCTCGCACGTGTATTCATTTTGTGGTTTTTATGCTTGGTACACCCTTGTTGTTGTGAGTCTTGTTTCAAAACTATTTGGGAGAGTTTCCTAAACAAGCGATGTTGTACTTGTTTGATGTTGTTTTATGTCAGTGTTGAGTTAGCCTTGTCTGCTTGACCTTTTTTGGATGTGGATCCTTTCTTGTCAACTCCTAGCACGGGGGGTGGGCCTTCGAGTCCACATGGTTGGGTGGAACGTGCTATGCACCCCATTGGGTCCCCAGTCTGAGTTCATGTCGATGTTGTTGATCCAAGACTCTGCCTCAGTTCTATTGTACCATATTCAATTATGTAACATTCTTGTATTTGATGTATCTTTTCCTCTGCGCGACATGATGTGTATGGACTCCTAAAGAAATGTAATGTACTCCTAAAGTGATGTAATGTACTCCTAAAATGACTATAATGTATTATTTTACCTTAGTAAACCTTATGTGGTAGTCGTTATTTGATATGTTGTATCTATGGAAATATGCTCCACTACTGTATTATGGAACTGTGAATTGAATTGTTATAAAATGATGTATCATTTTATTCGCATTTGATCATTAATGATTGTATGTTATAATTATGTAATCTTGGTTTTTATTTGCTTTCGTTTGATTAAAGTTTAGGAATCATAATGACCGTCTCGTGTACCCCAGAGGACATAGAGGACTTTGCAAATGTATAATTGTTTTTCATGTTAAGAATGTACATATCCATCTTATGCAATGTTTCACTTTCAAACAAAAAAAAATTGCGGTGTTTTGTTGTCCTTTGGGCTTCACACGACAACGCGTTACAAGTTCACTTTACAAGTTTGAGAAAAAATGATTAAGGATACCAAGCAAGCATGCCATGATCCTAGGATGATGTGCTTTGATGTAAATGTGTGTTATATTATTTTTGTTTTAAAAAATATCAGATGAGCTAGATGTGCTCAATAAGAATGCCCTAGGATGCCCTAGATGGTCTCCCACATGATTTCAAATGAACAATTATTCTTAAATACAACAACCAAGCCTATAAATGAACAAAAAGTGCACTAGGTCATTTCATAGTGGCTAGTGAAGTGGTCAATAAGGTGAAAATTTTAATTTTAAAATTTAAAAGTTCAGGGGTTAGATACATGATTGTGGAAATAACTTGGGTTAAGTCTACACTTGCAAACTTTATCTAAGGTGATAAATAATGCATCTATAGATAAAAATGTAAAATTTGAGAATTAATGATAATAACGATCAAGGCATATGAAATCATGAGCTAAATTTATACACATAAATATTTGTAAGATAATTATTGTATTTATGACACTCTAATTGAAGTGGGTCAAATATATAAGGACATAGGACATGAGTATATAATTTTTAACATTAAATTAGTTATATTAGTAACAAATGCGAAAAGAATAAATGATAAATCTAACTTAAGAGTTTAAACAATTCACATTCAAAACTCTAAGTGGACTTCATGATCTATAATTACGAAGCAACAAGTCCCATGGTAATAGGGAAAATTTGCTATAGGGTAAAGTGGAATCTTATCATGGAAAATTAGAGCCTCAAATTTTTAGCTCTTAGATTTTTAATTAGCAAGCCTTGCAAATTTCTTATGCCAATTAGGGGATTTTTATCCATGTGATGCTATTAGAAGACACCTTGTGGATTTTAGGTAAAATTTTCTTTTTTATATTTATAATGTTGAAATGTAACATTGCAGGTTTTAAGCAAATCATAGGACCATCAACTTCTTGAAAATTCTTAGCTAATTATTTTAGTTTAATTGTTCCTTTAAAATTCACAGTACCACTTGATTGTAAACAACTCATAAATTTTCTTTAAAAGTTTCATTGGAATTCTTAAGCCCCATCCATGGGACCATAACTTAACAACTTGGTTCAATATAATTGCTTATAGATTAATATTTTAAGGTGGAGGTAGTCCTATATAATTTTTTAACTAGCACATTGCATAATTGGGAATCTTCTAAAATAGTGGTGCAACTATAATATATGATTCAAAATTTTAGTTGTAGGTGAAGACACGAGTTGAAATTATTCAACCAATCCTCAACCATTTCCACATGGCTATATATTTTTGTCTTCCCTCCCTTTTTATTTACTTCTATATTTTTATAATGGAAAAACATACATGTGCAAATTCCCATTTAGTTTGAGGCCCATTTTGATGGAATGGCTTAATATGATTACATAACAATAAAATAATGTACTCTTGTGCAAAGTTAGGCTCATTCCTTGAACTATTACACTTCCCTATTTACACACCCTCTTGCATATTTGATTATATTTATACATATTTCTATACACTTTTCATTTATTACATCCACCCTTCCACTTACTCTCATACATTCATTCCCAATTCTCAAATTAACACTTTCCTGTCCTAAGTCAATCATGTTGTGTGTGGGATTGATCCCAAAGCACACAAAATTGACCCCAAATATTGAAAAATAAAATTCAAATATATGCTAACTCTTACCTATTCTACTAGCTATTACGAGTCAACTTGATAGACACTTTCACAATGAGTTGTTATGTAGATTGGTAGTTAAAGGCATTTAATGTGTATTTATTCATCATTGATTATTCATTGAAAATTGCATGCATTACAAGGAGCATCATTCTAAGAACACTTTATTTTGGACCACTAAAAGGAATCTAATTCTTCATCAATTCATTCTAGGACATTTGCATGGATGAATAATGTTGTTGTCTTTCATCATTTCCATAACCATAAAACTTCTCCAATCAAGGGCATTGACATAAGATAACTTAGCCCCTGTGACTTGACTATCTCCCCAAGATATCTAAAAATACCTATAATCCTTAATGATCAACAAAAAACATACATTGAGGTGAATTAGTTAACATATGCACACATTCAACTATATTAGGTTTGTGGATTATAAGTTAGATTTACATGCATGGAAATGACCTTCATTCACAAGTTAGATCTAGAGTGAGATAAAACTCTACATATAATTTAAGAAGTTGACATATTAGAAACACTTATTTTTTTGTCCTTGGTGAACCAAATCTACACCCCATCAAAATTATTCTTCACTGTGGCTTCTATAACTAAATACTCTAATTCTCTTACATTTTTTAAAATAATATTATTTTACAAATTTTTATTATTATGATATATATTTTTTTGAATTGATAATAAGGAATAATACAAAGAGTGCTATGAGTGCAGCATTACGGAACCTACAGCTTCATAACAGTTGTAGCAAAAACAGCTACAACATCGAGAAAAGTGATAAAAGAAACCTCTAAAGCATGACACACAGGGTCCAAACTGCTACAGCAAATACAAGCCATGACGAAGAATAGAAACAATAACAACAGCATGATGGCAACCATCAGCACTAAGTGCAGTAATGAGAGACAACACAATATCTTCCAGATATCCACAAAATGACCTGAGCCAAGATCAGCTGCAATTGATATTCAAAAGTTCCTTCTGCTCAGCTTCTATAGGCAAGACTGTTGGGGACCGCTTTGTCTAGTAATTCTGATTGCCTTATTCATCTCCTTCTAAAGCTCCTCCAAGGCTCTTTTAAAAACTTCAGGTTCCTTTGTGCTGAATGAAGATCCTTCACTATGCAAATCCCTAAACTTTTCCATAGACTTCGCCGCATGAAGAGAGACCTGCGAAGAAACAAATGCATATGTGAGTCTTCTTTCAGACTCAGTAAGCGCCCTCTTTACTCCCATAAACTTGTCATTGTTCCTCGCCTTCCAAATGTGCCATAAAACCTCGTTAGTGAGTAAATTCCAGAACAACTTGCAATCAGAATTAACTTTGAGATTACAAAACAAAATATCATGCCAACTTATTTTACCATCTTTATTCCAAATATTCAAGCCATGACAAAAGAGATTCCATATTTTAGTAGCATATAAACATTCAAAAAAAATGTGATTAATAGACTCAGGCGTTCTACAAATGCTGCAAATATCTAGATCCATACAGTTAGTTTTAAAAGGTAATCTATGTAAAATGACCAACCATCTAAAGCAAGCCTGTTTGGGCTCCATTGAATCATGCCAAATGAAAGAAAGAATATTCTGCCACTCCTTATGGTTCAACAAGATATCCCAACATTTATTAACATGCTCCAGAACAGAATCAGATTTTGTCAATTCAGCATAGATCAATTTAGCTTTGATACAGTTAATAGGAGAACCATCTTTCCAGGAGACATTACTAGCAATATTATAATCTTGATCAATAGACCTGGGAAAGAATACATTCCTACAAGCTTCCACCAAAGTAGAATAGGTTATGAAATGGGAATCGGGAATATCAAATTGATTTCTAATGCTGTCCCAGCTTATCAGCTCCCCATCTGAAAGGATATTAGCAAAGGTTTTAATTCCTTTGTTATGCCATGTTTTAGCAGAGCAACCCTGAAGGAGGGCAAGCTTTTTACCTTTATGATCAATGTTCCACCATATCGAACTATGAGGGTTGCATTTTCTGTTCGTGCTAAGAGTTATGCTAGTACTCTTAAGAAAAATAGTGTGCTTGGAAAATTCGCATGCCTTCCACAGGCTTTTGAAGACAGCAGACCCCGCAGCGACCATTGAATGATCACCAAGGAGAATGTCATTTAAGGGAAGAGACTTCCAAGACTTAGCCTGCTTTGGCACAACTTGTTCAATATTCCTTCTTACCAAGACTTTCCAAGGTTCATTACCTTCCAGCGACCTCAGAACCCACTTAGCAGCAAGAGCCACCCCTTGCAACCTAAGGTCCTTTAGACCAAACCCCCCTTGCATCTTACTTAAGCAACACCACTCCCACTTAACAGAGTGCCGCTTTTTAGCACCCTTACCATCCGACCAGAGGAACCTTCTTATTTTCTTTTGAATGTCATTCACTTGGTAACTACTGGCCAACCAGACAATGCATAATAAACGTTGTAAGAAGCAAGCAACTTTTGAAAAACTTGCCTTCTGCCTACCAGTGAGAGGTAGTGCCTATTCCAACCACAAATTTTTTTCTCAATTTTAGAGCTTACCCAATTCCACATATCCTTTAGGTTAGGGCTAACGGCAAAAGGAATTCCCAGGTACCTCACAATCTTATGGGGACCTCCCCACTGAAAACCAAATCTATACAGCCAATTAGGCGGCTCCTCTTTCCACCCAAGAAAGGTGGACTTGTCTCTAGAAAGCTTGGCTCCCGAGGCAAGACAGAAAAGATCGAGCTTCTTCATTAAGGATTCCACATTGTTCAGTTCAAGTTCCACAAAAATGGAAGTATCGTTAGCGAACTAAACATTGATTAGATCATTATGATCAGGGAGGCAAATACCCTTAATATTGGGAGAAAATGTATTGTCCCTAAGCAGATAATGAAGAGCACCAGACGCAATGACAAACAGTGCAGGAGCAAGCGGACAACCTTGTCTAATGGAGCGCCCAAGAGGGATTTTATCAGAGAGCTTACCATTAACCTCAACTTGGGCCGAAGCATCTTTTAGGAGAGTATCAACCATATTACAGAACTTAGTGGGGAATCCAAAGGCCTGGAGGATAGTTTTCAGAAAGACCCACTCCACCCTATCATACGCCTTCTCGAAGTCTAAAAGGAGCATTGCAGCATTTTGATTAGTGCAATTGGCCCACTCCAAGGCTTCCCAGCTAGTTATGAGATTTTCGAGGATATACTTGCCTTTTATAAAGCCAGTCTGAGTACTGCTTATAAACTTAGGTAAGATATTGACCAATCTGGAAGCAGCAATCTTGGCCAAAATCTTATAAGAGACATTCAGCAACGTTATCGGTCTCTAGTTCTTAAGAGAGGTCTTGTCTCCACCTTTGGGGAGCAGCTTGATGATCCCCCTGTTGATGTCCTCACCCAACGAACCTTTTTCCAAGGCTTCCATATAGACTTGCAGGAGGTCATCACACACCCAGTCAGAAAATTCTTTATAGAATTCCACAGGGAGGCCATCCCCTCTTGGGGACTTATCATTACACATGGAGGAGATTGCAGAGGCAACTTCACTTTTGGTGACCTCTTTTTCCAGTTGGCGGCAGTCAGCTTCCCCAATCATCTTGGGAATAAGACCTTGTATGATGGCCCTGGCCCTCAAACCCTGGCCATCCCCACATTCCGAGGTGAAAAGATCTTTGAAGAAAGAGTGAAAGCACTCCAACACATCCTCCTAAGCGGAGCAGAGCCGATCCCCATCCCAAATCTGACCAACCTGCTCCTTCGCTTTCTTCTCCTTAAGAAAATTAAAGAAAAATTTAGAGCCCTTATCCCCACATTTTAGCCAGTTTAGCTTAGCTCTGACTTTTTGCCCAGCCAGCTTGTGGGACTGAATTTTTCGCAAACTATCTTTAGCAAGATTTAACCTCTCACAAAGATCCCTGTCTTTAGGATTAGCTTGAAGATTGATCTCAGTCTCAAGAAGGCAATCTTGCAGATCTTTTTCGTTTTTCCTTCGGTCTAGGGCTCGCTTTTTTCCAACAATTTGGAAAAGGGCCCACCAACCTTTAACGTTGGCATTCCATCGCTCAATGGCAGAGACATCCTTCAACATCCATTTGTTGATTTCCCTTAGAGAGGCAATTGCTTCCCTGCAGTCACTGTCTTCCAGGAGCTAGGTGTTAAGGATGAAGCTTTTATCTCTTTTCGTCTCCAAGGAAGGAGTGAATCTACTGATGATGGTGGTAATGATTGGGTGGTGATCCGATAGGGTATAGGGGTAGATCAGCACCCTATTCTCAGTGTCACTCGGGAGGAAATTGAACACATCTTTATTAGCATAGAACCGGTCCAGCTTGCAATAAATCCTATCTTCCCCTTTCTGGGCGTTGCACCAGGAGAACCAAACCCCTTTGGATTGGCTTTTGCATCCTTCCATAGGGTCGAAAATTTTCAGCTTACCTTTACATCGCATCCAAAAAAACTTTTCATTGCCTTTCCAATTCCAGATGGAACCTCCCCATTTGTCTTCTTTTTGCTCCACCATATTGAAGTCACCACCAAAAATCCAAGGAATGTCCTCCAAATCAGCAAGCCATTGCCAGAGACTGCATCTTTTCCTATGATCATTGGGGGCATACATAGAGCATATCCCAAAGCACGCACCATCTTTTTCGATTCTCACCCAAACAGCCCTGTTACAAGGTGAGGCACCACTCCCAGTAATGTACGGGATCCAGTGATTAGCCACCAGCAGGGCAACACCGCCTCTCCCCTTCTCATGAGTAGTATAGTAGGCCATGGAAGAATTCCAGATAAATTTGAGGTTTGTATCCAGAGTGAACCCAATAGCTTTAATTTCTTGAAGGAACACAAAATCTTTTAACCTCTCGAGGTTGAGAAACCTCCTAATAATATATTTCCTGTCAGGGGATTCCAACCCCCTAACGTTCCAAGAAATGCATTTAAGCTTCATTGGCCAAGATCACATTAATGTCACTCTGGTCGCCTTTGAGTTGTTCAAAGTATTTGGGTAAAGTCTCATCAGTCTCAAGCTTCTTCGCAGCCGGAGACTACAAAACAATACTAACTTTTTTCCTTTTAATCTTGGATAACCCCACTTTTTTAGTTCCTCCAGCTGGTATACTATTCTTTCTTGGCCTCCCTGGGCCTTCTTTAGGTTTTAAAATCTAATGGTCCTGTCTCACAGTTCCATCCTCCTCATTTTTGCACACTTCGGTAGGGTGGGTTTTATTAAAATTCTCATGAAAGACTTATGTGTTTAGCTTGTTTATTTCATTTGGTTTACCACATCCTTGTTCAGATTGAATACCAGTCCATTCATTAGTGGCGGAAGGAACCAGGATGGTAGTTTGTTCCCGAGGGGGGATCGGGTTCTCAGTTATTGAAGTCATTTCCTACTTAGGGAGAGCCACGCCATCAAGCCCAAAGCTAGTGCTACCCGACCTAAGCAGGGAATCAACAACACCAACTGCGAGCCCTTCCCCCGTCAAAGGCAAACTATCAACCCTAACCTCCTGCGCAGAATATTCAATTGGCTTAGGACTGCACCGATTATTGTCTTTATTGATTTGAAAATTGGAAACTTGGATGTTAGGAATAGAATCATATCGCTTAGCTAAATTTTCTACAATTCTCTGTCTAATCCCTCTCATTGCCAGCTACTGGGCGTTTAGCTTTTCAACAAGGTTCGGGTTGTTGGCAATGTTGCGGGCCAACTCGAGAGAATTTGAAGAACCAACATCACCCGAGCCAAGGGCAACCTCAACCTCGTCCCTAGAAAGGGCCTCGAATGAGTTGCGGAGGACCATGTCATTCGGGCGCTTCAAAAGGGGAGGAGGCATCTTTTCATGACTTCTCCCATCTTGCGAGACCCCCACAAAATCGCTAACACCCTTTGACATTGAAGGGCAGGTCGGAGATGACTCCTGAGAAATGGGGCCATCCCTACCCTCCTTCCCCACATCTGACCCACCAGCCCTCGGGTTTTCCTCCGAGACGGGCTGCGAACCAGAATCAAAATGGGGAGGAATTGGGTCAGACATGGAGGGCTCGCGTCCTTTAGCCTTAGGACCATTTTTCCTGATCACCGGGCAATTTTTCCGAACATGTCCTTCGCGACAACAGAGGAAGCAAGCATTCAAACCCCCGAGAATTTCAACAGGAAAAACTGTGAGGCATCCATCCTCATTAATGACAATATTCTTAGGAATTTCGATGCCCGGGTTTAGCGTTACCAGAACCCGTGCATCAAGGTGCGAAAGTGTGGCTTTCGCCTCATCAATCCGCACAACAGAGCCTATGGGAGCCAAAATTTGAGGGATGATCGCCCAAAACTCGGACTGAAATTTTTTAAGGACTACCCACCTGGGGGCAGAGAGGGCCAGAATTTCTTCCGCAATGGTAGACGAAGACCACGAAAATGCCCTAAAAGTGCATCCTCCGAGGTTCCAGAAGGGTTTTTCAATGGCTTTCATTTGCATTTCATGATTAGCAAGGAAAATAACAAATAATCCCCGTTGGATCATTCTACAAAATTTTACCAGAATCCCAAATTTTTATAAGCCAATCATCTATGAATTTTCTCGCCGGGACTATGGAGGAGTCGACGGCCGCAAAGAATAGGGCAGAGTCTTTTAATCTACCCCTCTCATTTGAAATAATAGATTTAAGAGCCTGGTTAGGAGAAATGACAAGGTTACTAGGAGCAAACGAGAGCAACTTACCTTCTGACTGGCTATGCATATCAATCTCCTCAATTTCAAACCTGGCCTCTGCGGGGACCTCTCCACGGCCGGAAGCGAGCGCCTCCTTGAAAGACTTAGTCGTGCCCTCCATAACCACTACCGGGCGAGGAATTCCAGAGTTACTCGGTTCAGGGCCAGGGATGCCCAAACCTCCCTCCATCACTGGATGGAGGGGTCCAGATCCCGCACCGCGCCAGATTGGCCCTGACCAAAAAACCCTAAGGAAAAAATCGACAACAACTACAATGAACGAAAATGACACAAACGAAAGGCGAGAAACACAAAATTAAGGGAGAATGAGGGAAGAAAACAAGCAACGATCAAACCTGCGTGGGGGAGTGTGCCAACCCCTCCACCGAGAGCACCACGTCAAAACCCGTACGCTGCAGCAGCAAAGCCCTCTGGTTTTCCTTCTTCCGAGGATGACTAGTCTTCCTAAAAACCTCATTATTATGATATTGCTATGAGGATTCAATCATATAGTTTTACGAGTCAAACTCATTTATCCACGTTTCATGAGTAGTGGTTCAAAAGAACCCATCTCTCATGATAATGAATGGTCCACTTACCACTCATTGCATCTAGGTGATGCTCACAAAGGTGAAGCACTGGGTCTTCCTGGGAGGTCACCCATCCCAAATATTGCTCCAGCTTAAGTGCGCTTAACCGTGAAATTTTCCCGAAGGTTAAGCCCACTTATCTTGCAACCCCACTTAAGATTTTATTATTCCGAATCATTTTTTAATCTAAATGATTTATACTAAATTAGTTATTTTTATAGAACAAACCTAAATTAATATAAAAAAGTTGTATTTTTCTTGACAATTTTATCTTTCAAAATTTAATACTCTTTAAAATCATAGTTTATAATTATTTAAATAAGAGGAAAAACTACATTAACTCAAGAAAAATTCTCCTAAAATATTTGAAGAGTCTCTACTTGAAAAATTAGATATTTAAGAAAAGAAAAGCTGCACACCCTATGTAAGACAATTCTGTAGATAACTCATACCAACTGTCTACTTTCAACCTAATACAAACAGCCGATTTGTGAGACCCCCAAGAATACTTTTAATCTATATTTTGAAAGTTTGATTTCTTAAGTTCGAGTAAAGAGGTTTAGCAGGGTTTTGATGTTCCACAGTCCAGCTGGAACAGAGATTATTTGGAAGTGATTTTTCTCCTCTTAAATTAGGCGAGCTTTGGCAAAGGAACCAGAAGCACCACGGAGGTCTGAAGCAGCGAAGACAGATAAACATAAACAGGTATACTGTAAGGATGGGGGAGGAAGAGGCGATGGATGGTGCCAGAGAAGAAGATGATTTAAGCTTCGAGGACATGGGGTTGGACGCCCGCTTGATTCGAACCCTCGCCAAAAAGAATATTACAAAACCTACCCCTATACAGCTTAAAGCCATTCCTTTAATTCTGGCGAGTTACTCTGCCGCATTTACTCATATTCATCTCTTACTAATAAAGTATATTCGTTGGAATCGTATGATTTGAGTTTGCTTATACTTTCGTAAAACATCACTGTTCTTAAAATGAATAATGGATTAGCCTGCTTAGGCGGCTGATAAATTTCGTTTTGTTTTCACGATTGCTTGAAGTGTCAGTCTGTTTGTAAGCTTCAGTTGTTCTTGCCCATTGTGGAAATTTGGTTTAAGAGAGCAAATTCAGTTCAATAAATAACTCATTTTGTCTGCCAAGTGAAGGGCAATCCTGATTTTTGATCGATGTTGGAAAAGATCTTTACAGTGTTTTTTAATTTTCTTTGGTTTTTTATTTTGATAGGAAGGGAGAGATGTCGTTGCAAGGGCAAAAACTGGTTCGGGAAAGACATTTGCATATCTTCTTCCATTGCTTCAAAAATTGTTCTCATGCAGCGACACAATTAAGAGTGGTCCAAGTGCATTTGTCCTCGTCCCAACCAGAGAGCTTTGCCAGCAGGTAATGTTAACTCAGTGTCTGTCACTTAAATCAAAGTGGAACAATTGTACACATGTTTTTTTGGATTCTTCTTAGATCAACGGTGTTGAGTTTTGTTTACCTTAGTGCATTTTGGCATATAGACATTTAACAAGCTAGAACTTTAACAAGTTAGAACTTTTGACTGTGTCAGGTTCACACGGAGATCTCGTCTCTGCTGGAGCACTGCAAAGGCTCTTGGAAAGTTGTTCAATTGACAAGCAGCATGTCCATCACCAATTTGGTAGCTTTTTTGGTCCTATGGTTTGATGGATAACAAACGCAACTGTGTTACATAGAAATTCAAATTAGATTTTGTAATTAGTTTAGAGTTCCTTCTAGTGGTCAAGATAAATTGCAAAGATGTTTAGCAATTAAAAATAGCACGGGCAATCCAAATAGTTCACGAACTCTGCTTTTAAGCATTTTTATGGTAGGAAGTATGTTGTGTTATGATCGGCGGAAACATCTGATGGTTTATGGTCACTTTAGCACCAAATTGGTGAATATGCTATTTCATTTTCCTTTAAAAAAATGTAAAATGGCGTGATATTGGTAACCAAAAGTAAATCTGAAATTGCTTATTGTCTTTCCATTTGCAGAGGACTGCTATGGTTGGGCCACCAGACATTGTAGTGGCAACACCATCGTGTATTGCAACCTGTATTACAAAGAAAGTTTTACACGTTTCATCTCTTCAGGAGTCACTTTCAACATTAGTTTTGGATGAGGTACTTTTCTACATTTTTTGGACGTAAATATAATTATTCTAGTTCAAGGGTTATGGGAACATTGGCAGCTACGCTTAAGCCTATATGCTAGAGCGACTTAGATGATTGTTTGCAGGGAAATGTTAATTGATGTGGCTCCATTAAATTTATCATGCTCGCTTCCTTGTTTTGGACTGGGATGCCAGTGGCAGTCAAATAATAGTTTGTTTTGGTTGAAATTATAATTTGTTTTAGATCAGGATGCTGCTGGCCGTCAAAATAATATTTTATGTTTCTCTGTACCATGTCTTATCAATCATGGGCTTTGGATGTATTGAAGTCTTTTTCATACTTCTAGTATGGATAATGAAATGAGATTTCAACCCTGCTAATTTTGCTTTCACAAGGGCAATAACCAATGGTCTTGTATGCATAGATTATGTTTGCAAATTACTATATGAATCTCGACAACTGAAATATCTTTGACTTGAATTCTATGTATATCTTATGTAATCAAGATATAGTTTCTCAGAACCTTATTGTTGAAAACAAATGCTCTCATGATGACAAGGTAGCAGATGCATCTCAACCTTATGTTTGTTGGAGATTTACTATTGGACTTGTATTAGAGCATTTGTAATAGTTGCTGGATTTGACAGAGTGTTGTTACGTAACTCCTCTTCAGTTTGAATTTCTTTTTCATCATAATGATTTGTGTTTGTTTAGATTTCATTATCTGATAAATCATAAATACAATTTGTAAAACTTAGATTATTGGCCGTATCAAGTCTGGTTTTTACATATTTTCTTTGCTGATTTGAGACACTTAAATGATTTGAAAGTGCTTGATTGTGATTATACAAGAAGATAATCTCCACATCTTTTTTTTAATATTGTTTAATGAACATTTTTCAAGTTATAAACTTTCAACGATAACTTTTTATTTTAATTGGTTAGTTTTTAGTTCTCATCGTTTCAATATTTGGGTTCAGCCTTGAATAACTTAATTTCCTATTCTAATTTGCTTGTTTAGACCAGCTTCTAATTTCCTATTTTCTTTGCTGATTTGAGACACTTAAATGATTTGAAAGTGCTTGATTGTGATTATACAAGAAGATAATCTCCACATCTTTTTTTTTTAATATTGTTTAATGAACATTTTTCAAGTTATAATAGCTTTTGGCACATTACCCACAAGGTATAACCTTGATATATTTGGGGAATAGTCCTTCGAGGACTTTGCATGTCTTGCTTTCTACCATTGTTGTGGATTCTTTTTTTGTTAAAAGTGAGATGTAAATGGTATAAAATCTGTCCTTTAAAATTATTGACTAACAATATCATATCTTTTGGTACACTATTATTTCCATTGATTCAATAGAACTTTTAATTATTTATTATTTAGGGTTTAGGGTTTTTACTATTTTTTTGATTAGTAAACTTCCCTAGCAAGTTCTCCTTTGGCCTAGTTGGCACAGCTAAGCGGCATCTCTTTTGTCAAATTCATCCAAGATTTCCACTTGGCTTTGTTGGTTGGGGTGTGCCACACCTATAATTGAATGTGATAGTTTACTCAATTCAACATTTTACATTGTACATATATTAATGAACTTCCCTTGTAAGGTGTCCTTTGGTGTAGGTGTCAAGACTAAGGGGTATCTCTTTTGTCAAATTCATCCAAGACTTCCACCTAGCTTTGTCAGCTTGGGTATGTCACACCTAAAATCGAATGTGATAGTTTTCTTGATTCATCGTTCAACATTTGTACATATAAGCGCACAAGATGCCTCTTGCAGTTTTGACCATGGGTCTTCATTTGAAAGCCTTGTTGAATTACCACTTGAGCTCATGCCATTTGATTGTTGCATAGGGTATGTTAACTGTCTTAAATATCCTTTTGCCCTTGAATCTATTATTATTTTTCTAAATTCTTCCACAGGATTATTTTTAATTTACCTTATTCGTTTCTTAATTATAAACTTTTAAAGCTTTTAGTTTTTTATGTTTTTTCTTTAGCAAACCTGTAGTTGAATTTAAAGACTACAAGCCTGCAATATTGAGTCAACCACAAGTTTTGGAAAGATGCTCTAATGCCAGTTGCCACATAGCAATGAGGCAATGCACTATAGATGTGTGGAATATGACATAGTGAATATAGAATATCAATAGGATATTCAGTTATAGGAACAGATGGAAGAGAGGTGGTAGGTAGTATATCGAGTCAAGTGACATACAATAGATTGCTTCCCTATGAGTAAATAGATTATGTTTGTAGATGAAAACATTTCTTAACTAAGGATGCTAGGTCACTCTTTAAATAGGAACACTTGTTAACTAAGGATGCTTAATTAGTTCTGTAACATCGGTACCTAATGCAACTAACTCAATGTGTATGGTTTTGGATGCTTAGTTTTATTGTTTCCAAGTTTTTGAACCAATGCTTTGGAGATCAGGTTCTTTTGAGAATCAGAAAAAAGAGCATTAGCTTAATGGTCGTAACTTGGATTTTGATGTCAAAAAGCTTCTCAAGCTTCACGTTGAGTGCCTCTTTCTTCACTATATTTTACATAGAGATGTATATTTGGCTTCTCTTTTGCATTTGATTTGCACTATACTTGTCGCCTCTCTATCGTGGTTGTCATATTCTTCAAAGAAAACTCTTCTTTCAATACACGGGTTAAAGTTTGTGATGAAGTTTCCAATGCTTTTCCTTTGCATGTATATTCTTGTTGCAGTGATCACTATGATTCGATTCTTAGAGTAAGTCTTTTTCTCTTTTTGGATGATAGTGACATTCATCTTGCCTTTTTTATTTAGTACCTTTTGACCAGCTTTCAAAGTTCTATTTATTACCTATTCTTCTGATCCAATTTGATGCAAAGAGCCTTCTTACATGCCCCATTGATACTCTTGAGTCTTAACTAATGAGGGTCGATTGCCTTTGAATGTGACTATGCAAGTCTACAAGGTATTTCATGCCTGTTCTTGGATCTTTTTGAGAGATGTTTAAAAGATAGCTTTCTTTGGAATTTGGATGTGTGCTATTGCATACTATCCTTGCCTTTATGAAAAATAATGCTACCTTATTATTTGATCCTTTTCGTACAAAACTAGATAAAATTGTAGTCTAGTAGTATTTCTTTGAGTTTTTGGGATGGGGGGATGGCATCTAAGGGAGGGCAAACTTTTTCCTAAATTTTGGCGTTTGTGGAGGCTTAGATAATAAAATAATACTAAAAATAGTTATATAAAAATTTAAATTAAAAAAAGCTTAAAGTAAGTGGAAAGAACATCTGTTGATTAGATTGCCTTGATTCTATTATAGTCTTACATCCCTGTAGAAAACATTCAGAATTCTTCTCTAATGTTGTTTGCTAGTCATTCGTCTGAATTAGATAGATTGGCAGAGCTTGATGTTGAAAAACTACCTTTTGACATCAACAATCTTTCCAAGTATCTTAGGCATAGAGATAGGATTTCTACTAAAAGTATCCAAGTTGCTTCTTAGCTTGATACATCTCGTTTTTGTGGTGATCCAAGTACAAGAATAAAGGTCCTTTTTTTGCTGCGTAAGTTGAGGGAATCTATTGGGGCCCTCATCCGTGACAAAAAACAACTAAAGTGTATCAAAAGAAATACATATAAGAAGGGTAAAATAATTGGCCTTCCAAAGATGCTCAATTTACCTAAAAACAAGAAATTAGCACCCAAACACATGAACCAACAATAAACATCCAAAGCCTGCCCAAAGCTCCTCAAGATCCCATAAAGGAGACAAAGTAGAATCAACTGTGTGCAGAGAGAAAACTCCTTCCCTTGTGGAAATAAGGGCCTCCATAGTCCATTGAGAGCTCTCAAGCATTGAATTTTGAGCTTCCAATCATAATCTTGTTGCTTCAAATTTCCTCTCTTTGTTTTTACTTGTAGTCTTCTTAGTTTCTGTTTGAGAAATAATAGGTTGTAATCCATTGGGCAACCTTGTATTGAAGGCCAACCCGATAGGGCATGCCCTTGTGAGAGGTTGTGACCTTGCACTTAGGGTGTGCGGCTTGTGTATAGGGCCATGATCCTTTGTAATGTCCCCTATTTGGGATATTCCTAGATTTTGCCCTAAAACCACAATTTGAATCAAAATAAGAAATGTAACACATTTAAGATTATAAATTTCCAATTGAAATGCCCTTTATAAGATACAAATCTTGCCTTAGGTCCTGCAACAATGTTAGTTTCCAACATGCCATGAGGACAACTATTATCCATAAGAGTTAGAAGCATTAATATTAATAATCATCCTAACATATTCCTATAGTAACCATATTAGGAATTTGATAAAAACCTCACAAACCACAGTCTCAAGGATAGTTATCCTTGTACTGCGAGAGCATGGAAGGTGGGCTGCCCTTCCATCCCTCAGTCCACCTTGGAGGCTGGCTGTCCTCCTTGATTAAGTCCAGGAGCACTAATAAGCCTCCCAGCCAATGAGGCCTAACCCCCTACGAGTGGTGTGCTTAATAAGAGCATAAAGACTACCTCCCTTCCACCAAGCCTGGGAGCACACATATGCCTCCTGGTCCACGAGGCTTAATCCCCTATGGGTGGCGTACTTGATGGCGGATCTGTTGGGACTTCACCTCTCGTGAACTCGAAAGGTTGATTGGCCTTCCTGTTTTGCAATCATTTCTACTTAATTCAGAATAGGTTAATTATATGAATATGCCATCATACATTTATCCAAAAAATACTGTTAATCATACTTAAATTTGGAAGCAATACTTAAATTGGAAAGCAATACAATTACTCATAAAATCATTATAATTTCAGCAAGATTAAATATTGTATTTATGACATAATTCCACACATGAACTTACTACTACTATGCTGATAATCATAAAAACAGAAATCTGATTGCTTATGGATTCCTTAATTTAGATCCAAATGCTTATTCCCATTCGATGCCTTAGTGATTGATATTTGAATGATTGTTGTCTTAACGATTGATATTTGAATGGTTTGAGGCTAGAATGGTTGATGCTTGAATAGTTGATGTTTGAATGATGGATGTTTGTATGTTTGATTGATTGAATGAATTGATAATTTATGATGATGATTTGTTGATTGAGTTTTTGTTTGATTTGATTATTGATGATTGATTTGATGGATTCATGAGTGATGATTGAATGAATGCTGATTTGATGCATTGGTGAGTGATGATTGATAAGTGATCCTTGAATGCTTGGAATGATTTCTCCTTCATACTTTATTGGTGAAAGAGTCACCACTTTTCATAAGAATTGAGTCACCACCCTTCATTGCTGCCTTTTTGAGAATAATAAATTATTTTTCCAAATTGATCTCTCTTGCATGTCCTCCTCAAATGAAACCTTCTCCCCTTTATATCTTCCAATGTAAGGGAGAAGTCACACCTCTTCATCAAGTCTGCCCTTTGCAAGAGTCACAACCTTTCACAATTACCACCTTTGAAAGAGTACAACCCTTCATAATTTCTGCCCTTTGAAAGAGTCACTTATTTTCTTCCCATTCCTTTCTTCTTCCATTAATCCCTCCTTGATTCATATGCTCCCTTCTTTTTTTCCTTTCCCTTTTCCAAATGAACTCTTCTCCCTTTTATATCTCATGTTTGAGGGAGTCACAACTCTTCATTTCATGCCTTTTGCCCATTCATTAAACTTAATTAAATTTTAATTGTATTTTTTTTTTTACTTTTTTTTTTTTTTAAATTTTAATTTTATTCTTATTATTTATTATTAAATCCTATTTCAAAAAGGGGACATTACATCCTTCACAAGCGCGTGGCCTACAAAGGCCATTGATATCAATAAAAACTTTGCCCTATGTTGCATAACTTTGAGCTGTGATTTTTGCTTTTAAAGTTTTTTTTAATTTTATATTTATATATATTTTAATATTAATGATAAACAATTAAAAAATTATATAATTTTATAATTTTTTCTCTTGAATATCATTTACAAATAGTTTTTCAAATGAGCATCTATGTGAGACCAATAGAAGCTCCTTATGAGCACACACACTAGAAGGCAACTATGGAGACCAAAAATCACCACTTCAAATTCCACATTAGATGGCCCTCTAAGGATTTGAACTTGGGTCTCAACAATGAGAACCCAATGTTTTAACCAATTAAGCACAAACCCTTAGGCAATTTTATAATTTCATATATCATATATGCATATATATTTTACTTGTTATATTTATAAATAATACATAATATTATGATATTATATATTATTTATATATGGAATAAATAATATATATTCATATATCTATGTGACTATGAATATATAATATTTTAATATATATAAATAAATAACTACATATATAATATTACAATTATACGAACAAATAATATATACAACAATGAGTTAATTTTAATAGGGATTATTAATTTCGATTTAATCATGTACTCTATAAAATGGCTTTGTGAACTGAGTAATATGTATAAATGAGCATATGCATCAATCTAGATAAACTTGATAAATTTTTGAAATTGTGATATGTAAAGGAATTACTAACCGCTAAAGATAAGTCCCTAGTTTACTAATGAACTTGGACAATACAACCATTGTAATTAATTGAGTAATAAATTATATACAAGCTCTTCTTGATTACGGTGATACGATTTAGGTCATATGTGATGAACCTACTACTTGTTATGTTTCAAGTTTACCATGTATTGTCAAAATATGATCTTAGCTATATCTACCCTAATAACATTGCATAACCTAGCATCACGACAACATATTCATTTAACCATGGCTATGGATTCTCTTAACTAGGAATTTAGATTCATTTGATCACATAATAGTAAATATACGTATGTGCATGTATTGGTGTGTTCTTTGTGAATATTAAACTTGATTAAATTGTGTTTTTTTCTTAATGGATTTGAAGAAATTGAATTAAATCAAATGGGCACCTACGACTATCTCTCATTGATTCATGCACTCAAGGAAAAATTAAAATTCATGTGTTAAATGGAAAATAGGTCCAACTTACTTATTTAGGTACGTTTCAATCGTAAGTGAAGATTCCCTAGATAAAACTATAGATACCTTGGGAGTCTTAAATAGATGTATTTAATAATTATTGATTGAAATTAAAATAATCCTCCAAGTACAAACATACCTTTGAGTGTTAGAATGCAAATTTTTATATGACCTTGTAGGCGTTAAGACAAACTTTTGGTTGGTAGGGACTAATAGGTACCTGAGTGAAGCAATTATCCTCTCCATAGCAGACCCATGATCACTATTATTATATACAAATATTCAATTTTATTTTAAATAAAATAGAGTAAATTGTTACAAAAATAATATTTGATTAGTTCCAAGATTGATGTAGAACATCAATCATGGCAAATGTCAAAATTAAATATATATCATTCTCCCAACACTCAAATCGTATCTACTAATGACCTAGAAGATTGATTAGGAGAACTATATGAGCTTGATTCCGCATGTGTGGATATGTAGGCATGCTATTGGGCATCACGGTCCAATGGAGTCAGCAAATCAAACCTATCTCATCTTGCATGCATCCATGTTAAATGTTGAACAATTGCCTAGAGAGCTAAGTTGGATAAGGGTTGTGAATGCATATGCTCTTTCAAAGTTGGAAATTCGATATCACCTATTCCAATAAACTGGTTTCATGATCACCTATGTAGGGGCCCTAAATCATTAGCAGAGTTAATGGTGTTATAATCAAGTGAACTATCATACATATGATTAGTTAGAATTGGATAATCTCTACATTATATGTTTATGAAAGAATGTGAGAGTTCATAATGTGAATATGATAAAGCCAATCTTATGATATTACTTATGCATGAATTGTGCTCATGTGCTATATGTTGAAATTTGATAGTAGAGTATCGTTTGAATGTTTAGACCATTAGCTTTATATATTGACATTGGTAGGTTTTCTAAATGCCTCTCATTTTGAATTAGTCAAAATAAGTTGCTTTGTGAAAAAAAAGTTTAAACTATCAACATGCATGTGTTAGAGATTTAATCAAGGATAGGTTACCAATAGAGTCATTATGTTCAAGTAAGAAAAATCTACTTAATATAAGGAAATATTTATGGGCTATCATTATGAATAGACGATTAGATAATAATTACAAGTGGGTCCTTAAGGATAGTGTGAACAAGAATAGATGATAATTGTATTAAAAGGGAATTGGAATATTAAATATTGTATCATTGGTAGCGTAATTCTTCACCAGGGCCTTTGCATGATTATTAAAAGAAATGCATTGAGATCAGAATTTTGAAGGCATGGAATATGTAATTTATACTTATTAATGGTTTTGATTAAAGCTTGTACCATACCATCATTCTTATGGAATGATCTGGAAAATCATAAATTAGGATTGTTTGAAGAATGAGTTAGAATCTCCAAATAGCTTTAGACACTGGCTTATCAAATTAATAGTTTTGTGACATAAAGTTAAATGATGTCATCCAGTGTTCGAACCTAAAATCAAAAGAATAAATTTGAATATCTCTATGTATATGGATTAAGAAATGAATAACAGTACTAAAGGATACCTTGACTTATTGGTCGTAACACAATAAATTCAGAATTGGTTTTGATTAATTAATGTCACCATATTTGGAAAATGTTTTTGAATTGCTTGTACGAGGTCATAGGAGTTCTATACTAATCTGGTTGACTATGTAAATACATGGTTTTTAACTGAGCATTTACCATATGACCTTGAGTGTCAAACTGTTGGTAAGATGGTATCCTTCATTTTGTTTTCAGTAGATAAGATAAAAAGGGATAGACATTATTCTTAAGAGTACTAGTACATAATTAATGGTTTTGATAAAAGAGGGGTCAGGAATCCCATCCCGAATTGTGAGGATGAATTCTTTATATTATATTATGTGATGAACTACAAAGCCTTTGATTCCCTTTATGGGATATGCAGATAGAGCCAAAGTATTTGGTTCCCAAAGGAATAAGTTTGGGTCTATAAATATGTCATGATAGACTGAGCTTACTTTATTTGATGCAAGGATGTAATTTTGTGACATAGATTTGCTGTCATTGCCATGGTTAATTGAAGCATTAGTGAACAAACAAGGTGAATATATATATTTTTAAGGTTTTTAACACACACATGACACAATGTACACACATGAGCCAGGAATGTGGTGACTCAATGCCACATTCAAATGTGTGACGATGGTGCAGACAAGCACACATGCACTAGCGGAAGACTTAAAAGTTTATCGTGAGATTGCATCATCATGATGAAGGGAAAGTACTCGAATCACAAGAGAAGAGTAAACAGTTGCCCCCAACTGAATTACAATAATTTAAATCATTCATAAAGCAATGATTATAGATTTTTGCCTTCAGGACATGACATTTAAAAATAATCAATTTATGCTTTAATTTATTCATAAGATTCAAATCAAATAACATGTTTTATACTTTAAAATTGACAATAATAGATTAATTGATTATTGCTATTTATTCTAACTATAAAATTGACAATAATGACTAAACATTTATTGCAATTACCAAATACTTCTAAAATCGACAATAACAAAAATGAATGATAATAAAAATAAAAAATTAATCCATAAAGTGCTTAAGAGATTGAAACCTCTGATTTTAAAGTCATAATTTAGTAGTTGCAAAATTTAGATCTCATTCAACAAATAATACATTCTATGACAATCTCTTCAGTGCATTTGTAAAGCTATTTTAAATTTGATCTCTCTTCTCTTCATAATTAGCAATATGTTTTAAAACACTGTAGTATCACTACTAAATGAATGCACAAAAACCTATTTTGCTAAATGAATTGTAACGATATTCAAACACCATTTTCTATTAATGATTAATTTTAACTTTTCACTAACCATATTGTATCATAAAAGAAATATCAAGCACACTAAAATAATAATTTATCGCCATAGTTCTTTGATTTCATCCATTGAGCTTGCATCCTACAAACAAAATATAGAGTATTTTAAGAATGAGATTGGTGCCAAACATGGCATCCCATGTTATGATAGAGAATTTCCAGCAATGAAGGTATCTAAGGGTATCTAAGGGAAAGTTTATGCAGTTTATGCTAAGTTTAAAGAGTTGAAAGTAGGCACTGAAAAATTCATAAGGGGGGGAAGCTTTGTGCCCCAATTTGGTTGGTAAGTGCTTGACTGATCATTAGGGCATAGTTCTAGAGATGTTAGGTATGTTTAATGAAGAGCAATTTTTTATTCTTTTTAATTCAGGAGCATATGACTCCGTTTCGCCATCTTTAGTTGAGTGCTGTAAACTGGTGGTAGCAAGGCAGGAAAGTAAATGGCAGGTTCTGTTAGCCATAGTTACTAAGGTGGAGGTGGAATCATTGGTACATGAATTTGTTGGGCCTCGAAACTTTCACCACCTCAACAGATTTATGGGTTCTACCATTGGGATCTTATGAGATCCTCCTTGGTATGGATTGGCTTGATGCTCATCAAGCTAGCATTGTCACAAAGCAATGTAATGTGTGGATGACCATGCATTCATGTTGTGATAGTTGGATTTCAGGGACCCATCTCTCTTCATATACTTTTTGCCATGCAATTGAAGCAGAGTATGTGGAAGGGGTGCCGAATGTTTTCTATCATTGTGAATGAATCTCTTGAGAGTGAGCATTGTGAGGTTTCTTTTGATAATCACCCCCTTCTGAGAGAGTTTGCTGATGTCTTCCCTAGTGTTATTTTTGTCATGCTACCGAAGTGGGATGTGGACTTCCATATTGAATTAATTCCAAGAACAGAGCCCATCTCTTGTGTGCCATACATGACTATACAGGAGTTCAGTGAGCTTGAGTTGCAGTTGGAGGAATTGTTAGAGAAGGGGCATATTGTCTGAGTGTAGCTCCTTGAGGTGCACCTGTCATCTTCATGAAGGATAGATCCCTTTTTTTGTGTATTGGTTACTGGTAGTGAAATAAGGTGACAGTGAAGAACTGGTATCCTTTGCCAAGGATTGATGATTTGTTCAATCACTTCAATCAGATGAAGGGAGCTAGAGTGTTCTTATTTTGGAAGATATACAGTGGTTTTTAAAAGAAAAGGATGGGGCAGCAAAAAGAAAAGAAGGAATTAATTGAACATTTCAGCCTGAAACTCTGTGCTGGAGGTAGAAAAAAGGACTGCTGGTGTAGTTTACTGCTTCAAAAGATTGCTGGTAAAAGTTGCAGTTATTGCCTGGAAGAGTGAACAATTTTCAACTTTGCCCTTTGGTTTTGCAAGTCAATTATTCCTCTGTAAATTGTTTTGGTATAATTTGCAAGAAAAAGATCGAACTAATTTTTTTTGTCGACCATTAAAAGAAAACAGTTGCTGCACATTGTCTGTATTGAATTTAGAAGGGTTTTGGATTTCTGCACTTTTTGAGTGAATGTGTACTCTGTTTGGTTAAACCCTCATATCCTTTTATGCTGGTAAATTGTATAAAATCGTACTTTTTGTTTTAAACAACATTCCTCACCCTTTTCTAATAAAAGGGCAAACTGTTGAAATCTGTGCTTCTTGTTTTAAACAAAATTCCTCACCCTCTTCTAATAAAAGGGTACTCCTAGTTTCCTTTATTTACGTAAGTTTTGTTTCAGCTGAAAACCTGCTATAGGACTCTGTCAATGAAGTACTTTTATTATTTTATGACTCTTGGAAAAAATATATACTGGATCCTTTTGGTTTTCTTTTGGAAATACTTTGTTCGTGAAGTCAGATTCATTTCAATGGGAATGAACAATCCTATGTGTGAATACATTGGTTGAAAAATTTCCGTTACTTTTCTCCTAAGAGCCATTTAACAAACTGGCTATCTTAACATGCATAGGAATTGAGGTCCAGTGAGGGCATGGAGTGGCCTCACTCTCTCATCCACTCTCTTGTCCTCATTGGAATGCAATGGGTGGGTATATAGGGAGCAAGTTTAATTAAATCAAGTAAAATGAATAGGGATTTAAATTCAATAAATTTGATCAAGATAACTTGCAATATTTGAGGCCGAATCTTTGTGGGTTTGACCAAGATAGTGTGAAGAGGATGTCTGGAAATGACTGATGTAGATGGTTGAAAAACACCTATCGTAGGTAGGTGCATTGTAATGTCCCCTTCTAATTAATGTTCCGAGAATCAGAGGATTAGCCTATCACGTCGACCCTTGTAGGCTAATGGTTCTGGATAGAGGGTCACTTGAACGTGCACTTGGTTGTTAAAATGTAGTGTTGATATCCGGAGTATGATGTCAGGGTGAAATTGTGCGTTTGGTGTGATATTTGTGCCTAAAATTGGGTTCATCACCTTATCCCACCCTCTCTGGCTTTGGGACCATGTGTCTTTTTATTAAAGGGGTCACTTTATATTTTTCAGTTACTATTCATCCCTAAAGTGAAAAAAAGTTATAACTTAAGTGAATAGTGTTTTCAATATAAAATTATTTATATCAAGTGAGAAAGTTCGACCCTCTTCATGAGATGATTATTTTTGCTGAATGAAACTTGGAAGTGTGGCTTGGAGGAAGAAGGAGGCTAGGGTTTCCTGATTTCTTGCAGTGGGTAAGCCTGGAGGGGCTTTGTTCTTCGTTTTTGAGCTGCTTGAGGGTGTGAAACACCACCTTAAAGTTGCTGGTCTGAGATTGGTTGCTTCATTTGGAGCCATGTTTTGCTGTTTGCAAGTGAATAGAGCCATCTGCTGGAAGGGTTTTGGCTGCTAGTGACTCCATTTTCAACTACGAAGGAGTTGTTGGCATTTTAGAAGGTTTTGGGAGTTGATTTATGCATCTACAGCCAGCCGCCTTATTCTGAGGGTTTGTAGCAGCCTAAGCAAATAAAACGCCTCTCCCTAAGGGCTGCAATCACTTCTAAAAGGGGCGCCCCATCCCTAGGGAGCTCTCCAATTCGGTTTTTGGTGGGAGAAGTTCATCCTTTTAGAGCTGCGTGCACTTCATTGGGGTTTGGTACTGTAGCAAGTTACTATTCATAGAGTTACAAGGCTGTAAGTTAAAGTTTAGTAGAAGATATATGTAGCTTTTGAAAAGATGTATGTTATATGTTGTATGCAATCTATTATGTAATGAAGAAAGTATCTTTGGCACTTAAATTGAGTCATTACTCAAATTGTCTTAGTAGATTAGTTTATTTTAAGCTCCTATTGCATGTAAATGCTTGTTAGTATTGTTAGCATTATTGGCATCAAACGCAAAAACACAAAAAAAGAAGAATATCAATTGAAAACAAAAAAAATCAGACCTACAAAAATCACAGTGAAACCTAATCAGCAGAGTGGTGGAACACTACATGCATCCTCTAAACTCCACTTTGGTTTTGACAATTGTTGTGATGACACTCCATTGGCCTGAGACTTGTATCCTCTTCCTCCTGTTGATCAGACCAATTTGCATCTATTTGTATTATGTGTAGAACTGTGTGTATTCTTTGTATGTTGTTAATACCTGTCTTGGACACCATGAGTGTGATTTGCTGCCCCATTCAATCGCCTCCTTGTCTAGAGGGGTGGACTTTAGGGAACCATATGGCTGGGAGATAGGCTAGTTTCGGTTGGTCATGGCTTGAGTTTGTGGAATTGCATTTGGAAGAGCTTGGAGGAGTTCTAGCTCTTTGTTCTTCATTTTGCATTTAGTTAGAAGTCATAGTATATCTTGTAAATTGTTGTATCATTGTAACTGAAAAGCTAAAAAATAAATTTTATAATTGGTTCAGTCTGTTCAAGTGATAGATGGGAACATTATATTATAATTATTTTGGCTATTGATTGAAAGCGGCATTGTTTATTTATCTAGAATTGCATTGAAATTTGAGTTCATTAGAATTTTGTTATTGCTGAAGAATTATATACATGCTGGGAAAGTTTTATGTTTGTATTAAAATTTAATTCGAGAATGTTGAAAATAATATTTATTATGCTCAAGATGTTAAACATGTAAACATGCAATTCTGGCAATTCTTGAGGCTATATCTTTTGAAATATTTGTTGTTACAATTTAAATGAGATAATGGTTAATTATTTGAAACTTGTACATGCTGATTTGTCCGAGTTCTTCTGTCAAACAATTTGTGAGACTTGTATAGGCATACATTTCTTGGAGGTATTTTGTTAAAATAATTCACTTGCAATTGGTGCTTCTATGTATAGCACTGTAAAGGCTTTGTCAAACTATTTAGATGGCTTGCAAAAGCTTTGTTTGCTAAGACTGCTTGCCACACCGTTTTTGTACCTGTATGTGTTTGCCTTTTTTGAAGCAGTTATTTAGAAGTTGTGGCAGCCTGTGCTTTACAAATAGATTGGGACATTTTGTCAAATACATCATAAGCATTAACTGTCTTCACACATTTGAACGAGACATGTCATCAACAAATCATGTTCACTGCCTGAGTGGTCACTTTTAGACTGTGGCATTTTGTCAAACATTTGATGTGCTTTGTATTGCTGGTTTTTAATTGTTTTAAATTAAAAGAAAAATGCTGGAGCCTTGTTGGGCATCCAAATCATGCTTTGGCACATTATATTTTATGCTGGCAACAGCATATTTTTAGCTGGGATGGGGTTTTAGTAATTTTATTGTGTTTTCTTGAAAGTTACGTTCTTCAAGGACTGGAAAATGAGTCCAAATCAAACAAAAAGTTTAGCTCTTCCCCCTTATGAAGTTTTCAGTGCCTAATTTTGACCCTTTAAACTCAGCATAAACTTCCTAGGCACCTTCATTGCTGGAAATTCTCTGTTATAACAGTGGACACCATGTTTGGCACCAATCTCGTTCTGAAAAGACTCTGTAATTTTGCTTGTAAGTTGTAGGATGCAAGCTCAATGGAGAAAATTAAAGACCTAAGGCAGTAAATTATTATTTTATTGTGTCCTGATATTTCTCTTTATGATCCAATATAATTAGTGAAAAATTAAAATTAATCATTAATAGAAAATGGTGTTTGAAATACTGTTATTATTCATTTTGCAGAATTGTTTTTTGTGTACGCCTTTAGTACTGATCCTACAGTGTTTTAAAATGTATTGCCAATAATGAAGAGAAGGGATATAACTTTAAGATCGCTTTACAAACGCCCTTGAGATTGTTGTAAAATGTATCATTTATTGAATGAGATCTATAATATGTGACTTCTAAATTATGACTTTGATCTCTTAAACACTTTATGGATTAACTTTTATTGTTATTCTTTTTTGTTATTGTCAATTTTATAAGTAGTTTGTAATTGCAATAATCATTTAATCATTATTGTTGATTTTAGTATTAGAATAAAATTGCAATAATTGATTAATTATTATTGTCGTTTTTAAAGTATAAAACGTGTTATTTAATTTGATTCTTATGAATGATTTAAATTGTAAATTCATTATTTTTAAATGTCCTGTCCCAAGGGCAAAAATTTATAATCCTCGCTTTATAAACAATTTAAGTTATTGAAGTTCAATTGGGGACAATTGTTTGCTCTTCTCTTGTGAGTCCAACATTTTTTCCCTTTGTTGTGATGCACGATAAACTTTTAAGTCTTCTGCTAGTGCATTGGTGCTTATTCACATCATCATTGCATGCTTGGATATGTTGCAGTGTCACCACATTCCTGGTCCCTGTGTGTACATTGTCTCATGTGTGTTGTAAATACTTTAAAAAGTATTCACCTGGTTTGTTCGCTAATGTATTGATGTATAAGTCATGGCATTACATTGGTAAGGTTATGAAGCTAACATTTCCAAATTGGAATAAATTATTAAGTTATAGTGCCAACATTTAAAGTGGAGGAACATCAATATTAAATTAAGAACCAGAGCACATTAATTTGTTTGGTCATTTTATTTGTTTTTCAAATGGTAGATAGATTATGAAGATATGTGATGTGTTACGCTTGAATAATAAAACTATAACCAATATGAACTATGAAGAATTTTTTTGGTTGGATAAGCTTTTTCATTTCAAAAAAATAAAATAGTAAAAAGAATCAACTTAAGTGCATATTTGTGGGTTAATGAAGGACTCAAGAGAAGGGGTCATTACACATAGAAAAGGAGCAAGAAATATTTAATATATGCTTGATTGTATGGCACAGGATAGGCATTGCTTTAATAATACATATTTGTGAGTTGTAATTGTGATAGGGCGAAAATACTTGTTAGAAAATGAGCAGCAAACAAAATAGTGCAAGCAACAACTATAAACACCCTACACCTCAAGATTGGCCTAGTTGGATGCAAAAACAAAGTAAAGATAACAAATGAAGTTGGTTCACCTTGTCTCGAATCGATCCTTTGGTTGGCCCTTCGATATTTGATGTTGTATGCTCCTTGGATGGAAAAATATGCAATTTGTGAGATGCAATGAGGATGGAAAATAGGTGAAAATGGATGCAAATGCAAGAATTTGGCTAAGTATGGCTCAAGAGAAAATTTTGCAAGAGTTTGGCTAGCATAAATGATCTCCCCTAAAATGAGAGAAAAGAGGGGGGTATTTATAGAGAATTTTGGATTCTCTAGGGAAATGGACGGTTGAGATTGAGCCACCAAGATTAAGATGTAGGGCTAAGGTGAGTTGAGAATTCACAAGCCCTCATATCTTGACATGTGGCATATGAAGTGGTTTGAAAAGGATGATGTGTACATGAGTTGGAAGGAGAGTACATGTCATGGAGGTACTACATAGTACCTTGGGATTGGGACAAAATCTCCTCATAAAGGAGGTCCTTGTCCCCATGTGGGTGAGAGGACATGTGAGGAATTAAAAATTCCTCAAATATCCACATGGGGATGAGAGAAGGAATTTAAAATTCTTTGAGATGCATTGGGGGATTAAATGTGAATTAAATTAAAAATTCACATGGGGAATGGAGTGCCTTCTCCTTTTGGAGAAGGCCTTTAATAAGGTTGACTTAGGACACATTCCATAAATGACATGGGGATTAAGTTGACCTAATCAAGTGATTAAGGTTGTGCAAGTACCTAATTAGACAAATTAATAACATATTAGAGGCAAGTGGGAAATTATGAAGAGTTCACATGTGATTTGATGTGACAAGTCAAAGATCACATGGGGAAGAGAAAAATAAATTTAATATTCCTTGGAAGGGAAAAAGGAATTTAATATTCCTTGGAAGGATAAAAGGAATTAAAAATTCCTTGAAAGGTTGATTAGGCTAGTTAATGAAGGATTAGAGGAGGGTTAAGTGGCTAAAAGAGATTAGAGGCTAACTTGCAAAAGTTGGAGGATGTGCACATCCTAATTAAGGATTAGACATGTGCACATCCTTAATGATGAGATTATGAGAATAATTAGGATTAAGGGATGTGACGTGAGGAATTAAATAAATGTCATATTTATTTAATTCATTTGATGAAAAAGAGGATTAAAGAAATAAGGTATTTATTTATTAATTAAATACCTTAGGGATTTGGCAGAATTAAGGAAATTAATTAAATAATAGAGATATTACTTAATTAATGAAAATAAGGGGATGCTTAGACGAAAAGGGATAAATTTGGATAAATTAAGTGTCCAAATTTAGGTGTATACAGTAATAATAACTGAAATAAGGGCAATTTTGATAGCTGAAACATACCCCAAAGGTTATGACTGTAAGTTGTTAGATTGCTGATATATACTACTTATTGAGCATGACCATATGTGCAAACTGCAAACTGAGCTCCTATATGTATGTATGTGTGTGTATGGATACATATGTATGCATATGATGTGAATTTGTGCTTGGTTGGTCGAGGAATCTGAATTCACCATTTTTGTGCTCCACATGTGAATCGGCCTTTCTTGTCCTTCCATGTATTGGATCACTGATAATCTGTTTGGTCTGTCATTCCCTTTGGTAATTCTCATAGTTGTGAGATTCAAACATATCTAGTAGAGTTTGCTTTCTACCTGAACCTTTTGGGTTGATTGAATTTACTTGCATTAAAGCCTGAATCTGATTTATAAATTTTGAATAATATTAGAAAGCAAAAAGAAGAAAGTCCAAAATTTATCAAAATTTGAAATTTAACGATTTACGATCTCATGAACAATCAGAATGTCTCAGACTATTGTTTTTGTGCGATTACCTTTATAGTGTATAATTTGATTAATTGATCATTTCTTGTGGCATGTAAACTTCTATATACTTTTACATTATCAACTCTAAACTTCTTTTTGATTTCCTTTGAAAATCATGAACTTTAGAATTCCTTTATCAATCCTACCAAAATTTGAAAACCTGATAAACAGTTATCCTGGCCTCTTTATTGTTGCTTCTGTTTAGCAGCCTTGATATTCTTTATTGATGAATTTAGATTTTTGATGAGTTTAAATATGTATGTGGCTATTTCATTCCTTATTGTATCTTTCTTATGTTGGGCTTAATAATCTCCTTTGAAATATTCAAGTCTCTAAGCCCTTAGAACCATATGTCTGGGATCCTTATAAAGAGCTTTGGAAAAGCCTACAGTATGGCAATAGATGTTCTTTTCTTCTGTGATAGCTTTTATGGTTAAGATGTGTTCACTTCAATGATAATTCACACTGAAACTATTCTGCCTTTATAATTGAGATTCCTGACACATTATAACATTTTCTATGACTAGATGATATAGCTACATACTTACTAAGATCATGTGGCTGTTGATGCCTAGAAAATCAGTCAATGACGCTAAGGAGGAATCAGATTGAAATTTATTAAAACTTATGTTCTGCATTGCCATTATAACTGCCCCTCATGGGAAATGTCTTCCTTGAAGAGAGTTTAATCTATTTGAACTTTGAAGCATCTTTAATGGATGCAAGGCCTTCAATGGAAAATTTAGATCAAGTTTTTCACTTCATCTTCAAAGAATGCCTGCCATTTCATCTTATGGTGTAATTCATCTGGTAACGCATGGTCTAGTTTATTTTGGGCATCATCAATTTTCAGGGTGTAATGCAACTTATTGTACATAATGATGGTTGAATTATTAATTGAATATTTTTATTACACAATTATTTGTGTCCTCGGTACAGTTTGGAGGTCATCAATAATCTATTAGAATCTGCAAAACAAATACTCAGGAGTCTTTATCTGGCATGTTTTCTTTGCACCTCTTCTAGTAATTTTAGATCTACTATACATGGCAAATCATGATACATCCTGTGTAGCTTGCTAATTGTTTATGAACAGCAGGTAGAGATTTTTATTAATTTTTTCCCTCTTCCATATATATCTATGGTGAGGTGATTATTTGGAATGTGTTGCCATAGTTTCCTCTTAATACAAACCATTCATTATAATAACTTTTGTCAAGCATTTCAATGTGAAAACCTTCTGAAGATTTTAACTCATCATTCTGTTTTTTTCAGGCAGATCTTCTTTTATCATATGGCTATGAAGATGACCTGAAATCTTTGGTCCCTCATATTCCGTGTCGTTGTCAGTGCCTTTTGATGTCTGCAACTACCAGGTTTGTGTAGTATAATAGCATGAGTGCTTTGTCTTCAAATGTGGGAACATGTTCCGGAATTGCTCATTATATGGCGGGTCTGGATTTGTTGAATTTTTCTCCAATAAAATTTATGAATTTTCAGGGAGTTTCAGCAGTAATTCGAAGAATATAATTTTCTTAGGGTTCAAAAGATGAATGTGTGTGTTTTCAGTTTTTTACTTAAGCATCTATTATTTTTAACAATTAGCCATGTCTTTATTTAATAGTGCTTGATTTTTCTCAAGCATTCGTATGAGGAATATTAATCTCCTCTTTTAGCTGTATTCTAATTTTGATTAGGACCTCTCTATTTATGGAAACAAAGTTTATGAACTTGTTTGACAAATTTACTGTAATATTTTGCCTGGGTGATCTGTTTCTCACTTTGCAAGTCCAACAGAACAGTATCACTGCTTTGTAAGGCAGGTTGTTAGTAGAGTGCTATGGTTTTGTTTCAGGATGATGATCCTTTATCTGTTCTGTTCTTTCTAATGGTTTCTACTTTCTGCTATCTGATTCCTTTGTAGTCTTTTTTGAAAATTGGAAGAATACCCTCTAATTGCTATGTTATGATACTTTCTCTTATAACGTTCTTCAAAATCTAATACAAAGGATCGACTCAGCATATGGAAAGGATCAACTCAGCATTTGCAGATGGGTGTTGTATCATTCTATTTCCGAGTTATGAATCCTGTTCTATAGGGGCCCATCCACATTTGATGTTTAGATTAGACCACAAAGCGGCAATTCTTACAAATGTAATAGGCTAAGTAGTTTGAAGATTACGTCATTGTTAGAACTTAGAGCTACTGAAGATTTGTGCATTTTTGTTTTTCATACCTATTTTATAGAGCCTTCTTCCATAGGTTTGAGCATCAACCCTTAACCCAAAAGATTTAGGGAGACTGACTAAACATCTAATGGACTGCATATGTGTGCTATAAACTTATGTATGATTTTGCAGTAAATATTAGTCAATTCTAAATTTGATTATCAAATAAAAAATTATAGCTAGAGAGATAGTTGAGTGGGAAGGATGACAATAGAAATTCATTGCAGTTCAGTGTACACTTTCTCCTTTGTATTCTCCTATAGAACAACAAAATTGATTAGACATACGTCTATAGTTGCAGGTTGCTTCGCTATAGAAGCACACCAAGATGAACCTCACCATTGACATAAATGTTTTGTTTTGTTTTAAGAGTTATTTGTAGCAGGCCTGCCACTAGTTAGAAACATGAAGCATGGATTCAAATTATGTCTTTTCACATGATTTGTTGGTGCTCCAAATTGTAACCAAATCAAGATAGTGCATTCACAATCTAAATCTGGGGAACATAGATCGATTCAATTTGACAGGGCAAGATTCATGGTCAAGCTATAGGCAATTGTGGGTTAACTGACAAGGGCAGGTAACTCTTCTATACTTTTGGCTTTGTAAGCCAAAGAGGGTATTCCTAGAGGTCTTAATAGGACAATTAAAGAGAAATAAAAAATGATTAGGTAACACAGCTTAGCCACACCCTTTGCATAAGGATATCCCAAGTATTTGTCACTAAATACCTTTTACATTGGCTTAGGGTCTTGCAGACCTAAATATCTCTTTATAGCAGATTGTTAATAGGTTACACATGCAACTAAAGATGCAAACCAAATTCATATCCCCAAATGCTTTTCTAACTTCATGTGCAACTTGGAAACCCAATATGCATAACTCTGAAGAAAATAGACAAGTTCAAGCTCTCAAGATGTATGGCAAGGAAAGTATCAATGAGTTATGTAGATTGGTAGGATCTAACCTGCACTAACTTAATCTACATGGAACAGGATGATGATTTTCAGCGTGGAGAATGACCATTTTACCAAAGATGGACAGATGCCTTAGTCTATTGGGTGACATAGTCAAAATTTGAGGAAACATGCAAACACTCTTGTAAATCTAAGATAGGGAACTAGCATCACATCTAAAATCCTATTAGTCTACCTACAATTTCACAAATACCACATGCTGTTTTAAAAGAGTCTTCAAAGACTTTGAATTTTTTTTACAACTATTGCAACAGTCAAACAATTGTAAACAACAAAAAGCTAGCAAATGTAACCCTAGAGATGTATTTATATTCCCTTGAAACTCTCAACCAATTATGGAGACATCCAGATCATGCAGAGGTTTCTCACTGGACAACACATCCGAGATTCTACAAAACAATGAATGACATAGAGACCTTAGACCTGAAATACGACATTTGATGCCAAAGATTACATTAACTAGAGTGTTAATGATAGTTACAGCTTCAGGCGATCCTTCCAGCTCAGTCCTATTGGAGGAAACGTAAATTAAATGATAGCCCGTCGGCTATTTAATTTATTGTCTTATATTTATGAGGAGGCGCGAATGTCTTGAGGCCGACCTCATTTGTATTATTTATGATTTTCTCTTTGTGGCCGACTTCATTTCTAGAAGTTAATTTGTCTTGGCCGACGTGTTATTTGCTCTATTCAATTTGTAATTTTTGATTGAGGCCGACCTTGTTCCTCAAGAGGTGCGATCTCATATAGCATTGTATATATAGAAGGTTAGTTCACTCCTTTGTACAATCATCTAGTGCGAATTTCTTATTAGAGATATCAAATATCATCAAGAGCAAATTCTTCAAGTCCGATCTCTGTTAAAGTGCGAACTTCTTCAAGTGCGAACTGTGAAATGCGATTTCAGTCAAGTGTGATCTGTGGAGTGAAATCCTTCAAGAGCTTCAAGTACAGATTGCAGATTGTTCCAGTTCAGTTTGCGAATTGTTAAAGAGCAGACTGCGATTTCCTCTAAGGCTGAATTGAATCTGAAGGAGGGTCAGTTTGTCTTTCTGTTCTTACTGCTTGCACAGGTGCTGAATATTGGCTTTGTGTTAGGCCTCATTGTAAAGAGAATTGTTGCCACTGTTTATAAATACAAGAGAGATCTTTGTTGCTGGGTTTTTCTCCCTCAAGAGGAGGGTTTTCCCAGGGTATCTGCTGTGTTATTGTTTCTGATTTTGAATTATTTTTCTGTGCATTTAATCTGTTCACTAAAATTTACATAGAGAACACCTATAAATATTTGGTCTAAGGAATGAATATTGCAAACAATACACAAATTGAGAAAAAGATAAAAAAATTCTTCTTCTAAGAGAAAACTTGTATGTATAATTAGCTAATCTGCACAAATTCAACTATACAACTGATAATTGTTGCAATCTTTGATATCATAGGATATTTTCTCATTATTTTGATGCAACCATCTCTTTTGAAAACAAGATCCATTCACTGTGCACAAAATGACACTCCTTGGATTGGATTCTCTGCAGAATTAGGGGAAGATCTTTCCCCAAATATGCATGCATGTTGTCTGCTGCAATCTGACCTTGTCAATTTCATGTGTCAATTGAAGGCTGGAAGTTGGCCTAATTCTGCCCTAATCCCTGCAAACAACATGGGCACTATCACGGTCTTCTTTTACTTCTTTAGCTAACACCTCTGAAAATGGCAACATGGCACTTTAATCGGACTTTTCCCTATGGATATCATTCTTGTTATTTCCAGGAAATCAATGCCTCTAACTTCTCTATTCAATCTACAACGAAACATTCCCATTGGTAGGTTTATACACCATTGTATTTGATTTGTAGACTCGGAGGTGCTTTTGTTAGCTTAAAGATTTTGAACTTTGTCATCAATCAATGGCTTAGATAGATCTTTCTTTTTGAATCAACAACCACGGGTTGTGGCCTAACACAAAGAAGGGTGCAGTTTGACTTCTTGCAGAGAAGCATTTTACTGCAACCAATTAGAATTAACCATGTAACACATTCACTGTTGAGAAAGGTTCACTACGGGCCTACTAAATAATTTGCCACCTAAGACCATGTGGCACTCCATTTGCTCCTTATATTATGAGTCCATATGAGTCACCTACATACTTTACCCTTTGACCAATGATAAGCTGTCAAATAACGTTGACTGTACTTTTGAAGAAAGTCCTTTGCTTTGTCATCATGGTTTGGTAGAGGTTGAACATGATCTATGGTTGTTGGTGCACAAGCTAATGAATCAATGTTTGCAATCTGCAGCTTAACATAAAGAAAGGCACAATGTGACTTCCACAAACTGCAATTTTCCCACAATCAATTAGAACTCGCTACATTTTGTCCTTCCTTTTGATCAACCAATAGTGGGAAATTAGCTCATGCATATTAATTTTTCCTTTTAGGAGAAGCATGGACTATTGGATCAGACAATCAACGACTGTTGATAAGTTGACACGTAAGCCTTTGATTTAACCACTTTTTACCATTGGTATTGACTAGTCACTGCTAAGCTCAAATAGAAAGTAGACACATCACTAGTTTGGCAGGAACGAGCTCATATTAGATGCTTTGTATCGATGATGTGTCTTTTTGCAGCCTTGTAGCAAGTGAACAATGGACTGGCTGGGCTGATTAAGCACAGGCTGCAAAACAGTAATCAGTCACTGTCACATTATGTGGAAAACACTTAAATGATGGGCAATCACCTATCAACAATTGTACCAACAATTGCTCTAGTTGGGGATGTGCATCTTTTTCAAATGCAATGAGAATCCTGAAACATCTCTGGGAAAGCAAACCAAGGAGGAAAAAGGGGAAAATAAATCAAGGGCCAAAAATGAGAACACACAATATATATAGACACAAAACACAAACAAGAAACAAGGGAAACACACAAAGCAAAAGCACAAGAACATGGGAAAAACTAAAATCTAAAACATTAAATTATGAATACACATGACCATCTAAATTTTACAAACAGCCAAGACATGAAGCCAAATTGAGAAGACCCAATATTCATATGAAGCTGAAGTGGCATGAACTTATTAGATTGCAAATTAATCTCAGCAGAAATCTCCTATGGCCCAAAGCCATTGTAATATAGAACATGAGTGTTCTCCTCTATTAAACACTACATTCTTTGATGATCTCTTCCATTCTGTTCTGATAACATAGACACTGCTTAGCTGGAAAACGAAAATGCTCATACTCTTGAACATGTGTGGGAGCTTATTACTGTTGAAGGAACAAGAATATGATTAAACTTTTCACCATTCCTCTGGACCAAATGGTTGATCATAAAGCATGTATGAACTATTAATGTTCATATTATCATCCTTGCATTCATCACTTGGGGCCATACTGCATGATACGTCATTCTATTGGCTAGTGAACTTATCCCAATGAACAGGAAAATGAAAGACCTCATAATCCATTATTTCAACATCATTCTGGCTGCTAACCTCATTAGGAGATTAAGGTCAAATTTGAATGCTTAGACAACCATAATGACATACCTGGCAATTGAGCTGATTTGAGGAAAGAGTACTACCATAGGAAGATCCCAAAGAAAGGCTGGCTCAAGCACATATATTGAATGAACGGTGACATGTTGGCCTTCAAGGTCTTTCAAGTGAAACAGTTCATCATCTTCCTCATCTGCACTCAAGTCCCAATGAAAGCTTTCATAATTGAGGAAATTGAGCATCAAGTGCAAGGATACTCTCATCAACGGGCTTGTCCAAATCCTCATCAAATGAAAAGCTTCACTCTCAAAATTATCCATGATGGACTTTGAGACATTTTATACGTCATTTTCCAACAAACTAACATCATCAGCAGATTTAACAGTATTATTGGAACAAATAGAATTAGTGCTATCTTCAAAATGGATGGATTCACTACCACTTGAGTCACCTAAGTAACCCAAACCATAATTAAGAACATTAGCAATTCTCGATAATTGAGGCATCTTCAGTGAAGAATCTGGTTCTTGATAAATTAGGATAAAATTGGTATAATTCCTATTAGGGACATTACAAAATATGCTTATCTATCTTACCGATATTAAGCTTATTAGAGAATTGGATGGACTCAGTTACTCTATTTAGTACTCACATAGAAAATAATAGTAACTATGACTACAATTTGGATTTCATGAAGTTGTCTTACATAAGAATGTCTTAGATTCATCTTTGAGAATAGTGACTGTGTTCATGATCAATGCAAATAAATTCCAAAGAAAAATGTTATTGCAAAGAAACTAAATAAGATTTGTCATAATACTCAACAAAGATATAGTCACGGATTCTATGGTGGACCTGATATTGGTCTCTGGAATTTCTTTGGAGCATGTTCTGAGTTGGAGGTATTCTACTTTTGAAGAAGATTCTGGCTTGTTTACTACCATGGTTTGTTTGGTGATAGAGGTATTAAAGTAATGTTTTATCTTGTAATGGTCAATTAGCTTTTAGGATAGACTTTAGGAATCTTCTTTAATAAAGTCATGTTGACTTTAGATATTTTTGCTATGAGTTGTCATCCTTATCCTTTGTGGATAAGATTTACCTTTTTGCTTTATGAGTTGTCATCATTATCCTTTGTGGATAAGATATTTGTCATCCTTATCCTCTATGGATAAGATATTTGTAATCCTATATAAGGATGCTTTTGCTCCTTATTTATTAATAGATTATTATGCAATCTTGGTTAACTTTTTGTCTGTTGTTTTTGTAATATGGTATCAAAGCTTGGGTTTTGTAAATTCTCGGGATTGGTGAGCGTGTGAATTCTGAGGACTGTGGCAGTGATGAATTGCACGTAAGAGACACAAAAGAACATGCCAAAGAAAATTGTATGGATTCGTACAAAGGTTTTTGACATTTAAAAATAAATAAATTGTGGGTCTATTTTCTGTAATTTTTTGGCGGATTTATTTACAAAATTCGTGGGTTTTTTAACAATTAACCATTGCCTACGGTTTCAAGACTTGTTTTTTGGATGTAAATTTTCAACTTTGTTTTGGCGATTTTTGTACAAAATTGTGGCTGTTTGTAGAATTTTCTGCAGATTTTTTTTTGCAGATTTTTTCTAGAATTTTTATGCAGATTTTTTTCGAAACTTTTTCAGATTTTTTCCTGAATTTTTGTTGCAAATTTTTTTCCAGAAATTTTTTCAGAATTTTTTGCAGATTTTTTTCCAAAATTTTGGCTGATTTTTTTTTTTTTATAAAATCTTGGGATTCTCAGCCTCAATTTTGATGATTTTAAAAAAAAATTGTTGGAGTTGTGCCAACTGATTGTCTTGGGTTTTGTGCTAGCTGATCACAGACTTTACCTCGTATTTCGTGCTTTTGGAAAATGGGGGGGATGGCGTCTTTGTCCAACATTATGTTGGAAAGTACCCAAAGGTTTAGTGGGAAAAACAACAACATGTGGAAGCAGATGATGCTTACCATCTTTGAGTACCGGTGTCTGGATGTGCTTGTTCTAGGTATAGAAGTTCGTCCCACAGTTGTAGGGAAGGATCAGGGCAAGTATGATGGAGGTAATTGGGAGGCAGTTATGCTTCTCAAGTTATCAGTCACCGATGAGATGTTATTAGAAATACCATTTGGTAAGTTTGTTGCGGAGATCTGGAAGCATTTGAAGGATCTTCATGAGACCTTAGACAAGGGCAGGGCTTTCTTCCTGAAGAATATGCTGTTTTCCATTATGATGGATGACAAAGTGTCTTTGTAGGAGCACTTGATGAAAATCAAAGACATTCACGATCAATTAGAGGCCACTGGTCGCAAGATGGAAGATGAGGATATGGTGGTGATTACGCTGGAAAGCTTGCCATAATCTTATGAGAACTTCATCGAAGCTCTCGACATTACATCCACCAATATTGACTCGAAGTTTGATGAGTTGTGCAACAAGCTCTTGCAATAGGATAGGTGGAAGAAGTAGTTTGGGAGCAGCAGTGAGTCTCCAAGTGTTGAACAAGCGTTTACTTCCAAGGACATTGGCAAAGGCAATTCCACTCAGCAGAAAGGACGAGGCAATTCAAAGGAGAGATCCAGGAAGTCTTTCACATGCCATTATTGTGGGAAGATTGGTCATATGCCGAAGTATTGTAGAAAGCGGTTGGCTGATGAGAAGTCCAACCAGGAAGAGTCTCAACAGAGTGCTCAAGTGGTAGAGTATACTGAGCAAGAGTCTGCATATTATGCATTCATGGCTAGAAGACCATCAGATTATGGGTAGACTTAGTTTAAGTTAGTAGAATGACCATTAAGGGAGGGTATTAAAGTAATGTTTTATCTTTTAATGGTCAATTAGCTTTTAGGATAGACTTTAGGAATCTTCTTTAATGACTTTAGATATTTTTCCTATGAGTTGTCATCCTTATCCTTTGTGGATAAGATATTTGTCATCCTTATCCTCTATGGATAAGATATTTGTAATCCTATATAACGATGTTTTGGCTCCTTATTTCTTAACAGATTATTATGCAATCTTGGTTAACTTTCTGTGTGCTATTTTTGTAATAAGAGGGTATGTTATGCAAGTCCTTTTGGTGGTGGTGGGGGCTATGCATTTATATGAAGGACCTTTGTTCTGCGTTTCAGGCATTGGTGGTTTGGGGTTTGTTGATCTATTGGGCTACTTTGCTTCAAGTGAGGGTTGTGTTGGCTCCAGCCGGAGTTGTTATTGAAGCTCTTTTGGTAAGACTGAACTTGTTGAATGAGGGAGTCTGTGAGGTCCTCCTTAATGGTACGTTTACTCCCTTTGTGGCTTGTGTGCGGAAGGTCTTCAAGGTTGCTGTGGACTCATAGGTTGAGTATTTCTTTCTTAGTGGGGCTGCCTTCAGATGTCTTTTTGAAGGCCTAGGTGCTTCTGCTTTCCTTGGTGGCTAAGTGTATTCTCTCTACTGGTGTGTTTGCAATCTTCCTGGCTCTACAAATGGTATCTCCTATGGAAGTGGAGACCACTCCTTTTGAGGTGGAGACCCCTCATATTGAGATGGAGAAGGGTTCTAAGGGTGTGGTGGGTTGCTCATGCTTCTTCAACATTTTTTCTCGCTTGCAGCTCCAATTGAGGTGGAGACCACTTCTATTGAGGTCAAGTTTGGGTATGTTGATAAGTCTTTGTTGCAGTGGACAGGGTACTCTTAGTAACTTCTTCTATAGAGGTGCAGAGGCAAGTTGGATGATGGGGCTTTTTTGCTGCATCAAAATGTTAAAGGTTGCTGTTTTTGCTACTCGCCTAATGGTTGTTGTTAAAGGTTGTTGTGTTCACAGTTCAATAGGTGGCATGCTGGCCTGTATTGTTGGCCGTTAGGCCTGTTTTGAAGGTTGATTGGGTTTTGGACCCATTTATACTTGTTTGTAATGGTTTGATGTTTGTCTTGTTTTTCTACCCTTGGGGTGGTTGCCGTTGTTGGTTGTTGCTTTGCAGCTTTGTGAGTGGCCTTTTGGCCTATTCTGCTAGCAGTGTTGCCTGTTCTACTTTTGTTGTTTTGTTGGCTATGAGAGCTGTTTCTTGTTGCTGTCTCGTCTTGTAGCTATTCCTTGTCTTGCTGTACTTATTGTTGGATCTTTCTTGTTGTAAAAGGGATCAAGGCCCTTTCAAAATTCTTGCTTACTTAATCAAAAACAATGATATAGTCACCATGATGGAGCAATCACCAACTCATTAGAGATGATGTGAATACCTTTATTTCCAAATACCACCAAATGTATTAGGTTTAATCCAATGGTCATAGTTGATTCTTCATCTGATCTAGTATAGTTGAAAAAGAAATCATGCTCTATATTCTATTCTTAGCTCTATATTATTTCTGTAGTATGTGGCACAGGAGCTTAGGTTTGGGGAAAAAACTCTATTTTAGGTGAGCACAAAAACTTCTACCAGTTATGAAATTTTAGGTCTGCAATCATTCCAAACAACTGCTGGTAGTATAAAATCTGTTTAGCTATGTGAGAGCGATAGTCTACAACATTTGTTGAGGATCATCAATCTGAAGCTAAGTTACCGAATTGCCAAGAAACTAGGCCAATTTCGGGTATGGAACGCCCTAGAATCAGTGGGGAATTGGCGTCGAGTTGATTTTTTAAATGTTTTGTTTTTGACCTCGAAAAACCCTAAATCACGTTTTTAATTCTTGAAAACGTCTCTGTTGCACCTGTTTTTAGTGATAGGTTGGATGATGGGAGCGAAGGAACAATTAGGGCATCTATCAAAGAATATGCGGGTATGATGGATCTGGTCCGCATAGCTATAGGGTTTTCTACAACGGCTTGTTGGGGCGGCAATGGAAAAAGCAAAGATGAATTCTATAGGACGCTTGCGGATTGTTTATGTGAAAAGAGTAAAAATCTAGGGTGAAACACTAGAACAAGAGAAAGAAGAAGACTGTTTTTGACAAATTTTGAAGTCAATGTCAAAAGGATTGTGTGCCATTCATTCTTCTAAGATGAGTGTCTTTCTCGACTTGGGAATAGGGATGCGATGAGAGAGGACGGGGAGAAGACTTGTAATGGGGACTCGGCCATTTAAATTATATATTAATAATTAAATAATAAAATTATATAATTAGATTATATAATTATATTAGTCATTAGTATATTGTTTATTAAATTATATATTAATAATTATATAATAAAATAATAAATTAATAATTATATGAGCTAGTACATATTGTTATTTATGTTAGTATATTATTTATTAAATTATATATTAATAATTATATAATGAATTTATAAATTAATAAAAATTTAAAATTTGAATTTTAAATTAAAACTTGTATAAGTTATCCATCATTATTAAATATTAATAAATTTATTTTTAATTAATAGATTTAGTTTTAATGTATATATTTATGATTTTTATATTTTTTTGTATGGACGTACCCAAACGTACCCAACCCCCATGAATTTTTTTGCCATGCCAACATACTGTGCTCATGTTCCTGATTCTGATTTGGCAACTTAGGACTCAACTTTTAGCTGTAGAAAATGGAAGATATAAATACGTGTAGCAATAGTAATATTTCAGCAATATGATTTGAGGGTAAAATTGGGGAGGGCAAATATGACCTTATCTATGTAGAGTAAATCATAGAGGAAGAAGGGCTTCTTTGTTGAAATTAAAAATTTCAAGCAACCATGGATGGCAGTGGCATTTTGATGCAGTTTGAAACTTGAGAGTCTTATTAGACTGTCAAAGTTTGCAGCCAACTCCAATTTAAGTTGACAATTTCATTTGTCAATTAAATACACTTTTAAAATCACGGTAAGACAATGATGGTTCTTCAATCTGTCAAATATCGTAGACTTGCAACTCATATTTACATTCAATTTAAATATCAACGAAATTATGAATGCCACTTCAAATTATTTTATTGATTCACTCTTCATAGGCCAACATTTACAATCTGCAATTGGACATTGTTTTCAATTTTTCAATGCTCTGTTCCTCGATTCTATGCACCCTTCATCTTCAGCTGTGCAGACTTATTGATCATCTAATGCATAAATTTGATCACCTTATTCAGCTGCCTCCACTTGTGGCATGCCCTCCCTACATTCTAATCAGCATTTGCCTACTTTACACATACTTCACTTTCTTGCAACCTCTTGTGTTCATTTGCAATTTCATGGCTTTCTACTCATGTCTTCCTCTATGTGCCCTCTCACTGCCTATTTTCTTTTATCTGCACTCTCCTCTAAATTGCATGGCTCCTTCTTCTGATCCCTGTTCCTTTCCTATAACGCAGCCTTGTGTGGAGGTTTATTCTCATCTTGTTTTATTGCTTCTATCTTCCTTTTCTCCTATGCACCCACTCTGCATCTTCATCATCCTCAAGCGCTGACTAAGATAAATGTTTATCTCCTCACCTTCTTTCCCAAGCTGTGGCCTACAGCATTCTATCTCCACTTGCAGCCACCTGTTCTTGTTTCCATCTGCTCATTTTTTTTAATTTAAATTTAAGCTGCCTTTTTACAAGGTGCGACCCCTCTTGATTGCACCATCTGCATCATTTCTTATTCTTTATACCTTATATCCTCATTCAGAGAATGCACAGCTTCCATTTTATTTATTCCCTATCTGTAGTGTCTAATTTCTATTGGGTCTGCTCTCGCCCCTCTCTATATGCGACCCCATCCTTGCATCTTCCTCTTGGCATACGCTATCTCTCCTCTCCTCATGTCACCTTCTCTCCACTTCGATATGCTAGTTTTTATGAATCACCAAAAGGGGGTGGTCTTTACTTGGATTATTATCCCATGACTATTGCTCCACTCTTCATTGTTTTCAATTCTATTTTCCATGCCAGCCGTGACCCTATGGTTTCTACTTTTTCTTTTGGCATTTATTATTGTCTTCTACCAAGTATGGTGCACCTCTCTCATTCTGCAAACAATGGCATTGATTTCTTTATTAATCTGCTTTCTCTCTTTCAATCTGCAATATTTATTTTCTTTATTTTATTTTCTCCTTTTTCCCATTAACTGTGCAGCGCCTCCCTCTCTTCTACCTCATTTACGGGTGCTAATCTCCACCTCTGCTGCCTCGACTTTCCTTACTTTGTTTTTATTTTCTCCCTCTCACATAAGCCGTGCCCCCTCAAATTCTTTACTTGGTGTCTTCTAATCTTCCCTTATGCTGCGACTATCTCATTCCATATAATCTGCATTTTATTTCTTTTGGTTTTCTTTTTTTGCAACCTCTCCAATTCCCTCCTTTCCAGTAAACGGAACAAATAAAAATATGATTCCATGGTCGTAATCGAACAATTGAATCCATCAAATAGTGCAACAATAAAATGCCTGTTCAATGTGACAATTGAAACACAACATTTTGTCAATTAATGACAACAATGTCGTTCAACCTCCTCCAAAATTGACCATCAAAACTGGATTTAAATTTAACTGTGAAAACTGTCTGAAACTCCAAAAATGCAACATAAACTGAAAACAAAATGAAATCAAAACCAAACTGTTTTTGGGTGATGCGGATCGCCAATTTGCCTGGATGCTCCTGCATCACATTTCTTTTTTATTATTACCAGAATTAAATATGAACAATATCTATTTAGACAATGTAGTATTATTTTTGGGTATACACTTTAATAAAAAATCACATTCTAATAAATACATAAATCAACATTTAGAATATGAAATTTAAGATCAAAAATAGTGGAAGCTTATATTCGTTATCATCAACTTTCAAATATTATATTCCAGATCAAAATTTTAAGTAAAACTTATCTGAGAAAACCTTAGAATTGGCTATTCACACCCCAAGAAGATCTTATTGGTTTTGGCCTTTTTAGCTATTAGCCTATTACACACTGCTGGAGGAACAGTTCTATTTAGAGCTTAGCATATATTCAATAGAGTAACTGCTGAGTACAAAGCCCTGGCTAGAACAATCCTGGATGTATTTTGTACTCTGAGTTGGACACACCCTATATGCCTCTTTACCAATGCTCATAGCCTGCCAAACCACTTTCATCCTTGAGTGATCTCTATGTATTCCAAGCCTTTCATAAATGATTTATATAGTGTTTCAAAGGTTCATTTTCAAACAATCACACTGTTTCATATCCATGAATTTAATCAATTGTTTTGTCTTGGTAATCTCTCAGGACTATTCTTTTCTGACAACCAGTTATTTCTAAAACCTTTTCCAAAGGTAATTAGATAGAAATTACATAGCTTCTTTTTACCCCTTTCCAAATTTAAAGGCTTTTAGGTGTGATTTCCATTTTTATCTCCTTTCTAACCAAAGGGTCTGTTGAAATATGGTAGCTTCGGTCAGATATAGAAATGATGATCATATGTGTGTGTATATATATGTCAGTATGTACTGACATATGTATACACACATATATATATTAATTGTATACATCATCATTTATATCGAAATCTACTACATTCCAAGTATATTATCGATCTGCATTTACAGGTTATTAATTGCAGATTATTAGCAATTTATGTTTCATATAGGATCCCGATCGAGCATCATTATCGGTGATCATTTCCAGATTGGACATTGTTTATTTGTGCAAGATAAAATCAGATCGAACTTAGTAAGCATTTATGTTTATTAAGTAACTAACTCCGAATTGGTGATCGGGTGTTTAGTTTAGATGAAAAGGCACAATTCATGAGACATCTCATGAACGGACATGCCTCCACTTTGTGGAGACATGTCCACTCATGGGATGTGTCTCTTCCTTATATATTTAATGTAGATCTGATCCACAATTGGAGACATTGAAATCAATAAATGTTCTGCTCTTGTAGATCGAATACCATCAAAGAAAAATTCAGACTTGTGAATTCATGATCAGTATTTTTCAATACTGATTTGGCATCAACTTCTTATTTATCAAGTTCAACATTCTGGTTATAATCTGAAAGAAATTTAATCATTTTAACATGGTATCAGAGCCAAGTTAAGGAAAATCCGATTAAATTTAAGAGATTAGATTTGTTAAAGCAGTTTTGTTATTCGATATAGAAGAGGCATATCTTTTGCAGTAGTCGGGTCACATATATATTGGATCAAAGTCTAAAGATCTTGATTTGCAATTCCCTGTGTTAGTCGTCATCACCTAAGAGTTCGCGGGCCTGTGGCATCAATGCAGCACTGACATCTCGTGTGCCCTATTGTCTTCATGCTTTTCTGAGGTTCGTTTTTCGCATGGAGATGAGATCGGATTTCCTTGAATAGCATTCACGCGATCTCCCTCCAGCGTCAAGCTTTGACTTCGCCGGGACCCCTGTTTGAGGCTTGTCTTTGCTTTCATGGAGAATTAACCAAGTGGCAACACTTAAGATCGGCAAGTGTGACTAACCATTCAATATAAGGCATGAAAATTCAATAATTCGCTACAAATGGGCAGCCTACAGTGAAATTGCGTTCGAGCTTCTTCACAGTTGAGCGAAATTCATACTTTATTTTTCAGATATTTCTGCCATTTGTTTGTAGTAATAAAATCTATGGAGCGCAGTTTAGTGCAAGCTACTGCAACCGGGAATGGTAGCAAATGTTACAAGCTAATGAAGACTTCGTCTAACGGAGCATGGCAAGGTGATAATCCCACTCACTTTTGCGTTCCCTCTGCTCATTCTGCAGATCTGTATTGTGTTTCTTGTTACTAGGACGTTTGTTGTTTTGCTAAAGCCCTTGCGTCAGCCTTGGGTCGTAGCAGAGATCATCTATCCCTGTGCTTGAGACTGTTGCCAATATCGGCCTCTTGTTCTTTCTCTTTCTGGTTGGGTTGGAGTTAGATTTCGGTGCCATTAAGCGAACAGGGAGAAAAGCTCTGGCAATTGCAGTTGTTGGAATTACTTTACCGTTCGTAGCTGGGATTGGGCTTGCTTTTCTACTGAGGTCAACCATTTCAAAAGGTGTGGATTATGGTGCCTTTCTTGTCTTCATGGGTGTTGCACTGTCTATCACTATCTTCCCTGTGCTTGCCAGGATACTTGCAGAGCTCAAACTTCTTACAAGAGATGTGGGTCGGATGGCCATGTCTGCAGCGGCTGTCAACGATGTGGTTGCGTGGATTCTCCTAGTCATTGCTGTTGCTCTATAAGGGTCAGGCAAGAGTCCGGCCATATCAGTTTATGTTCTGCTCTGTGGTGTAGCATTTGTGGCTTTCATGATATTTGCAGTGAGACCCATGATGGCGTTGATGGGTCGCCAGTCACCTGACAATGAGCCTGCATGTTGATTGAAAAGATTGAAGATTTTGTGGGTGTTCTGCTTTTTCCATTGTGTTTTGCTTCTAGTGGGTTGAAGACAAATGTTTCGACCGTTAACGGTGCTCAATCATAGGGGACGGAACATATCTCATCGCTCGTTAGTCTGGAGTCATTGGTTATGTGCGACACCACTGAAAGGGTGGAGCACGATATCGGCATCGTCCTTCTCCATTCGCACGCGGCATCATATATCGGTGGTTCTATGGTTGTCGTCTGTTGGTCTATATTCATGAATTCAGCTTTGGCGTGGTTTAGCTTAATCTGGAGGACAATATACATCCTTGCAGTCTTGATGGACATCAATGGTCTTTATGACCTTGCTGTCAAGAGCTCATTTGTTGATAGTTCAAGCTACTATTGGATGAAGTGCTCATCTGTTGATAGTTCAAGCTACTATTGGATGAAGTTTGAATTCAATGGCTGCAACCAAATGATTTCATCGAGATAAATATTCTTGTGTTTATACTTTTGAAATCGAGGGTAAAAATTTCAGTTTGCTAAGTTGTGCAAAATCTGACCTTGGTTATTTGAAAAATGTGTGTTTAATTGTGGTTTCCCTTAAATATGTGATCTTTGGGATAAGATCTTTTGGAGATACCTCTATTCCTTGCAATTGTAAAGATCTCTGAGTGTGACTCTGAGATAAAAAGAGAACTGCAAATTTTCGTTGTAATTGGATGATCACTTCGATAACATTCTCTTTGTGCATGGACTAAGATGGTGCCTCGAGAGGCCTAATTCTATGTTGTATATGCTAAACTACATATTGCATTCAAGAAATCTGTAGTTGTGCAGACTATCTTTTGTTGTGCTGAGTTTAGCACTCTTGAGAGGAGTAAAAGATGGAAGAAAGAGTTATATCAAAATTAAATAAAGATAAGTTTCTTTATTCCTTCATTCTGATTTTTTGATATATTTCTCTTTAGGCTGATTTATTTATTCATGTTTTAATATTATTCATAAATTCTTATGTATTCATGCTATAACCTGAAATAGTAAACCTTGTATGATTCTAGTCTTGATATTTCTTTGGATAGTTATAAACTGTTAGTAATCTCTCTCTAAAAAATGCTTTGTGAATAGCTAGAAGCAGGAAGGTGATAATTAGCAATGAAAAGCTTGAGGCATCTTATGAGGAAGTCATGCCAACCAAAGAAATGATCAAGCGTGAAGTCACAACATTTAGCCATGGAACTGAGCTGGTGGTTAGAGGGAGTTCTCTTCCAGAAGTCTTCTTTGCAATCTCTGAAGCAGGGATCAAGAGGGAGTTTTGTAACTCACTGAGAAGAAGTGAAGATTACTGTATTGCAAGGCTAGGTGCTAAATCCTTAGAGGATCCCTTCAGCTGCTGAGATCAGAATTGCTCCAGACTGTCATTTGAATTTGACATTGGTAGTTCCGCAAACCTTTTTAGAATAGAGTGATCTGGGATGAGGTTGAAGAGGACAACCCTAAATCTCTACAGAGGTGTGCGTTGGAAACCATTTCTCTAAAGCTAGTGTTGCAGGCAATCTTGGACGATGAGGTCAGGAGGTTGATGCAAGTGCTTGAAGATTCAGAGGGAGCCTATTGAACCTAAAGAAGATGATCATGTTGTTTCGGGCTGAAGTCTGCGATGATATCCTGGTGTAGCAGGAAGCAATCTTTTGTGGCACTGAGTACAACAAAAGCTGAATATATTGCAGCCTCTATGGGAGCAAGAGAAGCAGTATGGCTCCGGAAATTGCTTGGGGGATTATTTGATCAAAGCATATAGAGATTACTTACCACTATGTGAGAGACATGGTAGAAAGGAATGTGATCCAATTGGAGTATATTAGTACAAACGATCAAACATCAGACATGCTCACCAAGCCCCTCTCCAGAGTTAAAGTTGAACTCTTCAGGAAGAAACTTGGTATGGTTGAAATGTAAGTTATTGTTGAGACTCAAATTGTTTATTTTGTACTAATGTATTTAAAAGATGTTTAATGTGTAAACTCTTTTGTCATGAGTGTCACTCCTTGACGTTATGGGCCCTCACCCCCTGTGTACATTATTGAAAGGTGACGATCTTTCTGATAATGAACACTTGTATTTGACATTGTAAAGTGATGACTCTACAATGATTAGTTTCACTATCATGATCGATATCATGTGACTTGATATCCGTGGATATGTCATGATAGTATCTCTTGGACATTTTGATAGATATCATGAGACTTGATATCAGTTGAAGATCATTATGATCCTTATGAGATAATCATGGTGGATAAATGTATCCGTGGATATGCCATGATTTATTATGGTAGACATCATGAGACTTGATGTCAGTGCACATACCATGATGAAGATGTGTTATGAAGAATGTCAAGTGACTTGACTCTCTTAGAAGCATACCATATCTTCTGATATCACGAGTAAGGTGATATCACTATATACTTGGTTAGTGTTATCTTCCCTAGCTAAGAGGGAGTGTTGAAATATGGTAGCTTTGGTCAGATATAGAAATGATGATCATATGTGTGTGTGTATATATGTCAGTAGGTACTGACATATGTATACACACATATATATATTAATTGTATACATCATCATTTATATCGAAATCTACTACATTCCAAGTATATTATCGATCTGCATTTAGAGGTTATTAATTGCAGATTATTAGCATTTCATGTTTCATATAGGATCCCGATTGAGCATCATTATCGGTGATCATTTCCAGATTGGACATTGTTTATTTGTGCAAGATAAAATCAGATCGAACTTAGTAAGCATTTATGTTTATTAAGTAACTAACTCCGAATTGGTGATCGGGTGTTTAGTTTAGATGAAAAGGCACAATTCATGAGACATCTCATGAACGGACATGCCTCCACTTTGTGGAGACATGTCCACTCATGAGATGTGTCTCTTCCTTATATATTTAATGTAGATCCGATCCACAATTGGAGACATCGAAATCAATAAATGTTCTGCTCTTGTAGATCGAATACCATCAAAGAAAAATTCAGACTTGTGAATTCATTATCAGTATTTTTCAATACTGATTTGGCATCAACTTCTTATTTATCAAGTTCAACATTCTGGTTATAATCTGAAAGAAATTTAATCATTTTAACAGGGTCAAATAACAATTAACTTTTATCCCCCTTTGGATCCCCCTTTTAATTCCAAAGGGTCATTTACATTGAAATATAACATTTTTTTTTTTCACTTTGGGGAAAAAGTTCCACAACAGACTTGGTTTTAGAACCACAATAAATATTCTCTGCTAACAAGAATAAGGTTGCTTACAAATAGATGCTTGTGAATTGAATAATGGTTTTTGCAGCACATTGCATTTATAGCTCCAGAAATGGTTTGAGTTGAGTTTTAAATTCAAGGGCTATCCGTTATGTTCTGCAGATAAGAATTCCTTTGATTTGCATCCATGATAATGCTGCATTTGGTTTGATTCTAGAATTTCAGCAGATACACTATTTTTTTTTTAATTTCTGATGGAATGGTTTGCTTATACCTTACATGACAAAATTGTGCTTTTATGCCTAGACTCTGGTGTGTCTGGGGACTTATCTTCTCATGCATGTTTAGTGCTACTGTTAATTTGGTGATATATTGCCTTTTAGTAGCCGTTCCTTTATTTGCCAGTTCTATAACAGTTAGGATGAATGCAGGTCTACAACAGTTAGGATAAAGATAGGCCTATGGCAATTAGGATAAAGGCTTGCAACATTTGCTGTCTAGACAATATATAAAAGCTAATAATTGGCTCTGCAGAGTCTTGTGTTTCATGTGAATTTTGAAATTTCTGTTGACTCTGGATTTCTTTTCCAGTGTGACAGATTGTTATGTTTCTTGCCATTGGTTTGAGTTTTTAACATGTTATATTGTCATTATTGCCAGTGCAGATGTGGAGAAGATAAAGAAGCTTGTACTTCACAGTCCTGTGGTTCTGACACTTACTGAAGTGGAGGGAAGCCAGGATAATGAAATTGTTCCCAAAAGTGTGCAACAATTTTGGGTATGGGTGCCTTGTTAATTTCATCAATTATTTGTTTACAATCAAGGAAGTTGACTTTTTATCATTGCCAAAAGATCTATAATCCCACCTGAATTTCTGTTTGGTTAATTACAGATTGCCTTTTTTTGGGAATGCATTTTATATTACTTAAGAGAACAAAGAATAACATTTATTTAAGAGCAGCTGTACCTGCAAAGTCTCTTATAGGATGTATAGTACACACATTATTGTGAAAGCTATCTGATTCTCTATTGTACATACCATATTGCAGATTGCATGTGAGGAACGCGATAAGCTGCTATATATTCTATCCCTTCTTAGACTGGAATTGGTTCAGAAGAAAGTTTTGATCTTTGTTAATTCAATTGATGCAGGTTTCAAGTTGAAACTGTTCCTTGAACAGGTGTGTTTGGCATTGCCAATTTTTTGATTTATTTTACAATTGGAATCAAGGTTGCTGCTTGCAGTTTTTTCCTTGTTAATGTGTAATTTCTCAACTAAGTGTAATGCAAGAAATTTTACCATATGCAATAATTATAAAAACGACAATAACAACAATATTTATCTTGGGTGAATAGATATGAAGTTGGAATCAACATTGTGAATTGCCAAAAAAGACACATTGAATTGCTTTTGTCTAATGTTTGATGATGATCCACTGGTAATGGCAAAGCCACGCATAATAAATCATGTGTATCAACGATGCCAGTGTTATCTACCCCTTGGGAAAAATTATTTTTTTATCAGGAAAACTGTGTAAAGTTTGTAATCCAGCTATTAGCCATGTGATGAATAATCACTATTGAAGTTAGAAATCTCAGCAACCAAAAAATTGACTCAAACTTGAACTGGCAAATTATTATTATTTTTTTTTATAAATACATAAAATAAACTTAAATAATGCATGAGACATATAAATAATGAATTTAGTGAACACAAGTTAAGTTTGATTACCATTTTGTTGTATATCAATGATTATATATGTCAAATGACCTTGAAAGGTCCAAAGTTGAAAATTTCAAATATTATATAATTACGCCGAGAGGCGTCTACAGTGGCATCCAACAATCTGTGTAAAGTTTTTGAAGCTGCATTTAAAATGACAGGCAGGTGGAATTCATGTGCAACTACAGTAGATGTGATGAAACAAAAAAATCAAATAAAAGAGATTTGATGAAACAAAAAAATCAAATCAAAGAGATTTGATGAAACAAAAAGAACAAATAAATAATAAAAATAATTCAAATATTTGCATAAATTAAAAGAACAAATAAATAAATAAATAATATTTTTGATCACAAAGAGAAATCAAAGATTTGATCATAAAGATAAATCAATCAAAAGAGAAAATTAAAGAATGATAACTCTCGGCGTATTTTATATATATTAATATTTAATATACATATGCTAGTTGTACAATTACAGGCATAAACTTCTACTTCTCCCCCTAGTACTAGTAGTATCCAGCCCTGAGCTAGAAGGTAGACTTGAATCATCCTTAGGAGTGAATTAATTCTCAAGTATGCAATCTTCTTGGTCTGAATGCTCTTAGACAGGCTCCAATTATGTTTACACTCAGAAGCAATACTGGGTTGACACAAAACATGATTGGCTAGCCTTTGAAGGTCGGTGTTGTAGCATCATAATCTTCCCACTACAAATTTACAAATAAATAATTAAAAAGATTATGTGCTAAGTAAAACTTTGTAGTATTAAGCTAAAATTGCATTTATCAAAGAAGTGTGATGAATAAAAGAGCCTCCCCTCTACAATCTTCTAGACCAGCAACTAGTCTAGAATTTTGTCTTGAAAGCCTTTGTTAGGTGTCATCCTCTCTATGAATATGATAAGGCTTCCCATGACCTCCTCATCAGCCTTAAGGGATTTTGAGAAGAAATACTTAGGGTTTAAGTAGTACCCTACCCCATGGAATTTATTGACTGGTAGAGTTGGCTCATTCATCTGTGATCAGTAATTCACTAGATGACTTCATATTTGCTCTTATTATATCCACCACAATAATGCCATATAGATTCCTTGGTCTTATCATGACTTCCTAGAGATAACTTGTTGCAATTTCATCCCCATCAACCAAACATAGATCCTTGACCAAAGGATTTGTCATCAAAAAATTTGAAAATAAATAATTTTAATTAATAGAAAATTTAAAAATAATACCAATAAACAAAATTAACAACAAACATAATGTTCTGTCTAAAACTTAAGTGTATTACTTACTTCAAGTAATTCTTCTCTGCTCTTGGTGAAAACTTCAGCCTTTTTGGAATATGGAAAATCCAACAATGGATTGCTTAGAAACATCAATTTGAGAGAAGTTAGTGCCCTTGTAATACTTTGCAAAGTGATAAAGTTTGTGGAAAATTGTGTCACCCTTGACTGCACAAGCTCCATACCGTAAGTGCACTCATTTGTTAAGCTAAGTACCCCAGTGTAGTTGTAGATAGATTTTGTAATATTTTTAGCATTTTGAACCACAATTTTGATCCATCCAGTCTTGCCAATGTTCTTAAGCATTAAATCAAGGCAATGGGGAGCACAATGGCTCCAAAAAATGGTGGGGTGCCTCTCCTAAAGAAGTCTCCTTGTGATTTGTAGCTATGTTGGTGGTGAGAATTTGGACAATGTTCACCACACTAATCCTTTGGATCACCTCTCTAATAAATTGCACAAAGTCTATGCAGTCTTTTCTATGTTTGAGGCATCTATGTTTTTCAAGAACACCAATGTGCCACTTGAAGCCACTAAAAAGTTAATCAAGGCCTTTTTCCTGCCAGCTGCCTACCCATCATATAAACCATTGCAGATCTCTCTCAGCCATATTCTATTTCGATCTTCTATTTAATTTTTTTTTTTGACAGCTTCATATACCAACCCATTGAATTGGCATAAAGTTGGTGTCTTAAATCCTGCATTGGCAATGGTTAATGCATTTACTACTGCACCCCAAAATGGGCAGCTTGCATAATAAATGGTATACTATCATAGTACCGAATGTTTGTGGCTTCCATCCTCACTTCATGGTGCTTCTCTTGATTCCAAGCAACACCTGCAATCAAGTTTGTGTGCTTGGAACATTGCGAGGAATTAAGAATCTAGGTGGGAAATTCATATGGCTTGAACTTTCCTTATAGTGAATGGAGGAACTCTGAACCCATGAGCCAAGGGAAGAATCTAATGATGAATCAGGGTTGGCTATGGAATCCATCATTGATTCAACTGTTATTTTTGTCCTCTTTCTTTTAGATTTCTTCTCATCATAGCTACAAAGATTCTTGTTGCACTTCTTGCTGCACTCAGGTACACAACTTGATATCTGGCTAGCAATTTGAGCCTGGTGGTATTTCAGTTGATTGCTACCTCTTTTCATATTAAGCCCAAAATAATTGCAGGTCATCATACCCTTGATAGCACTTGGTGTGCCATGCTTCATGTAGGCTCCTTTTTTCCGTGCATTACACACTACAGATTCTATACATTGCAAAAGAAAAGAAAATAAGTAACTTGCTAGTAGTGTCTCGATTCTTTTGAATTTTCGAATATGAAAGGAAGAAAAAAAAATAGAGAACCAAAGAAAATATCTGTCCAAATGCACTCCAAATTATTGATAAATGCTTCAAATCACACTTTGTAATGGCACATCCTTAGGGACCATTAATTAGTAAACTACACAGTAAACGTGCACTTTTTTTGTTTGTTATTGGACAGTAAAGTGTTTGCTGGTTATTCTTTGAACTCAATATTATGATTTTGTATTCATTAGTGTATAGCACTAGCATGCTGATGTTGACTCCACTCCATCACAACTTCCTTTACAAATACATTTGCCAATCCCTATAAAAACAAAACTTGGCCTAATCAATTAAAGTCGTCCTACTTGCAAAATGCACAACCCAAGTTTCCTACCTTGGAATTATCAACTTTCTATAATCAATTTGTTAGTGACAATTCCTGCTTATTGCCTCACTATGATAACCCCTCAAATGTTATAGTATTAGTATGCAAGGGTTAGCCTTTATGCACTAGTTCTCAACATTTGCATTGGCACCGACCCAATTACTTTTGTAGTTCTAAGTAAACTTAACCCAAATTTTTGTATTGGCAACCCAAGAAAGATCATATAATTAATTATCTTTACATTTAGATCATACTCTAACTTTTCTTCTCAATCCCATGCTCATATTTAGATTGATCATCTTGTAGTAGCTATTTCATCAACCATAATGTCATGGAATTCCTACTTTCATTGCAGTACACTACCTTTATTGCACTCACAAAGGAAAATTATATTGATCTACAACATTTGACTATTTTATGTAAAAAATCCATCTAAAATAAGTGCAGGTATTACTAATTCTAAACAACTCCCAATTTACATTATGCTAAACTAGTAATCCCTTTTACAACTTGCCTGCAATATGCATTCATAGATTAGTATAAGAGTAGAGTCACTAAGCTTAGCTTAACTCAACTAGGATTAGATACTAATGAACTTTCCTATGAAGATGCATATAAAGCTAGATTTACGTGATTCAGCCCACTAAAAAGGTCCATAATATTTGAAGTGGTATAAAGATATCTCACCACATTCCATAACCAATAATACTATAGCAGTAACAACTGACATATATCTTAAAGCTAGATGCTATAATGTCTACATCAAATAGTAGGTGTCACATTTCCTAATTGTCAACATTCAAGTTCTAGAATATAAACAATCTATAGAAACAGTTGGCTCTAAGTCAGATCTAGTGTAATAATCAAATGAAGTAAAATTAATCCTTAAACTAACAATGCAATTGAAATAAGAAGTCACATTGTATTGAGCTAATAATGACTACCATATATCTTAATCCAATCCTAAGTAAGGTTAAGATTCTTGATTCACATTAGTACCAATTTCTATAGTACATAATATTGGCTTAATTTAAGAACCATGTAAAAAGTTTTAACTAATCATCCAATAAATTTAAATTATTCATAACTCAAATTGAGTAACATTGATTCTACATAATTGTTGTTTAATCCTACTAAGCAGTAGCCTCACAAACAACCTTTATTCAAATCTTTTCACATGCATTCCAATACACAGTTTCACACTACGTAAGTAACCTCAATAATGTAGCTCATAATTAGATAAATAATTGAACAGTCAATCCTTTTTCCTCCTAGCAATCTTATAAATTAATTTGATTTATAAAACGAATTAAATTATAAATCTATTCTCACAAAACATTTGTGTTTGAGCTCACAATACCTATTCCCGTAAAAGATATACATAACTTAAGCACTAAATTCGGAAATTTTTATTAAGACTCCCCAAGGAAAAAAAAAATCTTTCATGTAACTCAACCAATAAAATTCAACTTGCATGTAGATTCAGTTTGGTATGCAATATTGTTTTTTTATCAATTTAAAACTTTATCTTTGATTCTCATGCTCAATAGGGTTATCTGATGATTTTATCTAGGCCGATGCTAATTGGAGTGGCTTGTTTAGTCACCAAACAAGATAATAACCACCTTCTACACTCCCCTTCCCTTCGTAAATTTGTTTTCACCTTCCCCTTAGGCGACTTGTCTAGCTTGGCGATTAAATGAAGCTGGAGGAGGAATTTAAGTCGTACTATAATAATCACCTTATTATTTTTTGAAAATCTTGTTAGCCCAACAAAATGGAAATTGCTAAACAACTTTCCTTTCCACTTTTTGATCACCAAGTTTCCAGTGTGGGCAAGGTGAGAGCATATGGTGTACATGATTACAATAATACCTGCAAATGAAGCAGCTGAAAATAATCCACTTATCTAGTGGGGTTAGCTTGCCACTTCCACTTTTTAGTGGGAAAGCTTATACAATAAAGGAAATGTAAAGCCAACTCTTCCACTTTTCAGTGGTGAGTGAGTAAAAGAAATAAGCAACTCTTCTACTTTTTAGTGGTGAGTGAGTAACAAAGCCACTTATGTAGTGGGGTGAGTAACAAGAGCCACTTATGCAATGGGGTAAGTAACAACAAGTAACAAGAGCCATATTAATGGTAGTACTACCACCTAGTGTTACAATTTTAGCTCTTACAATTCATTCCAAACCAAATACATATCTATTGTTACAAATATGATCATGAAATAAATTGATAGAACACCCCCCACATGTATTACAACATCAAAGAACTAACCACCCATCATGGATATGTCAAATATACCTCAAAGACTGGCATTTAGATGCCTGGTGCAGGTCTGAAAGAGGTCTGAAACCCTGCTGTTACAGTTGGAACAGTGAGTCAATAAGTCTGAAAACTTAACCAAATCACTCCCATATGCATCCCCAATGAATGCAAGCTCAAAGATTGACAAATAGATGGCCAGTGCAGGTCTGAAATCCTGCTGCTTCAGTCTGGACAGAGAGATAAAATCTCAGAAAACTTCTCCAAAACATAATTCCCAAAATCTACAATCAAAATTCTTTGAATTATCTTCTTTTTGAAACCCTAGAACTGGAACTCCATTGAAGCACAATGTGATTCTTGAATAGAACACTCCACTAGCTAGGGATTATCTTTCAAATCCGAAACTAAGAATCAAATGAGGGTTTTCCTCGTCAGCCAATTTTTGGAAGAATTCGCAGGTTCAATCCAATAGCATAACAATATGTGTAATCATTGACATATCCAAATGAGCCCCCAACACCTCCTTTTATATTTTTTTCGTTGTTTTATCGGAAAAATGCTTTTTTCTTTTTCATTGCTTTTCCGAAAAAGTGCTTTTTGTTTTTTTGTTTTTAAAAACACTTTTTTGCTATTTTTTTTTTTTTGAAAAAACACTTTTGCTTTAAATTAAATAATTCATTATGTGTAAACATTTAATCACCTTTTCCATCAAATTCTCTTTTAAAATAAAACAAAACCTTTTTCATGTGCAAGACCCCTCCCTATTTCTTCTAGTTGTCGAAAAGGGGAATTAAAATACCTTTTCAAAAAGATATTACACTTAAGTTATCAAAAATAATGATAAAACATTATAACTTAAGTGAGTAATTTAATTATTTCACCCTAAGTTGTGGAAAATCTTGAAACACATCGGAATCCAAATTTGACCACACTAATATGATACTGAGGCAATAGGTGAATAATAGAAAGTCAATTTGGTGACTTACTATAACTAGCTTGCTCCTGCAAGAAGTTTGGAGAGCACCCAAAAGGTCAAAAATCGATTCTAAAGGCTCCAACTAACCAACTGAACTCAAACCTAGGAACAATTGCTTTGCAAGACTGATCAAATGCTTCTCCAAGAATGTTGGAGTTCTCCCTAACTACCCAGTTAGCCTCTAAAAGTGTTGGAAACTGGCTAAATGTGCATGAATTAGCTAAGCGCCATTACACCTACCAAACTTCTTTCACATTTATAGAATTCTCATAGGTGCCCCTTGGCAAGCTCACACATTTCTCCCACCTATCTACACTAATGGCTTTTGGTTGCATTTTCTATTTGCCATAAAATACAATTCAATATAGGGAGACTATATGACAAGGAAAGGGAAGATATTTTGATACTCGTCCCACTTGTTTTTCTAAAAGAGGATTATATTTAGAAATATTTAGTTTCTAATATTTTGAAACCTATGTAATGATTAGTTAATTAGTGTCATAATTATAAGGAGCATTACATGCCATACTTAATAACCCACAAACAAGAGAGGCACTACACTCCCAATTATTTGAGAATCAATTCATGCTGGCGAGATCTTTATCAATGAAGATGAAAAATGACCCAAAAAAAAAAAAAACAAAATAGTAGAAATTTGTACAATCAACTTTGAGACAGCAATCGGCCAGCTAAAATATAGGAAAACAAATAGCAGAAATTTTTACCTTTTGCTTCTCTATGCTCTGCTGTTTGAAACTTCTTGTTCTGCCACTTACCATGATCCAAATGCTTATCTGCACTGAGCAGGGGGTGGAAGGGGAAAATCAAGAGCTGAAACTCTTGCTCATGCTTCAAATTGAGTGTGTCTGGTGATTGATCACTGCTGATTGCAAATTTTTTCTGTGATTTTCCATCTTCAATGCTTTGGAGAATGGCAACATTTGATTTGAAGTGGATTGCACTTCCCAAAATTGTTTCGAATCTCAATGATTGGCCACTTATATTGCATTGGGTGAGGATTTATACCAAAACTCAGGTTATTTTATATCAAAGAAGTCATCAGAAAGAAACTTCTGTATATTCAAAGCTAGGAAAAGCATCTTTGTATTCATAGACATTATTGTCCATGAGCTTTTCACATGCTGAAATAGAGCATTGTTCTTTGTTAGAATCTTCAAGTAGAGACTCTATATCAGGCCCAAACGATTCTTTCTTAGTAGTGCCTTTATATTCTTCCCAAAGATATGTATCCTCTTGATTTGAGCTACTTCAATCATCTTCAGAAAAACAGGGCCGCTCTTTGAATGAGAATTCAAGGTCATCCTCCAAATGTCCTTCAGGAATATCTTGCCATATTTGTTTTTCAAGAGAGGATAGAGTATCACCTTTTGGGGATGAGTACTCAAAATCATCATCTAGGGCAGCCAACAGCCCATCCATGTCTTTAGCTTCTATGAATTCTTCTATGTTCGATCTTTTACTTGGAGTACATGGTTATATTTGGACATAGACCATGTGAAACGATTGCTTCCATTTGAAATAAACTTTGAGATCTGCTTCTACATCATAGTCTATTGCTTTAGGTTGACAGAAAACATAGTCATATCATCATCTGCTCAAATGTCAGCTTGCAAATTGTTGAAATTTGGGAATGATAGGTATTGAAATTGTTGAAATCAAGTATTTCTACATGCTGGGTATGGGGAGATGGGAGTTTATAAGGATAATATAGAGGAAATTGCTGCAATCTTTTAGGCTCAAAGCTATTATCTTTGTCTTGATAGGGCTTGAAATACTCTGGGTAAGAAGTTGCATTTGAGCTTCTTGAACCAGAAAATGATCTTGACTCTTTGGAATAGTAAATTGTCTTTTAAATGTCATAATTTCATGAGAGAACTCACCTATCAGGCTTTTCATTTGTGCTATCTCCTTAGGGTTAGAGGATTCAATGGGTGGTGAAGTGGGTGGATTTAAAAAATTGCATCAAATCACTTTGAATAGTTTGAGGAAACAAAGAGATTGCAGGCATTCCAGCTTGTGTGAAACTTAGCTCAACTTGGACATCTATAGTATAAGATTTAGGAGGGTTTTACGACCTAACAACTAGATCATCAAAGAAATTTCTGGATCAAAAGATTTCAAATAATAAAGATAGGTCAAGCCTGATTAAGGATGTGTTAGGTCCCAAAACTGCACCCCACAATCCTAGAACATTTCTTACCTTCAAGGCCAAGAATATGTTGCCAAGAAGGAAAAAAGGGAGTTCATCAATAGACTGTGGATGGTTAAAGGCTAACAAAGGAGAGTGGACAAGTTCTCTTGTACTTTGGGTTAAGATGGACCTAGGAGAGTGTTCCTAGAGGTAATCTTTAACAAGATTTAACCCCAACTATAGATGTTACAAATGAGCATGGTGCAGTAGTATCCAAGTGTACACTTTGACCCCAAATTCTGTCACTATATCAAAGATAAATCTATTGCTATGACCTCTATATGTAGCAGTTAAGACATGCAAAATATGACTCTCTTGGGCAAAATTTTTAAGGTTTTCTATCGATATTTCCTAAGGTGTAATAATGAGCCATGTACCACATAAAATCTTACATCCTACTCCTATACTACCGGTGATTGATTTTGTTCATTTTTAGCATATGGAGGGTCAAGTTTTCAAGATTGGTTCCTTGTGTGGGTTACAAAGTCACATTCAACCACTCAAACAATGCACAAGAAATAATTGTGGAGGTATGATACTAAGCAATCAAGTCTACTTAATAATCCTTCTCCAGACTTGCAAACATTCATATATAATAGGAAAGTGACCATTACAAATACAATTTACAATGAATTAAAGTGCTGCAACACTTATTGGGTTCCTATTAGAATCACATTAGCAAATGTGGTGAGGAAGGACTACAAACAAGGACGAACTTGTCACACCTCTTTGTCTAGAATCCTCTAAAATGCCTACAATTGGCTATGGAGACACAAGATTACATACATCTATTACAATCAGCTACCTCTATGCAACTTTTGGAATGTGCTACCCAGATGGTGAATGATATGCAATTGTTGAAATCTTAGAATACCCTTTGCACTATGTTGCTGTGAAAACAAAACTGACCAACTTCTTGAATGACTAACAAACTAGGATATGTAGATCTTTAGTTTAGGTGCCCGGTTTGCTTGTAAGAGCCTTGGGATGATGAAATCTTGGATGACATGAGGAAATCCATTCTTATCTGATTGCATCCATCCTCCTCCTTGAGATTTGCACCTAAAATCATGTGAAAAATTGCTAGCAAATGTGTCTAGCTCACTATGGGAGGTATAGAGGAACATTCCCTAGATCTGCAAATTGTCTTTTCATTTACAATACCTTCGAATTTGTTGTGTAGGCCAAGAAAGAGCTTGCAAAATTGGATGGAAAACATTGCTTGGAGATTGCACGTAGATCATCAAGCTTGAAACCCTAACCACTACATTAATAAGAGCATGGGTGTCTTCATCCCTTATTCCATTTGAATCCATACCTTTGGAATAAATAATGATTTTTGGGTGCAAACAAATCCGATTTCGTAGTTGTAGTGCTTTATCGGATTATTTACGGTGTTTTGGGTCAAATAGGGACATAGGTGGGCTTTAAACAGTGAAAAGTGAGGGAGTTTTAGAGGTTGATGGTTGGGGATGACTTAGAAGTCTTACCACTTGTTGTGGGTCAAGGATCCGGTGTATGGCATATGACGTATCCAAATAGGAGCAAGTCCAAACACACAATCCCAAAGGTATAACATAGTAAAAAGGTGTCGGGGATCAAGGTTTGGGAATATCTCATGATAGGTACTTGGGTGAGGGAAGGCTGAAAGTTTGACTTCAATAAAGGGAGGGGCAAATGGTTGAGTAGTTGGGATTTTGAGGAATTGGGTGTATCATGGAAAGGGTAACTAGGTGGGGGAAATTTCAAAACACTAGCAAGGATAAGGGAAAGAGAGGAGTTTGTTAGAAAGGAATGATGAGATGGACAAAAGTTTGATACTCCAATAGGAATAAAGGAAAAGTTGGACTTGAGGGAAGAGGCATGTTGGGGAGAGGAAGAGTGAGGGTTGGGAGAAAAGAGGGATCGTAATTTGGGAAAAGACATAACAGGTACCAAGGAAGAGGGATGGTCAAAAATCTAGTGCCAAAGGGAAAAGGATTGTGTTTTCAGGGATTGGGGGATAGAAGGAAATGGTACATATGGAAGAGGTGGTCAGAAACTACGCCACACAAAGGAGTCTAGGTATTTTGGTTGGGGTTTTGGGGATCAATGATGACGAGGAAATAACCAGAAAATGCCTAAAACTTAGATTTTTTTTGGATTTTTGCAATTGTTAACACATTGATAGGCTCCTGCAGGATGAGGGAGGCAACACCTATGCAAACTTTGACCAAGGGAGACCCATTAAGAAACATCTTAGATCAGTTATCAATGAAGGGAATAACAAGGCCAAAAGGGCAACAAAGGGGAAGAACTCAATTACATTTGCAAATTCTGGATGTGCTAATTTGGTTACTAACAGGATGAACTTCAGCTGATATTCTCTCCCACATCTTCTTGAATCTAAGGTTGAAAGCAGGTATGGGTTCCATGGAAGCTCTCTTTATTTTGGTGAGATGCTGAAACAGTAAATAAAGGTGCCAATTGCCTAAAACAATCCAATGCTCTTCTGTTGAAAAATAAAAATGAAGCTGTAATGAAACTTACACCTTGCCCCATCTTTTACCATGGCACTATTCTAGTTTCGATAATTCTGTGAAATACCTTGGCAAGTTCTGAGGGCTGTGTGATTATAGAGATCAATGGTGCTGGTGCTTCTTATAAACATAGGTGCAGCCTTTTATAACTAACTTTGCTTTGTATTGTAGTGAAGGCTTTTGATCATATGTGAGCTTGTTAAGCTTTTGGTAGAACACGAAAGTTAATAAATAGGTGGCAGACCCCAATTCCATGTCAGCTGCTCTCAAGCCAATGAGTTATCTTTTGCCCTTGCAACCTTTGCAAAACAATGGAAAGTAGCGGCAGCAGTAGGATTTAAAGATCCAACAGCTGCTGAGGTTTATCTACGAACAATGCTGTGGCCATAGTAGTATTTACCTTTTACCTGTGGAAAATTAATGCCCAGTGAGCTCTATTCTAACAGTTTTGGTTTCTCTTAGATATGTCCCTGGCCTTATCAACGGCGCCATGCCTTTATCTCCTCTAGTTCTGTTCCATTTGATTCCAGAGCTGTAACTGCTTTTGCCTCTGCCACTTTTTCTTCTTCCAGCTCATCCATTGCTTCAAGTTCATCTGCCTTTTTTTAATTCAGCTTCCAATGAATCAACAACTTTCAGATGTGCCACTTCTTTAATTGCATCATTCAAGTTTTGCTGTTATCTTACTTGCAGGCTTAATATTTGTGTTAGGCTGTCGGTTTTGTGAAGAGAAGGCTGCAGCCTTTTAAATCTTTTTATATATATGTCACGAGATTTGGATCATCAAAAGGCAAATACCCTGCCATCAAAACATACATGACACTACCACATGATCACAAGTCTGCTGTTGGTCCATCATAAACCTTATCATTGATGACTTCAGGGGCAACAGATTTGGGAGTTCCACAAGTGTAGTGAAGTAAATAATCATTCTTGATCTGCTGGGATAATGCACCAAGGCCAAAAACAGATATTTTGAATTTTCAGATTCCCATATGTGTCCAGAAGCAAAATTTCTGTTTTCAAATCTCTATGGTAAACATCTCTTCTACGGCAATAATCAGCAACATTAATAAGCTGTTGGAAGTACCTCCTTCCTTCATCTTCCTTCAATCTTCTGTGGCGAACAATTTTTTCAAAGAGCTTGCCTCCATATACAAACTCAAGCTTTCTATTGGTGTACAACTTTTGCACTACAAAATGATCAGTTGTTGTCCATGGGAAGTGTGTGCTATTGCAGCTACCCATGAAAGCATGCAAGAAGCATTACAGTTGGTTTGCAACTGGTTAGTCCATGTAACATGTGAGAAAGAAACAGAGTTAAGCTTTCCAACAGAGCAGGGTTGCTAACTTGTCAAGTGTGAATGTTAAATGAGCCAGAGATAGCCTTAAAAACATTATGTTGGCCAGGACATCACTTATGGCATGTTCAAACAGAAAAGCAAATCTGTTTGATCTCAACTGTTTCGTTTCATGATAAATCTGTCATACTGAGGACTCTTAAAAGTAAAATTTTAAATGCAGCAGGTACTATATAGTTCAATGTGGGTTCTGATGTTTGTGCAATTTGTGGTTGCATGCAAACTGCAAAAGTTTTTGGCATGGAATATACAGGTATTGCAATTAACTGGAATTTTCACAAATATTTATGGAACAGGAATTTAGGTATGGCTGATAGTTGAATTTCCTCATGCTTTATGTATCAAATGTTTAATTAGATAGCTCCTTCTCTTCTATATTGATGAATTTCCCCAGAGTTTCAAATACCTGCTTGTCTAACATTAAGATTTTATAGCAGAATAACTGTTGTCCTACTAATGATCATTGTTAATAATGAAAACTTACTTTAAACAGAGCAGCTTTGGTATCATCAACCATGCTTTTACTTCAAACAGGGCAGATTTGGCAACATCAACTATTCATTGTGGCATCTAAAAATATGGATACTGCAAATGGAAACATGCTTTCACATTTGGTAAACACTTTTCTGGTTGTGTGGCTATCTCCTTGAGGAATCTTAAGAGCCTTTAGATAAGAAAGTCAGCTCTTTAATATTTGAGGCACTACTATTCACTACCAACTTTCTCTCTTTAGTCTTCCTTCATCATGTTGCCTTTGGTGAGTTTGGGTGAAACCATTGATAGGACTTGGCTCGCAAGTTGTGGCGACTTATGATGCAGGGGCATCCATTTTGGGTGTATTTGTTGTCATTTGGTAAAGGCTTGGTTTTGGGTTGATTTAGGTTGTTTGTGCTAATAAGGTCATTTTGGACCATTTGAAGTCATGTGGGGTCATTTTGATGATTAGATGTAAAAGTTGTCAAAAGTTGTAAAATGTTGTCAATGTTGTCAAAGAAAAGTGCTTGAAACTTTGCATTTTTGGTTTGAGGGAGTTAGATGTCAGTTTGGAAGTTATGGATGGTTGTAACTCAATGTAATAGAGATGTTCACACACCAAGAAAGGCTGGAAGAGTTTTGGAATCGAAAAAACTTCATTTTGCCACATTTTTCCTTGAGTTTTCTGGTGTGACAGCCTGTAAATCACGTTTATACAGCCTTGTATAGATTGGTATGGACCTGCAAGTGATTGGAGAAGTTGAAGAGCGTTTTACTCTTTCAAATGCTTTTGTTTAGATGAAATTTCATTGTCTTTTGTAGAAGTTATGGCCATTTTAGTGTTAATAGTTGCAGATTTTTACTGAAAAGACAGCAAAAACTTGCTTGGTATGGAATTGTACGGTATAGTATAGGCTTGAAACCAATTGGAAAAGATTGTGCTATGTGTTTAGAGACAAATGCAAAAGTTATGACTGGTTTAGTTTTGACAGTCCTGTTCAGCAACTAGGGTTTTCAGCGAGCTTGCAAAATTCATATATTTTGTTTTAACCATTCAAATTTGCCAAAAATTGGTGAAAATCTTTGTTTGAATATGTTCTAAAAACCCTTTAAAGGAAAATTCATAGTTTGCATTTTTGGAGGAGTTATATGAGTTTGTGTGTTCAAAATTGCATAAAATCTTTCATAAAACTTAGTTACCTGTGTGTTCAATGGATTCCTTGCATTGTTTGATCATGAATGGGCAGTAGATCATTGAAATGTGTTGTGAGATGTCAGAACAATCATGTGCCTCAAGTTTTGTTCGATTCTTCATTGTTGGGTGTCATAGGCTATAGGAGCAAGTTGTTTGGAATGTGTCAAGTTAGTCTTGTTTGAGTCCTTTCTCTGCATCAACTTAGCACAACTTCTTAGTCGACTTGTGAGTCGCACCAAGTCTTGGTGAGTTTGCATTGAGTTTTCAAACTACAATTCCAACTTCAATGTTTGTTCAATTGCAATGTGTTTAATAGTTTACAATTTAACTTTATATAAAAAAGTAAAGACTTAGCTAAATTGCAATTTCTTATACATTTTTTTTATAACTAAGTTTTCAAGTAGTATGTTATTCAAAATTTGGGTCCATAATCCACCCATCCCTAAACCCATTCTAAAATTTTGTGGAACATTGAAAAAAACATTCGCAATTATTCAATAGTTGTGCACATTAGAGACAAGTGTTCACATAGACTCATCAAAAAGTAGTTGGGAGGCATGACACACACCTAGTGATTTGTATGGCAAGCAACCACAATACAAGTAGGTTGATCTAGTGCTATACTTGTATAATAAAGAACTGTTAGAGATAGGGGAAGTACGTGAATTTTGTGTAAAATGAAAAATATTTGCATACAAATTGATAAAGCAGGATTTGATGCAATGGACAATAAAACTATGATAAGAATCACATTGAATAATTGTCCTCATTTTATAGAAATTCTATTGAAACATTGCAACTAATAGATAAATTAAGCATGGGAAAATATGACACATGGGAGCAACAAGATGTATGATTTTCAGGTTGGATTTTTTTTGGAAGTATCAAAAGGCAAATTTGAATTCCATCAAATTTGTAGATGTGACGCTTCATAAGTAGTTGGCATTGGAAGTGTGAAGGTAATGATATTGAAACTTTTATTAGTGATGTATGGTATGTTCCTGTGTTGAAAAACTATTTGTTGTGTTTGGTAAGTATATGGAAATTGGGTTATCAAATTGTGTTTGAGGATGGATTAGTGAAAGTAAATATAATTGAGAATGGATATAAAACTGAGTATACATAATATGAGGATAGTAATTTGATTAGAATGCATTACAAAATCATATCAAGAGGAGGAGCATGTAGCAAATGCACAAACAAAGAATGTGAATCCTTAGAAATTGTGCATCCCCAATGTGGGCATTTGAATTTGCATAGTTTGATTGACATGCAAAGGAAAGGTATGATACATGTCCTATTGAACTTTGGGAGAGATTTCTTCTATGAAGGATGCATGATGGGTAACAAAAATCATCAAAGTTTCCCACAACAATAAAGTTTGAGGGCTAATTTAATTTTGCAGTTGTATCATGGTGATGCTCTTGAATTGAATGCTTATAAACTAAGTCATAGTATTCGGCGAATATCATCTATGAAATTTGAATTCGCCGAATTTCAAAATTGAATAAAAAATTCGTTTAAATTCGTAATTTTATTCATACGGTATAAGCCATATTTTTTTTTTCTTGTTCTCAAATAGATTTTTAGGGTGCTGGGATGCGCTTGACTGCTTATCATTAGAGGAAGGAACATCGATTTCAATGGTAGATAGAGGAGTTAGCTACTGCATTGGGTAGCGAGAAATGTGAGAAAGGTAATTCATTGCCGCACGAAGGGACTTATGAAGGCTTTTATGCACTTGACCTTACACTTCTAGTATCAATCAATCTCAGTCGACATTGGTCTCGTTAAATTGCATTTCTAACTCTTGCCCCCTCCTCTCGATTAGCTTTGACTAGGAATGGTGGAATGCTCATAGAGGCCAATTATTTTGGAAACTTTCTTCCCGGATTGCTCACTTATCAGCGGCTGCCAGACCCCTCTCCCGATCAACTTCTTGGTATGGCATGGACGGAACCAATGTTGTTGATCCCCCCATTGGCGGTCGAGAATGGAGCATTATACCATAGAAGGTGGGGCGGCTTTCCATCCAGTTCTGAATTTTGAAGAAACATCGTGGAAGTAATGTGGGAGCCTCAAATTTCTACAAATTATATTATATTAAAAAACTGTTATAAAGTTTATAACATTTTTTTAATATAATATAATTTATAGTTTATAATTTATATTATAAACTATATTTATAACTTAATAAATTATAACTATATTATTATAAATTATAAACTATATTAATAACTTATATTTAAATTTTTAATAATAGAATTTTTAACATGTTAAAAATTAATTAAATATATACTATTAAAAAATTGCAATATTAAATTAATTTAAATATAATTAAATTTTATATAATTTAATATTTGTAATGACTAAATGTTAAACTATTTTGACAATTTTGTGGATATATTACTTATATTTATAAAAAAAATTAAAAAATTACATAAGGCGATAATCAAAATTATTTGCTTTTCGAAAATTTTCCTTGTCGAACTTCATCTGAATTTCAATGTTGCCGAACTCGAATTTGAATTCGAACCTTGTGACTTAGCTTATAAACATAAAGGGAATAGATATTTTGTACTTGTCATTGATGACTAGTCTCATATGATAGTGTTTATTTGTTGAAGAATAAATCAGAGGTGTTATCTAAGTTTTTTGTTTATAAAAATCTAGTTGAGAAACAATCGAACACAAGGATATCAGCTTAGAGATCAGATAATGATGGTGAATAAATTTCTGATATGTTTCGGGTTTTCTGTCAAGAGTATAGCATAAGGAGGCATTTTACTACCTCATACACATCGCAATAGAGTGAGGTAGTAAAATAAATGAGCCCAACACTTGAAGGTATTGCTAGATCTATGTTGAAACATAAGAATCTAGATGGTTGTTTTTGGGGAAGTAGCCACACACAACAGTCTATCTAAGGAATGGAGCTCCAACTTTAGCATTGGATGGAGTGACACCTTTTGATGTCTGGCATGGTTATAACCCAAAGGTAAAGAATTTGAAAGTTTTAATTCAACACGTTATGCACTTCTTAATAAGCTTAGAAAGGAACTAGCTAGAACATGAAACGTATTTTCATTGGCTATGCTGAAAAGAAGAAAGGATATAGAGTGAAGGAATTGGTTGCAATCAAAAAGTCATAATCAATAGAGATCTTATTTTTGATGAATTAGATATTACAGACATTTCTCAACTTTAAAAAAGAATGATGCAAGTTGAGAAAAAATACTCAAAAAACAAAAAGTGAGAAAAGCAGGAAAGTTCATCCCAGAAGGGAAGGCTCTGAGGAATTGTATGCTTGCATCTGATAAGATGTTGCAGCATGAGAGTCTGGACCCTCTTAATATGGGCCCAATCAATGGATCTTAAGCTAGGCCCCCAAACTTCCGAGCCATACAAAACTGTCATCTTGAATCTTGATGATGGTATCAAAAAGACATCTTTGAAGAGATATCTTGGAAGTGGATTTGGAAATACTGATGTTCCAAGAGAGAGAGAGAGACGTATCCCTTACAAAGACATGAATGTGAGGCAAGCTTCATGCTGAAGGAGAGACCAAAGAATTGGACTCCCAAGTATGTGTAAGTGGATGTGATATCAGGCTGCTTGATAAAGGAACTATTATCCATCAAAATTTTGTTGTAAAACATAATTCTGAAGATGAATTAAACCTAGAGGGTGCCAAACTAATTCCTTTACTTGTTTTTCTTGTTCTTATTTGGAATTCACACCCAAATGATTGATAAAATATTATATAATACTAGCAAATTTCAAAAATAGGACATTGTGTCTATTAATGAATTAGAATGTAACTTTCTGAATTTCAATATGCAAAATAAAGTTCTTAACTAAGTTGCAAAGCTTTGCTGCATCCCTTACTATACTCATAACTTAACCTATGGAGAAAGCATATTTAAAAATGGATCGAAAATGAGTGGATATAAAAACATTGGATAGCCAAGGGAACATGTGCCTGAATTTTTGTCTTTTAAAGGGAAAAATATATCTTATACAATTGAGTGAAAAAGGCTTCAAACAAGAAGAAAGCTAAACTATGTTTATCAATGGTCATGTAGAGGGAGGATGGGGGTAGCAGAGATTTATGCAGAGGTTTAAAAACATGGGATACAAGTGCACATACCAAATATTTCGTGCTTTACATTTGAAATTTTCATAATACATTCCAAAATTTAAATACATATTCAGTAGTTGATACCTGGTTGTACCAGTTGAAATTGAACCTGAGTAGCTGGCCTGATGGAACTATGAAGGGCTATGGGTATTTATATTGACCTGTCTGTTTTTTTAATCTTTATTCAAAAGATTGGAGCCTTTGAAGCATTATTACAGAATACAACATGGAATACAGCCACAGTGACTGGAGCTCAGCTAATTTCATAGAATGGAACCATGTTTTTAAAATAAATGGTCTTTGAGAACATTAGAGGGAATCATTCCAAGTTCAATATTATTCAAGGTTTAACTGTTTAAGTCATTTTTATAGCTACTGTAAGGGTCAGTGTCTGTATTCATTGTGTAAGGTTTCTAGAATCAATCATATATGTAATTTTTGTCTGATATTTCAGATACTTCTCCTGGATCAATCTTCAGAATCCTCATCAAATTTCAGTTGGAAACATTTCGTTTCAAAGATCTTCCCATAGCATTTCAGAGAACAATGCTGACTGTACTCTTCTATTTTATCCATTCATAGAAATTATAGACTTTGCCACATTCTTTCATTTGGCCAAATTTCCAAAGGATTCATCTTTCGCTGTGTAGCATTCTTATTTTAACTTTTCTTCTTATACATGGAAATTATAGTCTCCTATATTTACTTTCAAGTTCTGGTCTATAGACTTTAATAATTGGTATTTCCTCTCTTAAATTTGCTTTTTAGCCTCGGTTTGAGTTTTAATATTCAAATGTTTTTCTCTGATATCAAGCTCTGGTCCATAGACTTCAATAATTGTTATTTCCTCTCTCAAAATTGCTTTTTAACCTCAGTTTGTGGTTTTAATATTCAAATGTATTTGTCTGAAACTCACTTGTTATTTCTGGCATTGGTGTTTTTACAGTTTGGGATAAGATCTGCTGTCTTCAATGCAGAGTTACCACAAAACTCACGGCTTCACATGCTTGAGGTATAGCCATCAACAATAGTTTTTTCTATTGCATTACTTTATGAATTCTCGTGGTGATAGGCTGAGAACAAACTACGCTTATTTTTGCAAGTTTTCAAGGGATAGATTACTCATTACTTTACAAAAGCAGCTGATCTTCTGGTTTTTGATGTAGATATTCTGTACAACTAGATCTAAATTTCTTAATGCCTTTGTGGTGACATGATTTCATCCCCAAAAAGCTTTGAAAGAGAAAAAACAACAATGGGAATACACATAGAAAGTAGTGAAAATATTGAAGTTGCTTTTGAAATTAATGAACTCAATCAAAACAAAATATTAGAGAACACCAATTATATAAACTGCATACAATTATGAGATTAGAGAACTTTGTGTTTTTCTTAGAGCAGTGCTTGTAGACGGTTGAACAATCTGAACTATGTTTCTTGCTACAAACGACTTTTCCAAAAATGTCTTTTACAAAACACCATTTATATAAACTGCCTACACACTACAATTATGATATTAGAGAACAATAATGCTTTGTGTCAGCTAAACAATCTGATCTATGTTTCTTTCTAGCAATGACCTTTCCAAAAATTTCTTGTCTAGTTATGATGAGTGTGTTTGCAATCAAATTATTAATCAATTTTTATCAGCTGAATGTTTGCACTCAACATACTGATATTTACAATCGTACTTGATTTTGAATAAAAAAATAGAATAAGAGGACTATGGCTTTGGAACAGAATAGTAGGAGGAATATATCTATAATGTGTTCATTCTAGTAGATATTTCACCGAGGGATTTTTCTTATTGCCTTCTTCTGGAGAAGGTGTGAATTAGCATGCAGTGAATGAAGACCGATTCCACTGACTGGTTGGAATCAATATTACAATAATAGTTGTTGGAGTTAGTTAATTGTAAAATCTACTTTAGAAGACCTAATTGGAATACACTCAAATTCATGTGGAACATACGCATTAATGTATATATGTCACATAATGTATATATGCATTACAGAATAAAATATAATATGCAATAATATTTAGATAAACAATAGAGTACTCTACAAGAATTTACATGCAGTCATCATCACATCATATATGAGCACAACAAAATAGAGAAAATGGATTGTCTTAAATGATTTCTATAATCATGATGGACATAGTTTTCAATATGCAGGTCCGACTCATGAGAGAAAAATCATTTCTATAATCATGATGGACATAGTTTTCAATAAAGAAATCTGAAAGGGATCTTGAAAATATCACATTTCAGTTGATTGAGATGAACATATGTACTTTTTAGTTCATGGGACTAAAGGAGATCTTAAGACATATTTCTAACCTCATTAAGGTAGATTTGAGCAAGGTAGAGATGCAGTTTCTGGAGTAGGATAGGGGAAATAGTCGCACTAATGCTTGGGGATGATACACACATTTTGGGATCCACACTATTAATAATTTTTCATAAATTCAAGCTTGGTAGGGAAGTGTAAAGACTTTCAGATTGGAATTAAATAATTTAATACAAAACAAAATAGCATTAACGAGTATTCTAGACATTCTCATTTGTGTGGGAGGCATTTGTGATCCTTTAAATGATTCATTTGCCTGTCCCTTAGCATAGGTATTCTTCTTTTGGATCAAGTACTGGCACTTAAGCATATGGAAGCATAGGCATGAGTGATCTAAGGGAGGTCTCAAGGTAGGTGATAACTATAGCAGTTGAGAGCAGCAATTAAGCATATGCTGAATAAGTAATCCATATAGTTACTTAGAGACATGTACCCTGATCCTGGCATTTTTCCATTGCCCCATAAACACATCCCCACCATCCCTACCTTGGAGGCACATATGGTGATGTTTCTAGACAACATGAGACTTGAGCTGATATCTCTAGATGTCTCCCAAAATATTGCTTAAAAATTAAGAAACCTCCTCTACAAGATTCTTAATTGTTGTTTAATATTTTTAGTTCCTTTGTACTAATAATTGCTAAAAGCATGGTTTACAAACCCAACGAGCACTTGCCGGGTCATCGAGTACTCACGAGTTTCAGACCTGCGCGAGCCACTCATGGGTATACTTGCAAGTTGCAACTTGTCATCCGCAAAAACTTGTTGAAAACCTTGCCTAAACTCGCCGAAAGCCCTGGAAAAACTTGTCATTATTGAAATGCAATTTTGATGCATCTTTTTTGTGTGATTTTTACACGTTTTTGGCGTGATTTGGACACATTTGGGACATGATTTTGTGCCCTGTAAAACCCTTATTCTGGGGGCCTTACAGGCACTCATTTTGTGTTGTCTTACAAAAGGGAGATTTTTATTTCCAAAGCTGGATCTGGTGTGCATTGTTCCCGCCATGTCCTTTGTTGTCGAATTCCCCTCCATTCCTTTGATCTTGTTTGCTCCACCATTTTTGCTCTCGTTCAGTCTAGTTTCTTCACTCTTGCTCTTACCATCTTGCCCTTGCTCGCACCAGTCTTCCTTCCCTCGTTCGCTATCTTTCCTCTCTGGTTTTAAGTATCTAATTTTTATTTAATATTTATCTTTTTTTTGTTTTTTATTTTACTTTAGATTTAATTAAGAATTATTTTATTTTAATTTAATTAGAAAAAATATTTTATTTAGTCAAACAAATTAATTACTCATAGAAACTCTATACAATAATATAAAAGTGTTTCATATTGTGAACCTATTTAAATTTATTTAAAAAAAATGCACAATCAACATATTATTAAAAATTTAATACAATTTAAAATGTATATAATCCTCTATATATTGTATTTTAAATAGATAAAATAAATTTTAAATAAATTTTAAATAGATTTTCAATAAATATATCTATCTATACATTGTTTATATAATATAGATATGTATATGATTATAATTTATATCTATTATTCTTTTATGTACAAATAATATTATACTCTATATATAATAAAATAAAGTGTTTTTATAAGAAATTTTACTACTTTTTAAGTTGCTGAGTGTTTACTGAGTCAAAAATTTTGGGCTTGCCGAGTACTCTCCAAGTCCGAGTCTATACGCTATGGCTAGAAGCAATACAAAAGAGAGAAAAATAGGCATGTGTTTTGCTTGAAATGTTTGGACATATTTTTGGAATAGAGAATTTTCTCATCCATATCTAGTGGGGCACCGATAAGAAAATAAAACAATTAGAAGGATTAAGATGTTCATGCAAATAATGTTATAATCAATATAGTGCAAACAGTAATAGTCCATGTTAGAAGCTTGTGCTACTAAACTACAGTGTTGCTTTGATCTGTATTTGCAATTTCTTCAAAAATAACAAAAAATAAAGGATAAATGAATCCTTTTTAGTTATAACCTTTTACAAAAAGGGCATTCAAGAAAATTATCCATTGTCAAGGCATTGAAGATTATCCATCAATGGTTGGCGATGTATGTTAAGTAGGACTATGCCAAACAACAAGTTTTTGGAGTAAATATTAAATAATTATTTTCAACAATAACAGACATATTAGCTCTAAAAGTATGGAATTTATATGGGTCTCTAGAAAGCTTATAGTCTAAGGAAGTTTAATTTGATCTTGATTGTGTTGTTGAACCAACATATTTTTCACATATCTTGGCTATTCATATATTAGATTTTTATGATTTATAAATTATTTCAAAATTTCAAATTCTTTTGTTCATGAATTTTGTAGTAATTTTATTTTATGAAGTTTATATGTCTTAATATGTTTTGTATTTTGGCACTTCCTTGTACTCTTCCAACCTATTATTAGAAAAATGGCATCTCGTCTTTTGTACCATAGGCATCTCCCACCATTAGAAAAAAATGGCAGTCTAAAGTTTGTCAAGATAGGAGAGGATTGTAGAGGTGCTCCAGAAAGCTGCAATGTATTTGAAGGCTTATGGAGCAATTTGGTTGTAAAGGCTTGAAACACGCTAGTGGAGATGACAAAGCATAACTTCACTCTTTTGGATTTTTCCCACATTGGATTTCTCTAGGGTAATTCCTTTTTCTTTTCATCTCTCTTTTATATTTGTTTTGATTCATTTTCTCACTTACTTTCATTAGATACAACTATGTGAAAGAATGCACATTATATGTTATAAATTAAGAAAGCATCTAAATGACATGTTCATATGCTCACAAGCATAGTACATGTTTTTAGCAGCAAATATAAGTTGAATTTAATCTCCCACAAGGTAAGGAAGTAATATACTCTTAGGTGCACCATTGGTCTTGTGGAATAAAGAACTCACACATAGATACAAGACTCAGACTCGGCAAGGTAATTTTTCACTCAGACTTGAACTTATCACTTATATTCGGCAAATTGAAATCCATGAAATATAGAGGTTTTTCAAGGATTTAAATCTTTTACTATGCACCCTTCAATAAATCAACTTTAAAGACACAATAAGCTTATTAATTAGAAGCTATTTTGATCACATACAGAAGCATACATTGGTCAAATGAGTACAAAAAATGATTTGAGTTGAAGCCGAAGGAAACAATATTTTTGAATATATAAATATTCTCAAGTGTTTTAAGTGTACAACATTAATTGATTATGATATCAAAGGAATCAAAAGCAAAAGTCACAGCATGGAGTCATGAACTATGGCAGGGAGGAGTGCGTATCACTCAACTGAACGTCACTAGCTCTGTGGGATCCTATATGCTTGTATCTTAGACAAGTCTACAAATCTTGCTACAACCATTGGAGTATTAGTTAGGATAGTGATTGACTTGGCAAACCAAAATTATAAATGTAATTCACTTGTTTGGGATTTAATTGGGAAAAAGTAGAAAGGAAAAAAAAGTTTCTTTTTCCATCCAATATGGCTCAAAATGATATTTATTTTTTTACTTTTCACACTAGAGTGGGGATCTAGGAGTGGTAGCCCCCAGAGGGGTCAACGGGCAGCCTCTAAGACCACATAGACCTTCATGATGCATGCTATTTCTCACAATTTTATCACTTTTAACCAAGCTCCAAGAGTCCTCCAAATCCTTCAAAAAATGCAAATGTTGAAGCCATTGAGCATTAATTAGGCCCTAATTATGTTTGTTGGTTTTTGTTTCAATGGATTGTATTTTTAGCTTCAATTCTCTTTTTGAAGTGTTAAAGATCATTATACATGTTTTGGGTTTAAGTGTTTTGATTTTTTATTTTAAAACTTTTTTTCTAATTTTCCACTTGAGTGTCATGGCTGAGTTTTGTAGATAAGACTTAGTGAGTTTGACCAGACTTGCTGGGCACCCAATTCTTAAGTCTCTAGGCATTGTTTGGACAAGTTCGCCTTGGTACTTGTTGAGTCTGGGCAAGTTTTGTAACTATGGTCTCATAGTTTGTTTGTAATTGAAGAGAATGAAATTTGATAGATAGGCATTGTGGACATGTATGTGAGAATGTACATAATTGTCTAATAGGGTATATGATGTAGATGATAGGCATAGAGTTGTAGTAACATTGAAAAACTTAGATTGTAGCTTAAATAATACAACTTTAGGAGAATATACAAGAAAAAGTACATTTGTATTGGTGAGTTGTGCATTGGAATATGTAGGCCGGTTATGGTTAATTGCCATCCAAGCAAGTTTCCTTGGCCATTGTAAGGTTTTTCTAACACATTTAAGATTTGTGTGTGTAATTACTACTATATTTGATAGTTTGCTAAAGTTTCAAGGAGATGCCAAAGGTGTGAAGAGGAGAGAAGAGTCCACCATGTGAAAGAGGAAGCAAAAATCTTTGATAATCATGACTGAGGTATGCATTGCAAGCCTCCATTTTATGCTTCTTATTCCAATCAAGTGTTATATGAATCCTTTGGTAGTTTTGAGAAGCATACTAAAGGAATTGGCTCTAAGTTTTATTAAAGATTGTTTATTATGAAATAGGTCTTGATGAGAAAGGCCAAGGAATGCAAAATCCTTTAGAGATTGAGGTAAGGTGTCAATATGCATGGTTTGAGTACCTTGGTGGCAAAATAGAAGTTGAAGAATGCTATAAAGCTCAAGCCGCTCTCTCAACAAAATCAAGGTAATGACATAATTCGTTTTGTGTAATATAATGAAGAATCAAAGCCTTTAAAGAATGGGTAGGTTTCTAATGAAGAATAAGGCAAATTTGCACCTTCTTTAAAGGTACAGTGGCTCTATTAAGGAGGGATTAGTGCGTCATCACTCCATGACTATAAGAATGGATGCAACTCCAAAGAGAGGACAGCCCTTTAGTAAAGGAAAAAGCATCCAAGAAGAGTGCAAAGTGTCTCCATAGAGAGAAAAACAGCCCAAGGGTGAGGTAGAACACCTCCACTCCATCAAACTTGTACAAGCACAGGGACATGCCAAAAATGTATGCAAGAGATAATTGTAGAAAGAGAGGTCGTCCATAAGAAAGGCCAATGTTTAGGAAGAAACAATCCATCATCAAGCATCCAAGGTACTTCAAGAAGAAAGAAAATAGCTTATACCAATCAGTAAGAGAAGGAAAAAAATTTTGAAGACCACTTTACAAATCAACAAGAAGATCTAGGCAAGAAGAAAAAGATATTTCTGCCGAAGGCTAAGCATCATAAAGGTCTGCTTTCAGTATCTCAAATTGGTGGTAAATTGTTTTATATTTCTCCATGCAAAACCATCTAGACAAGTTGAATTGAAATGACACAATTGTTGTAGTGTGCATTGAGCCTCTTAATGCTGGCAGGTTTGATCTAAGTATTACAAACCTGTGTAGCATTTATTTTGACCTCTTAGAGATTTAGAAGACTATTTTCAGAATATAGCTTGCCGATGTAAAATGATTATTGTTATATGCACATAAGAGGCTGTAGTAGATGTGGCAAGATCATAGCATGCATTGTCAATTGTTTCATACACATAAGCCATGGTTACAACAGGTTTTCCAAAATTGATAGTTATGACACTAGTGGTATTAAGCACATTGATGGGCATCTGTAGGTATTGGTCATTATTCAAAGAGTTTTCTTGATGGTGGAAGAGATGTGGCATATCATCACTCATAGCAAGGTGAGGAGGGAACTCATGATGAATAGCATTCCATAAGAAGCATTTTTTAATGGGTGTATAGTTTGTAACACTCAGCACCTTCATTAAAGGCATTTCATCATATGTATTTGCACTTGTTGTGAGATGCAAGATTTGAGTTTTAAGTTTAACACCTGAAACAGGGGCCTCTTGGTAGAAGAGGTGGTTGTTTCAGCCACTAACATAATCATCAATGATTCCATGACTTTTAAGCATGTGTACAACAAGGAAGAGGTTGTAGCAAAGCATTTTGAATGGGAGAGTATTCTCTATCCTAAAAGCATGCTATTGTAGGAAAAGGGCTAAGACAATCTGCTATGGTAAGGCACCAAATATTGCAAGAGCAAACCAAGAACAAATACCAAGGTACCAAAGAGTGCAAGAGCAAGCCTAGACACCAAAGAGTGTAGGAGAAAGGACAAGACACCGAAGAGTGTAAGAGGGTCATTTGGTCACGAGGTCTAATACAAATATGATTTTGCAGGAAGCAAATTGTAACAGCAGACTCCAAGAGAGAAAACAGTTTCACTCTGTGGGATGTTAGAATAAAAGGTATCCCATTGAGAGGTTAGAAGTTAAATCCTTATTCTTTTATTTATAGAGATTTTGGGTACCATAAACCTCTGGAATGGGGAGGTCTGATCTGAAATGGATTACACAAATCATCATAATTCAGTTGATTGAGATGATTAGTTGTACTTCTTAGCTCTTGGGACTAAAGAAAAACTTAATGCATTTTTCTAAAGTTAAACTCATTAAGATAAATTTGGGCAAGGTAGAATTGTAGAGTTAGGAGGATAAGAGGCAGGAGAAACATGCCACTGGGACTTGGGTATGATTGAAATATCTCGGGGTCGACACCAATGAATATTTTTTCATATTCAAAGTTTCAGACTGGAAGGGAATTGTCAGACAGTTTTTCTTTCTAGGAAGCTGTATATCATAGAATATGGCTAGCACGATGGGTTTGGCTTCAGTATGAAACTGTTCCATCTAGGAAAAAATAGTAGAATGAAGTGTTCAAATGGAAGTTGAGTCAATTCTTCTTCTCTCTCTTCATGTGGGAGGTGTTTAGGAAGAATCTATACGACTTATGTTTGCACAACCGTTACCATAAATATTCAAGCATTTAGGTGCAGGGAAGCATAGCCAAGAGTGGTCATGGAAGTTCTTGATGTAGGAGATGACTGAAACAACTGAGTGCAGCAGTCAAACATGCTGAATGTGCAAATAATCCACAACAAGGCAAGCTAGGACAGCATTATAGAGGTGCTAGAAGAAGCTACAATGCATTTGAAGGCTCAAAATGAGTAACTGGTATGTGAAAACTTGCAAGAGGATAGTGGAGATTGAATTGGGCAATAGATTTGGCATCAAAAAATCCCTAAAACATTTTGATGCAATAGAACTTCAAGAAAGACGTAGGAAGAATAATGAAATAGCTGACACCTGAGATAATGAGGCACCACATGATACAAGCAATGGGTGTCTGCTAGTCTACACTCACCCTTAGCTCATTGCATGCTACATACAAAGACTGATTTGTGAAGAAGCTCAAAAAATCACAAACCTATTGAATGATCAAAACAAAAAATTCAGAAATTTCAAAATAAATTGATTCTATGAAATATAGATGATAAAAACAAAGAAGGCTCAATGATAATAACAGGAAAGAAGTTTTGAATATTGGTGCCAATGGCAATGCAAATTGAATTGTATTTAGGCCTGCTTTCTTTTTTCACGTTGCCTGATGCATGTAATGATCAACCCCCAATTTTTTTTGTCTTTCCCCTGTTTCTACCAGCTGCTGTTTGTGGTTTTCTGTGTTTGATTTCAGGTTTGTTTGGTTGTGTTTTTCATATGCCATTCATAGTGCATTGATACCAAATGATAGAAATAACAAAGCAAATGAAAACAACAAGTACATGCTGGAAAATAATTTTCAGTCACTACAATAATCAGATTTAATTGAGCATTTTAGGAGCAGAATTACAAGTCAATATCAGAAATATTAAGAGCCTTCAGACCTGGAAAGCATAGCAGCAGTAAGAAGACCCACAAGAAACCACGCTCAGCAACTTAGAAATATTCCTGAAGAATCTCCTCATTAAACAGCTCCAAGAAACAATGCTAAATCTTACTAAAGGCATTTGTAATCATCTTATCAGCATCAAAGGTCAGGGTACTTTCCTCCAAGCAGCAGCAGAGTGTCTCAAAATGGCATCAATCAACACCCTAGAAAAAAGTCAATCAAACACCTTACTATCCAACGCCCTGACCTCAATAATCAGACCCCAATGAACAACAACCGGAAACAATACTTATGCAGGTCACAAACTGGAATTTTTTTTGCAGCAAAGGGGGGTCCCCCACTGAAAGGTACGATCTGCTCCAGAAAATAAGTTTCAACTCCAAAAATATCAGATAGGCACCTGTTTGATTCATCTTTGAGAGAGGCTTCAAAAGAATCAATACCCACAATGATAATCACACTTAAATAATGTTAATATCATTTTTCAAGCACAGAACAAGGCGCCCAGGTTAAAATCGACTTGGCCATTAAAAATCTGAATCATCACCATAAATTGTAAAGTAGTACTTGAAGGGAGCACCCTAAAGAGAGCCTTATTTTAATTCAATACCCATTTTCAAACTTCAAACTATTACAGAGATATGATTGAATATTCAGGTTCATGCCCAGAATATGGAGTGCCCAGAAATTGAAATAATTCACACCAAAATCAATTTAACTTTCTCCAAAACGAAGCAATTTCCTCCACAAGCCAAAACATACAACCCAACACCAAAAAGATCAAAAAACTTCATCATAAAAATATTTAATCTGCAACTTTGAAGCCCAAATGAAGCCTCTGAATGAGACCTCCAAAAACCCTCTTGATGTTGTCTTGCAAACACGAAGAGAGTGTGATCTACAAAGGTTTTTGTCCCTGCAAACCTTTGTTTCCTCCAAAGCCAAGCTTCTAGAAAAATGTATGACCAAGTTACATAATCCCAACATAGCCAATCATAGATGGCAGACTCGCCAAAAACTCGCGAGTTTTTTTTCAAAACGAGTTTTTGGTGCAAGTACTCACCTGGAAAAACCCGCCGAGTTTTTGGCAAGTTTTTCAAAAAAATATGGAGAGTTTTTTAAAAAAAACTCGACCTCTTAGCAAAAAGAAACCTGCAGGCGGAATAAAGGCAATTTTGATTCATTTTTTGCGGTTTGTGTGGTTTTCAAGGTCTTAATTTGGGCTTTTTCAACATTATTTTTTGCCACTCAAAAAATCATAAAAATGAGGTGCACCATGGAGTTTTGTATGGTTTTGGAAGCCTTAAATTGGTGCTGGCGGCGGGGTTGGTGCTGGCGGCGGGGGTGCTGCCCTTGACTCTGCTCTATACCACAACAGGGAGCGCACAAGGGGCGCTGCCCCCGGACCCCATGAGGGGCGCTACCCCTCGACCCCGCTGGGGGCGCTGCCCCCAGACCCTCGCGAGGGGCACTGCCCTTCGACCTCGCTGGGGGAATTGCCCCCAGACCCCCACAAGGGGCACTGCCCCTTGACCCCATTGGGGGCATTGCCCTCAAACTCCCATTGAATTCATTTGATTTTCTAGGTACTCTCTAAGTCCAAGTTTCCAAGTTTGCCTACAAGTCTTCATCTATAATATCGTCTAGTTCTACCTCTCCCCTAGTTTTCACTAGACATGGGAAAGAGGAAGATGTAAATTTGTAAAATATATTAATGTAGTATTTAATTTCATTTTTACAAAAACAATTTGCTATTTTCATTTTGTTTTAGAATATCAACATCAGCGCATTCCACATGAGGATGCCATTTTGTACCCAATTTGCTTTCAAATCAATCAAATACAACTAGACTCAGCGTGTTTCTTTTATGTACTCATTTATTGATTCATTGGATGCATCTTATCTTTGAATTTTGCAAAAAAAATGCGTTTTTAGTGAAGTTTAAGCAATTTTTAAAGTTCCCGAGTTTTTTCCGAGCCGAATTTTTTGGGCTTGCCGAGTACTTGCAAACGCCGAGTATTTCAACTATGTAGTCAATAATCCCCAAAATGAACTTCAAATAGGCTTTTTATTAACATTTCTCTAGTTGGGCGTCCAAAACCCTAAACCAAGAAATCAACGCCATTTTCCAAAGCTTATGGTAACTTAATTTATTAAAATATTTACCTCCTCCAAAGCTTGGGCGCTCAAGGCAAAAATATGCATTTTACAATGATATTAAAGTTTTAAAACAACTTCAAGTCATTCATTAGGTGTCCAAGGTCCTTTCATGTCTCCTTAGGACCCTCAACAATTAAATATAAAGTTACTTCATTAAAGCTTACTTTTCGAAACTTTAATCAAATATTTGAATGATTCAACCTTAGTAACTTTTAACCAACTGAATATGTACTGCTGAGACCATCTTGACCAGGTCCGGCTAACCCTAATTGACTTACTATTTTTAGAAAGTCCTAAAAATAGTAAGTAATGCCTTGAGACTCGAGCCGGAGAGAGATTGAGGCACTCGAGATGGCTCACTGAAGACCAAAGCACCTAACCAGACCCCCTGCTAAAAATAGCACTTACTATAAATAGTAAGTGTATCAAGATCAACCCCAACTGAAAAAGGACGTTGTATACTGGGGACATTACAATGCATCTAGAAAATCTCTAATGTCTATAACATCAATATGAGACAATTATTTTTATGTTGTTGTACACACCTACAGGGTGACATGGACTCCAATTTATATGCATGATGGCAAAAATGATTCACATTTTCCATGGTTGCATACTACATTGTCACATTAAACATCAAAAATTCCTTTTGTGAGTTCGTCCCATTTGTGTTACATGAAGTACTACTTGCTATCCTACAACTCCCATTATTTCCCAATACCATTCCTATGCCAACATATCTGCTAACACAAAAAACACTCATAAGCTCTAAGGGACTTGAACTCACTAGGTTCTTAATCACCACAAAATTCCCCAACTTCAGTATCCCAAAAAGCTTTCATACATTAAACATTTGTCACATCTTTATTCTTTAGCATCTCAAGTTCAATATGTTGTGTCATCTCCTGCAATGAATGTTATCAAAAACCATATTTTCATTGTCTCATAAATGCCGTTAGGAGAATGCAGAAAGCATTGAATCTACTGTGTATCTTTCAAATATAAAGCTATTAATCCTATGCAGCAAACATAAGCAAATCACACAAATAAATTTCACAACTACAATTGCCAACCAGTATAAGATAATTATGTTCTTACCCACAAAGTGTTTGCATGTTGAAATTTACACATAAACTTTGCCAATAATGGCCATGATGTTAGTTTTTATGAACAGATTTAATGCACAGAAATTTAATTCAAAATAACACAAAGACACAGCAGATAACCTGGGAAAACCCTCCACTCAAGGGAGAAAAACCCAGCAACAATATATCACCTATATATTGAAATGTCAACACAAATTGTCTCCTTTACAAGGGCCGATATGAAGGCCAATAAGAAGCATCACAAGCTGATGCAAATACAGTAACAAGGTGATGCAAAGTGATGATATTAATCTCAGCCTTCTACAAAGATGACGATCTGCACTTGAGACAAACTCATTCTTTTGTAATGCTGTGATCAGCCTTTTCAATATATTAAACTGCTGATGAAGTATGTCTTCAATATTTCGATCTGCTTCTTCAAGAAATTCGCAATCTGACTTCTTCAATATATATCAATCTGTCCTGAAGTAAATTGCTCTTGAAACTCACAGCCAATGCAAGGATGAACTTGCACTTAACTCCAAAAGAATAATATATGACTGAATGCTAAAACAAGGAAGCTCCATCGAGTATATATACACAATGAAGGAGGAGACATGTCTTTTCAAAAAATACGTCGGCCTTTATCAAGAATCATGCCTCCTTAATGGGATCGCTTCACTTCAACAAGTCGGCCTTGATAACAAACAATTCGCACCTCAATAAATCGTGCCTTTTCACATTTCAATTATTAATTATTATTTATCAAGAGTCGTGGCCAATCATAAAAATGAACTTAACAATTAAATAGCAAATAGGCTATCATTTAATTGTTCTCATGTGTGTGATCTGGACTGGAGTATATGACCGACGCTGCCATAGAATATCAACACATGAGCTATAAAAAAATTAGATATAGAGACAGTTTCAACAGGCTGTCTTATTTATATGCCAAGGGGACCTAGCATGACAATTTGTTTTAAAAAAAAATTAGTTTCTTTTTCTATGAACACCCAGTTAAAGATAAACAATAATTCAACAGGCCATCTTGTTTATATGGCGAGGGGACATAGCATGATGATTTGTTTTAAGAGCAGTTTCTTTTTTTATGAACATCCAAGAAAGATATTTGAGTGTTCCACATATTTCACCAATGGAAATTTAGTGTTGATAATGTGATCCTGCCAAGCAACCACCACTAAAATTAGCCTCCCCTTAAATTCATTAACTATTTGAATTTCTTAACTCCCATATTTTGTGGGATGCTTTATCATACTCATGAATGCCTGGTAATAGTCTGCAAACATCATGGTGAAATCCTCCAGCTATTTGTGTGCTCTTGGTAATGTGATCTTCAGCTTTCTCTCATGTAGGCAATGGTATTTATTCACCTCTGCCAGACATTGCAGCAAAAACAAGCAAAATGAGGAAAAAATTGCATAGCAGAGACCTATATAGGGAAAAAACTAAAAAGGAAAAAATTGGGAAAAGATTGTAAGAAACCAGGAAAATAGCAAAAGGTATTGGCAAGTTTTTTGGTCAAATTTGCGCTGGCCAGAATTTTCAAAATCTTGTGGTATTTTCTGGAAAATGTCAGGAACCCTGCCGAGATCAGAGATATTGTGATATTTTCCTGATATCTGTTTCTATGGTTATGAGTACTTCCTCATATGGAGCAAGTGGTTGTATAATGTTGTTTTTTTGGTACCCTATGGATTGCTGGAAGCTCAAAATAAATTCATCTTGATGATTTCTTAGAGTACTTCTGATATTGGACTTTCTTGGGTTTGAGGTGGATGCTCCATCAAACTTTAATTTGTGCCATCCCTATGGGTGGGTCCCACTTGCTCTTAGGATTAACAAAGATATGGGCCATTGTGTATTTGAAAGGGGGGTTCCATTTCCTTGCAATATGAAGATGAGTATGCTGGAAAGCAAGCTAACTGTCCTTTTGCCCTTCTGTGTATATAATGGACGTACTTCTAATATGAGCTGTTAACATTCTTGTTGTTTGGTTGGTGGGGGTTTGCTTGTTCAAAAATCCTGCTGTTTTGTTCCATGCATATGGTGCAAATATGTGGCCTGGGGTAATTAGGTGAATTTGTTTTATAATGTTCATCCTACTATTTTGATTAGTTGAAATTATAGATTGCAACAGAAACTTGCTTTTCCACTCGGGTCATTTGTTAAGATGGAAATTATATTTTATCTCATTTTCCATTGAGGCATTTGTTAATTATATTTTTAATTTTATCTCATTTTCCACTGAGGCATTTGTTAAGTATATTTTTAATTTTATCTCATTTTCCATTGAGGCATTTGTTCTTGAAGCTCTACATAGTTTTTATCATAGAAGCATAAATCTGCAAAAAATCGCAGAAATCGCGATTTTTAAAAAATCGTGGCCATTCCCGATTTTTTCGGCCAAAAAATCGCGATTTTTTGGGTTGCATTGACTGCCCAAAAAATCGTTGAAAATCGCGTTGAAATCGTATTAAAATCGAGTTAAAATCGTGAAAAAATCGGCAAAAAATCGTAAAAAAATGGAACCCTAAAAAGCACCACAAAAACCCCTAAAAAAACGCGTTTTTGGGATAAATGTGCGTCGCTAGTTTATTAACTTCATCCTCTGCGACTGAGATGACACGTTTTCGTGCTGCGACTGGAGGGTGTGCATTTTTTGTCCGCCGAAAATCCTCACGCGACCTGCGACCTGCGACTTGCGACCAGACTTTGTTGTTGCCGCCAATCATCTATATTCCTGGCCCTGGCTACGTATTGAAATTTTCTGGCTGTGTACACTATGCAATTAAAATTATATAATTAAATAAATTTATTAAATAATATTTCAGTGTTCTATTATTGTTTATTTGAAAATTTAAAATGAACTTAAATTATATAATTAAATAAATTTATTAAATAATATTTTATGAAATATAGTATATGATATAATTAAATAAATTTATTAAATAATATATGTAAATATTAAATAAATTAAGTTTTTTAGAAAGCACAAGTTATATTATTAATTTTCATGTTTATTGTTTATTTTCATGTTTAAAATGAACTTAAATTATGTAATAAAATAAATTATTAAATAATATTTTCTAAAATATAGTATATTATATGTTTCTACATTTTTTTATGTTTTTTTTCAAATCCGATTTTTTCCCGATTTTTTCATTTTTTCACGATTTTTCAAAAAATCCTGATTTTTTGGTTTGCCGATTTTTTCCCCAAACGATTTATGCTGCTATGGTTTTTATAATTCCGAGACTTAGATCTCAGTATCAGAAATAGAATACCTGAAGACATATCTTAGATATGTAAATTACCAATTGAAGTTAGTTGAAAGCAATGTGATAGTGAACTTTATTCCAGCTGCTTTTCATTGAGGTGTAAGGTGCATTTAGCCTTATTTATTTTGTGACATCTGATTCTTAAAGTTGTCTGTTGTGTAAATGTGAGGTGTAGATTTTACTATCAAATATTAGGCATACAGCTCATATTTCAGCTAAGGTTTGGTGTACTTTATTGAAGTATTTCTAGGGTGTCGTAAAGTTTACTTGAATATCTACAGATTTTTGACTGAATTAATTGCTAATATGCTGGCCTGGCTCATGACCTACATCTTTCGCACCCTTGATGTTTGTTGATTTGAGTTGATTTTTCTTATGATATTAATGCTTGATTTCTATGTGTTTTGAAGATCTTTGCTAAGACAACCTTGGAGCTTTAGTTAATCTTGATCTGTCAAAAGCACAGATTTAGATATTATGTTGTTTTAGCTTTTACTTTTTCTTTGGGCACTAATGTGTCTTGTTACTTTAATGTGAATGTCTATAGACAGTATTCATGCTAGTAATATGATTCTTATATCTATAATGTTCCTTACATATGATTTAAAGTTCAGGAGGCCATTGCATGATAAATTTATAGTTCTGTGTAAGCTAAGGCAAAAAATATTTGAGCTACATGTGGGAGTATGTTTCTGTGTTTTCTTATGGTATCAGAAGTTTTACCTTTGTTCCTTAGCATTCAGTTGATGTTCATATAAGCTATCTAATTTGCATGTTTTCTCAAGAATATTAGACAGAGTGAAGGAGAGATTATTAATGTAAATCAGAAATCCTTATTTTTGGGATGATTGCATAGAGTTCAGAGAATGGGAATATTGTTCTCAGTTGTTCCTGTGTTCTCTTGATCTAATGTTGAGCTATTTTGCAGGAGTTCAACACAGGCTTGTTTGATTATATGATAGCAACAGATGACAGTAAGCTTGCAAAAGTTGAGAAGGTACCCATTGAAGAGGTTATGCATCACATCAAAAGATCGAAAAAACACCAGAAGAGGGCATTGGATTCTGAATATGGAGTGGTTAGAGGAATTGACTTCAAAAATGTTCATACGGTACACTGATCAATGCTTTCTTGATTTGATTTGAATTTATTAATAAGCTTGGATTCTATCTTGTCATTTGGATTGATTGACTTTGTGAGGACATTTTTGGGTGTCTACAGACTTTAATTTCAACATGCACGATCCTAATATTTAAAATAATGATTTAAAATATTGTCTTTTATGTTCATGGAGAGTGAAATGCCTCGACTGTTATATGATTGGCATTGTTTTCTACAGAAGGAAAGAAAGAAAGAAATAAATAAATTATATTAATGTCCATGGATGACCAAAATCAGGTCAATGGGACTCAAGAGTTCAACAGTTTACAATAGAAAGTTCCAGGAAGAGAAATGTAGAAAGCCCAATAAAAGGGGAAGAACAAAAACAAAGAAATATGAAACAACAGGGGAACACCCACATAGGCGGTCAAGAAACTAGTACATATAGCCAAGAAGAGGGAACAAGAGAAAAAATAGTTGATAATGTTGATTTTTGGTCTTTATGTGCTTTTCCTCTGCATGAATTCTGGAAATACACTTTTTTTGAACAGTTTTGGATGAGGTGCTAATTGCAGTAATAATTTATGAGCATTCTTTGTTAAGCTTGTGTAATGCACTCTGGTAAAATATTACTTCTTGTCTACTTGTTAGGAATTAGTGCATGACATGTAAGTTAATAATAATAAATAATAAATTAACATATTAATATTAAATTATAAGTAGATGTTAGTTATTAGTTAAGTTATTAAATTGATGTTAGTGGTTAGTTAGTTGTTGGGTACTTAAGGTAGTTGGAAGTTGAAAGACTTTATAAAGCCATTGAATGTAATAATACATTTGTACCAAAAATGATTGATCGATTCCTATGTTGGATCCTCTGGCTCTTCTTCATGTTGTAGTTTTGAGCAGGTTTCCCAGACCTCTTTATTTGCCTTAAATTTGCTCATCCTTCCTTCTCCAAAATAGTTCATACAATAGTGATGCAGCGATGATCATGTGCAACAACCATTGTTTTGTCCATCCACTATTCATGCATTTTGTCGACAATGATGCAGTGGAAACGATGTACAAATCTGTGACATTCACCATCCATCTGAATTGTCTCCTCTCTCTATCCCATTCTCTCTTTTTGTTTTTGTCTCTTCATTTTGTTTATTTTCATATCTAAAATAAAAAATAAAATAAAGGAATGTACATTTAGTTTATATTTCAGTTGGTGAATTTGAAGTGTTGCTAAAGGCCGTGTGGGAGATTATTGTATTGGCATTGGAAGTATTGGTAGAGGCTGTTGCTATATGTGAATGAATAATAAAGGCACTTTGAAGTGCCTAAAATTACAGATCAGCATTGTTTTTGTATTTGTTTCTTTTGCAGATTCAGTAGGTGTTCAAGCTAGTCTTGCCGCTTACTTGTCAATCCAATGAATGGATATAATCTATCATTCCTTCTTTTGTAGTGCGGGAGTTTAGAAAGGAGCATAATAAACTTTTTTAACATCGATTTGCAGGCAAATGCCGAATAGGTTTGATGGTATGTGCATACCTTGTTTGCACATGAATGCTAGTGAATGAGGCTTTGCTGTTGTATGCTGATCATTGAACCACCAATAATCAAGGATGATATAAGGCAGAGCAGATTACTTGTTTATTCCACTGCACATTATTCATCAATTTATATATATACTATGTTGTATAATCAATATGGGGCACCTCACTTCAGCCAACAATAATAATGTATATAGCGATATGGACGTCTCATTCCAGTTTTTGCAGTTTTTGTGTTCTCCTAAAGGTTTCTAAGGTTTATCATTTCTGGAATTGTTTAGTCAACCCATTCATGTGCCCTAGGAAATGAAGTTGAATTGCCTTCAGATCTAAACTTACATGCTTCTTGCAAGGACAATAAAATTGTGAAAGAAGATTATCTACTTGGTAAATGGTGAATTGATTTGAATAGTCAACAAGGCAGTGAAGAGGAAAAATCACTTGGATTTGGTTAAATTTTATATATATATATATAGTTTTAGGTTTGTATGGTGGAATTTTCATTGGAATAGCAAGCCATTGACTCTTTTGCATGGTTGTTATGCTAAAACCTGGGTTGGTAAGGGGATTAGTGATTTCAATGACATTCCTGAATGTGGATAGTTGAAAACCTGGGATAGTCTCAAGTGCATCTCTTCTATATTTTCTCAAGATGGTAGAGTTTTAGAAAGCTTCGTGGGTATCAATGTTGAAGTGACAACATTTTTTGAAAAACTTATAAATAATAGGGAGTGATCGAAACTCATTGATTAAGGTCTATGCTTCATCCCTAGTCTAGTCTTGAAAGATCAAAACAAGATGCTTATTGAACCATTCATCGAAGAGGACATCAAACTTGTGGCATCACAACTCCACTGAGACGAAACCCTTGGGTTGGATGGGTTCCCAACAAGCTTCTTTCATAAATGTTGGAGCTTCTTGGGAAAATAAATTTGGAAAGTGGCTCAAGAATCTAGGAAACACAAAATTATACTAAAAGATCTCAACAATACATTCATTGCTCTAATTCCCAAAAAGGAGACACCTTTCTCCTTTGTAGAATTCCATCACATATCATTGCGTAACAATGTATAAGATCATTTTAAAGGCCATGGCTAATAGACACAAATTGCTCTTACCTACAATTATCTTCGAAGAGAAAAGTGGCTTTGTACTGAATAGATTGATTTCAAATGGCATTATAATCACTCATGAAGTTATCCATTCTATTCAAGTATGGAAAGAGAAAAGCATGATTACTAGACTAGACATAAGTAAAGCATATAATAATTATGGCTCAACTTTTTCTAATGAAAATAATGAAATTTGTTTCTTCTCAACACTTGACAAACTAGATTGTTAGTTGCATTTCGAGTCCTAGATACTTTGTGCTAGTTAATGGTAGTTTTTTTGGCTTCTTTAAGGCAAGGTGTTCCAATAATACGTTTCCTTTTTATAATAATGGTAGAAGCTTTGGGGAGATCAATACAGGCTGCAACCAATTGGGGGTTGTGGAAAGGGATCAAGGTAACCAATGGGGTAGATGTGTTGACACACCAACAATTTGTAGACAATACAATCCTTTTTGGAGATGCTAGTATGAGTGAGGCAAAATAAATCAAATTGCTGGTGAAATATACAAAGGCTTCAAGGAAAATTAGTAACTTTGATAATTTGAGATCTTTAATGCAATGTTACAAGACTCAGACTCGCCTTAGACTTGGCAAGTTTTTTTTTGACTTGGACTTGGACTCGGCGCCCAAACTTGGCAAATTGAAAAACCCAAGAAATTCAGATATTTTTAAGGATTTAAAACTTGTTTCATGTACCCTTTAATAAATAAACCTTAAAGGCACAATAACCTCATCAAATGGAAGCTACTTTGATCACATTTACAAGTATACATTTATTGAATAAGTATAAACACAAATTTTAGCTGAAGGAAATAACACATTTAGATATATAAATATTGTCAAATGTATTTATAACTCATGGAATATGAAATCTATGTTATCAAAACTAAAAATATAAGTCTACGGCTCAAAGGAGCTTGCATTACTCATCCCAACATCACAAGAAGTCATGCGCTGGCGTCTAAGATAGGTCCTGGATGATGATGTGTATATTCAAGTGAGGAATTTATTATTAAATTTTTGTTGAAGCCTTCAAGATTGCATGTTTTGTTGTCAAGCTCATTAACAAAGAGGAACGGTTAAGTAAAAAGATAAATGGTTATGGTCTAGTTTGACCTTAGCTAGGATACTAATAGATGGGATTGTTCTATGAGTTGTTTTTGTAGGGCATGATTGATACATTTTTGCATTATCAAAATGGCATTTCTTGCCAACTGTGACTTAACCTGTATTCAACAGTACAATGACTGTAGCATGCCAACTTTTCCTATGGCCATCCTTGTATACTAAACAAGTTGTCCAATGTATGAAATAAGATAATCCTTGATTGTGGCTTTGACTGTGAAGATGCAGAGATTTGCAACAAGGGATATGTATTTTGTAGGTTTTGTGATCATGATTCATCATTGGCCTATTACTTGCTTAGACTTATAGTTTGATGGGGGTTTGGGGGAAAGACCCCAACGGGGTTGAGGGGTAGCGCCCTTCGCAAGGGTCAAAACCACACAGACCTTCATGGCGCACACTATTTTCATATTTTTTTGTAAATCCTAGATGGGCATGTCAAAACATTGAAAGATTGTATGTTTTTTTTTTTTTTAAATTAATTTAAAAAGGCCACGTCTTTGGGTTGATACTTGCCTAGACTCGGCGAGTTTGGCGAGTACTTGGTTGTCGAGTCTCCTAGACTCGTCAAGGGTGGCTCGCCTTGATACTCACCGAGTCTAGGCCATTCTAAGCGAGTCCTATAACACTGCTTTAATGTAAGGCCTTGGGTATAAGGTGGACAATCTCCCTAGTAAGTATTTAGGAATGCCACTTATCAAAGGGGTGAGTAGAGTGTCATTATGAAAGATCTTCTAAGCAAGTGTAGCATAAAAATGTCAGCTTGGAAATGAAAATGCTCTTATTGATAGGCAAAATCTTTCTTATGTCTTATCTAAAGATCCCAACAAAAGCTAGTAGGATCTAGAGAGAATAATTAAATTGTTTTTATGGCAAGGTAACTCCAAATCTAGGAAAATGTCATTGATTAGGTGGGATAAAGTATGCACTCTAAAAGAATATGGTAGAGTGGGGTTGGGATAGAACATTTCTTAGAATAAGGCTTTGGGAGCCAAAATGTTATGGAATAGATATTTGAAACTAGAGCTTAAAAGCTCCAAAATACTAGAGCATAAATATTTGGATTCTATAGCCCCGTCTCGAGTTCTCACAACTTTAAATCCTCCCAAGGGCTTGAACCTTTGGAACTTCATGCTCTCAAGTAGAGGCATAATCACAAGCATTTAACCTAGGAGGTTCTAGATGATTGTAGGGCTGGTTTTTGGAATGATTTGTGGAATGGATACCTAGAATTGCCAAGAAGAGGGTATTTAAATGAAGCAAGAATAATTCCCACTATACTATGGGGTAGGAAAATGTAAATTTTAGGTGAACAGATTAAATGCACAGAAAATAATTCAAAATCAGAAACAATAACACAGCAGATACCCTGGGAAAACCCTCCTCTTGAGGGAGAAAAACCCAGCAACAAAGATCTCTCTTATATTTATAATTTCAGTCGCAACAATTCACTTTACAATGAGGCCTAACACAAAGACCAATATTCAGCACCTTGAACAGAATGAAGAACAGAAACAAACTGTTGCACTTTAAGACTCAAGTTCAGTCTTATAGGAATTCGCAGACTGCCCCTGAATGACTTACAAACTGACCTTGAACAATTCGCAATCTGGTCTTGAGGAATTCGCACTTACAGAAAACTGACCTCACAGAATTCGCACTTGAGAATATTCGCACCTGACTTGAATCGAACTTGCACTAGACAGAATTCGCACTTGACAATTCACCCTTGACAGTTTGCGCCTGACAGAAATTCACCCTTGATGATAATTCGCACTGGATGGTTCGCACTTGATAATATTCTCAATCTCTGAACTTTGATGATTCGCAATCTGCTAACAAGGAATTCACACTTGCAAATAATTCGCACTAGATGATATATCGCACTTTCTTGATGATCATGCAAAGGACGGATGAACCTTGTATATATACAACTTAGAGAGGTCGCACCTCTTCATATCATGAGGTCGGCCAGAATAAGCATAATTACAAATCATAAAGAATGTCGGCCAGAATAATATTAATTTCAAATCATAAAGGATGTCGGCCTCAAGTGAAATCATAAATATAAGACAATAAATTAAATAGCCGACAGGCTATCATTTAATTTATGTTTCCTTCAATAGGACAGAGCTGGAAGGATCGCCTGTAGCTGTACTTATCATTAACAGAAAATCTATGAATTATATATATATATATATATATATATAATAGTAGGATGGTCTTCGAGGGATGTGAAACATTTAGGGATTCATAGGTACAAGAGAAACTAATTTCCAAGGAGTTATGCCTCATAAAAATATTCATTGAGCGTAAAGATAACCTCAAATGGAGTTGTTCAAAATTTGGGTCTTACATTGTCAAATTGGGTTAGAAAGTTGTGATAGTGCATTTAGTAAAAAGTGATTGACCAACACAATTATGTTGGAGTAAGAATTGTCTTCCTAATGTAGATGCCTTTGCTTGGGTGATAATCCACAAGAAGATTCCAAGAGTAGATTGGTTTAAGAAATTAGTATACTCTAGTCCATCTAAGTGTGTGTTGTGTGGCTCAACAAAAGAGTCAATGCACCAATTATTGGTATCCTCTTTTGTTTCACAAAGGTGTTGGCAATGGCTTTGTGCTCACCTAGGTTGGTCTAGAGCACTACTAGCTGATCTACTTGCAATTTTCATTTCTTGGGCAAATGTACAAAATTCCTCAGCATTCTCATACATAAGGAAGATTTGCCTCACTCCTTATTTGGGAGATATGGAAAGGATGAAATAGGAGGATTTTTTAGGAGAAATCTTTGGAGGTAGGTAGAATTTTGGTCTAGATAGAAACAACAATTGAAGAAGTGGTCAAGTCAAGAGTGGAAACCCAATCCACTAAAAATGTAAACTTCTTTGCTTGGGATAATGGAATCTTGAAGAATTGGAAAGGATTAAAAGCCCCCTTGTTGTCCTTAACTATACAACCAATTCCAAAGATGGAATTAGTTTGAAACCCCCCTCCAACAAGTTGGCTCAAAATGAACTTTGATAGGACAGCAAGAGGTAATCCAAGTCCATCTAGAGTTGGTTGTATCATAAGAGACAACAAAGGTAATCTCTTCTAGGTGGCTTCGAAGAAATTGAAGCAAGGCACCAACAATGAAGCAAAAGCACAAATATTCTTGCTTAGCTTTCATGCATGTAAAAAGTTTGGTGCATGTAATGTTTGGGTGGAGGGAGACTCCATGGTCATCATTAATGCCATTCATAATACGGGTTCCTCAAATTATTAATAAAAAATATTCTACAGGAGGCGTAAACTATTTTTGACTCTTTCTCGACTTTCTCACTACAACATGTGTACAGAGAAATAAATAAGGAAATCAACTTCTTGTAGACTATGCCATTGATAAGGATGAAGAATGTATAATTAACAAGCAAGAGAATTCATGGGAATTTTTGATTTCATTTTCAAATTATAAATCAATAAGGAACTAAGTTGTCGGGTTGGGAGAGGGTTCAGATACAAGTAAGGTGGTACAACAATTTTTTTCCTTGGGTGTAAGGTGGAAAATCTCCCTAGTAAGTATTTAGGAGTGCCACTTATAATTTATTTCCCTTCACCAAGGTGGGCGCTCATCTCCCTGAGGTCGGCCCAAGTAAATTTTTTTTATTTTAATTTTAAATGCATTTTAACTTCCATGAATGGGTCGGCTCCAAGAGGGGGGTCGGCCATAATAATAAAAAAATTATTTTACAATTTTAAAACACTTTGGGAAGGGTGTCAAGAGTCTAAGGGTTGGCCCTTAGCAGCAAATTTGTTTATTTTATTTTACTTTCGTTTTTCTTGCACCTTAGGAGGGAAAACATATGATGGCAACCAATTTATGCATTTAAAAAACTCCCCTCTATGGCCGGCCCTTGACATCAATGACAACATTTTCAACAAAACAATCACTTTGATGGGATCGAATCTCTAGCCATAAATCAATAAGTTTTTCTTCATCTTCATCATCCAAATATCCTCCCCATTCATCGACTTCCTTTGTGCCTTATCCTCCTAATCATCCTTGAACATAAATCTAGGTGAAGTTTTCTTGCTTGTAGCTGTTTACTTGCTCATAATAGTTTTGAATTTTACAGTTATAAATGATATTGCAATGGACATTGTTTTGGTTTTCTGAATGCTATTGTTGGAGCTGGCCAATTTTGTCTCCTCTGGCCACAACTATATTGTATTATCTAGGATCCTCTATTTAATGAGGTTTTTGTATTTCCTGCTACCTATTTTAAGTCAGCATGCATTGTACGTTTTCAAATTTGTTAATGTAAAGGGAGTGGTTCCCAAGACCACAATTGATCTACCAAAAATGAAAAATAAGTATATTTAATAAATTAATTAATGATTAACATATATGAATTTATAAATGTATTTATTTATTAAATTAATTAATATTAAATATAAAATACATATATTATATAAATAAAAAGTTAAAAGCTAGCAACTTACATAAAAACAAGTGAATATAAATTAAAATCTTTTGTTGCAGTTTTAACTCTTCACTTCATTGATTTTGATATCTATTTACTCAGGGTGAAATTCCTTTTTCGTGAATTCTAGTATCTACAGGGTGATGACAGCAATGAAATTTCTTTTACCATGCTTGAATGTTGGTTTTAATGCTGTTGATGTCTCCTCCCTCTATAGTTGCCACATACTATATATATATTGTGTATTGTGTATTGTGGGCATTGGCTTGATGGGGCTTTCATGCATGTATGAGCTAAGCAAGAACTCGCAACCAAAGGTGGCTATTATCAAACTCTTCTCCTTAGTACAAAGAATGGCAAGCAGATTTTTAGTGCTTTTAAACTATTTTTAACAATTTTTTTTAAAAAATTTTCATAGGGATGACCCTAGGTTTTCCCACGGTCCAGCTCAGGCATCCCTTAGAGAGGTTCAAAGGGGACTTGGGGTACTCAGGACAGACCTTGGGTGAACCTAAGGCTGTCCTAGACATGAATTAGTATTGAATTTGTGCAATATGGGTGTCTAAATAGGAGAACCTAGTAAAATAGCCTCTTGATTGTGTCATCTCACGAGTCGACTTTTGATAAAGTTTTCAGATCATGCTTTTTGACACATCAAAACACATAAACAACGGACAACCCAAGTCCTTTAGCTGGTCTCATCCAACAGTAGTAATGTAATTTGAGTATTGTTGGCACGTTGCAAGTAGCACCCTTAGGTCAAAGCTTTCACAAAGGCGCTATAGTTGATGTTTGGTGGTGTGTTGGATTTAGGCCTAGACTAAGGGCTTTATAGAGGATTATTCCAAGCAAGAAAAAACTGGCAAAGGTGGAAGTGTTGTTTAGTGAGATGGCTGAATATATTATTTCACTAAAATGAAAGATTTTGTCTTCTTCAAACCTTGAATGCTAAAAGTGGCATGGGTAGTTGTATTTTGATGTTGTGTGCAATGATGCACATAGTAATTCAAATATCATAAGATAAGACTTTAAAGATTTTTTACTATTGGAGATCACCAATCAATACAAGCTAACATTTGCTTAAATTTTGATAATTTTAAATTTGTTTAATTGATTAATAGTTTTAAATTTAATATAACTTAATTATGTGTATGCTTATTTTTGTGAAATTACTATATATATATATTATTTGACAAAAATGATTTTTTTTTTCTTCCTCAAACCTTGTTTGCTAAAAACAGAGCTGGTGGCTTGATAAGGGACTTGTTGGTGGGACAATAATAGCGACCCCAATTATAGGGGACACTTGTGAGCGGTTGGCTATAGGACTAAATTAGCTTGCCAAGGTCATTGTAGTTAAGAGGGTCCAATTCATCCTTCACTCACTCATAATGGCAATTATGAGTAAGCAAGTGGTGTTTGATGAGCACACACACTTATACAGAGAGGGTGGAGGGGGAGGCGAGGGGTGAATTAGTATAAGTTAAACTTTTACTTATTTAAAATCCAACAACCATGAAAATAGTAATCACACAAGATCTACCAACTAAGACACACAAGATTTATGTGGAAACCCTTTCGGGAGAAAACCCCGGAGAAAAGACTGCTGGGATCTACTATCCAAATCCAGCCTCAAATAAAATAAAATTCTCACAAATTTTGTAGACACCAACCTACTGGAGACACCAACCTTGCTACTAAGCACCAACTTAGCAAAAGACACCAATCTCTTCAATGAAGAGGCACCAACCTCCAAAAGAACAAAATGTTCACTTTCTTGAAAGCATCTTCTTTGCGAATCTGCTCCTCTTCTTTGCAAATCTGCTCCAAATATATTCTTCAAAAAATCAGCACCTTTTCTTTGAAAACTTGCTCCAAATATCTTCTTCAAAAATCTGCTCCTCTTCTTTGCAAATCTGCTGCAAATATCTTCTTCAAAAAATCTGCTCCTCTTCTTTGCAAATCTGCTCCAAATATCTTCTTCAAAAATCTGCTCCTCTTTTGTACAAATCTGCTCTTCTCCTAAAAAATTGCTCTAAATAGGAATGGTTTTGTATTTTGAAACTTGCTTTCTAACCTCCCAAATCAACTTGCATTTATACCTATTCAACCCACTTCACCCAAGGAGATCGACCATGTTGGGGAATAATTAAATTTATTTTATAACTTTTAAATCCCAAGAGGAGCGCTGTTAAATTTTGAACCAGAATATGAAAGCTAACAGAAAGTTAAAACAAGAACAAATACACACACAAAATTTACCCTGGGAAAACCCTCCTCCTGAGGGAGAAAAACCCAGCCAATAATATCTCTTATACTATTGAATCTCAAAAGAAACTCCTTTACAATGAGGCTGATATATGAGAGCCAGAATATAAGCATCAACCTTATGATGCAACACAAATACAGCCAGATGCAAAACTCAGTAAACTCAGCCTTCAACAATCTGCCCTTAATGAAGAACTTGCACAGCTCTTGAATAATTCGAACTTGCTCTAAAATTAACTGAATGCTGAATGAATACAATGTGACTCTCTAAACATAGCATGCATGTCAGTTACCTCTGCATGTCAGACTGCATGACAGTTACAAGAGGACACACTAGGAGAATCATGTGTCTAATTTTAGGAGGAGTTACAAAAAGATTCCAATGCATGACAGTTACAGTTTTGCATGCTGACTTTTCAATAAGACAGTTTGAAGGTTGGCCCAGCTTCTGAAATAGCAATTACAAAATACAAAGTAAAGGAGACAGCTGGAAGAATCTGACTGATGCTGCCATAAACATCAACAAGCACCACACTATGTAGGGTCAACCCATATTAAAGAGGGAAAATTTATCAATATAGGCACCATAAATTGGGTGCCAAAGAAGAAGCAAATTGGGTTGGCCCAATATAGTAAATATTTCCCCTTTTTGCTTTACTCTCCTCAGCATACGTCTTCTACATTGATCCTTCTTTGACAACAGCAATAAAACGTCTTGGACATCAATGACAATAATATTTCCAACAGTGTTGGGTGTGAAAATTTTGTTTTATATGCTACTTGACCTTGAAATTTTGTTTTGTGGCATTTGTGCTTGATTTTGAAGTTGGTTTGGCTAATGGCTTCTTCCTCTAGAGTTGGCAAGGGCAAATGCTAAGTTACAGAGTAGGGGATGGAGCATGGTGGTCACACTAGATTGGGTGGTTGGAGGAGAAAGGAGAGGGATGGTGGTGAGGTGATGCTTGGTGATTTCTTGGCATATTTGATGAAGGAGATTGCTAACCTTGACTTGAGGATGTGGTGATTAAAATTTGGGAGCTTACCAAGGATATGGACGATTTGGCGTGTGGTGGTATTAAGACCTCAATGTCAAAGTTGATGTTGGACCCTAGTCAGCTAGTGGGGAGATGTAACATCTTCGATGCAATACGATTCCTAAGTTGTGCCTTCTTGCTTTCCATGGAAATGGGTTATTATTTACTTCACGACATCAAGGGTGTGGAATCTCAAGCAGAGACATTTTTTAACTATCAGTTGAGTCACTTTCATGGGGTAAGTGAGAACATTTGTAGGACTCGTAGCACTATCACAAAGTTGGCTTGTGCTTTAAAGGTAAACTTCTTTGCTTAGGCTACTTTCAACGCTCTTGTTTGTTGTTGTGATGATGAGGGTGGGGATGACTGGGTGGAATTCCCACCTCTAGGTGCTGGTGAAGAATGTAAAAAATGTTGCTGTGGTAATGGGGTTTGTGAGAGGGCGTGCATGGTTTGCCCTTGTCCTTAAATGTAGAATAATTAATACATTGGTTTTTTGACTAGGTTGGTTGTGTTGAAAATACTGTCATTGATGTCAAAGGAGAGTAGAACATAATTGTTGTCATAGAAGGAAATTGCATGTCAAAGGCCAAAGGCCACTAATCACTCCCTTTATGCATTTATTATTATCAAATGACCCCCTTGGGAAAATTAATTATAATATTGTTTGAGGCCTCTTTGACATGGGCCGACTCTCTTGGTGTAGTGGCCCCTCTTGGGTGAAGAGGCATAAGGGGGATATAAAAGGAAGATGTGTGGGGGTAAAAGAAACTTGAAAGCAAGCAATTAATGTGAAAATATATGTGAAGAAGTTGCAAGCAGATTTTATGAATGAGATTCAAATGATCATCATCCATTGAAGAAGCAATATTCAAAGGAGAAAATTTCGTTCATTTGGAGGTTGGTGCCTCTCACTAGAAGAGATTGGTGTCTCTTGCTAAGTTGGTGCTTAGTAGTGGGGATTGATGTCTCTAGTGGGTTAGTGCCTATGAAGATGTGTAAGAGAATTTTTATTTTTGTGGCTGGATTTGGACAGTAGATCCCAGCAGAGGATTTCCACATAAATCTTGTGTTTCCTAGTTGTTAGATCTTATGTGATTGCTTTATTGTGGTTGTTGATTTTATTAATAAGTAAAAGACTCCCTTATACTGATTCACTCCCCCCTCTTAGTATAAGTGTGTGCTCATCAAGTTGGGCCAATGTAATTTGCCCATCCACCTCATGGATTGGTTTGGTATTGTGGGGTTGGGGACTTCCTATGGTATGGGTTGGTTGGATGTATAAACTCTAATATATATGCAAGCATCTGTTATGTATTTTGATATTTGGTTTTGACTAGCTGCTAGTCAGGGTTGCATGGTGTTCAATAGGAAGCCACCTTGCACCTTAGGTGGTCTGTGTTTGTGTCTTTTCAAGGAAGATGAAAGAAATATTGCATTGTCATTTGAATGGATCCAATAAACCGGTGGTTACTAGAATGCAAGCAATTATGGCTCTTTTTCTTGCGGCCCTTGGTTGCCCAACCCAAGTAAATTTTGCAAAATAAAAGGCAAAGTGGGTGGTGGTATTGTAATGTGCACAAAGATGCACATAGTAATTCAAATTTTATAAGAGAAACCTTTTAAAGATCTTTTCCTATTGGAGATTGCCAATCGTTGCAAGCCTAACATTTGCTTTTTTGATGTTTTTACTTTTATTTAATTTTAAATATTTTTAAAATTTAATATAATATAATTATTTGTTTGCTTACTTTTGTGAAATTACAATAGTAGATGTATGTACTTGTGTTATATATATGCATGCGACAATGCACAGCAAAAGGAGCACAGGAGCATAAAAGGATTTTGAAAACTACCCTAGGTTCATTAATGAATGATTGCATTGGAGATAGAGCAGTTATCAAAAGGATGATTTCAAACCCAGCTGAAAGGAGAGAATCAGAAATGACAACCATGTGGGAAAAGCTGAAATCAAAGATGTGAATATGCTAGAAGCAGATATAATAGTAGAAGCAGGGAACAATGTGCAAGGCTACCTCAATGTTTAAGTGTTGAATATTTGTCATAATGCATTGGGTGCACATGTCAAAACAAAGTCTCACACATTGCCCAAACAGGAATTCAGACAAAGAAGATTATTGGAGCATTAACAAGAATGGTGCAGCAAAGGACATATTGAAAGTGAACTGAATCCCAATTGGAGAAAGAAAATAGAAAGACAAGACAAAGGAAATCATCAAGAACAACATATGCATCCAAAACAGAAACTTTTAAAAAAGATTGAAATATCTGATGGAGAAGGCATTGATAGGGAAATTTCATATATTTGGTTGACAAGAGAAAAAGTTGAAAAATGGATAAAAGAAAAATGGGGCAAAAAACTAATGACAATTTCTACGAAAAAGGTTTGTCATGGTTCTATGCCAAAACATTGAAAAACTAAACATGTTGGTAAATGGAGGTCCATGAAATATGGAAGGGAGGGGCCCATGCATTAAAAAGTGGACTTCGAAGTTTGACCCTCTATTACAAGCAATGTTGGCAACCTAACAAAATCGATCCAGATTAGATTTTATAATCTTTTAGAGGAATAATGGAACTTGAGAATTCTGAATGACACTGGAGACATTTTAGGGCAATGTGTTAGTTTGGATGATGAAACCTTGAATTGTAATTGAAGAATATATGCTAACTTGATATTTGGAATAGAAAAGAGATTGAAGTTCTAGAATGCATTATGTTGGAATCTAACAATGGCGTATGGCAGTAGAACGTATAAATAGAATGGGAAAGAAACCATACAACTAATGATTGCCCAAGGATACCCCCCATAAAGCAAAAGTTGATATGGATGAAAAAATAGCATGAGATAATGGAATAATTTGCCCCCCACCCAACTAGAGAGGATCTAGAACTTGACTCATTGTCATCGAGCCATCAAGCTACACTACCCAAGCACAAAGATTTGGATTACATAAATCATTTTTATGAAATGCAAATGGAAAGGATAAGAAAGCAAGATCTAACTCATAGGCCCATTGAAAATTAACAAGGGGATAATTTCAAGGAATTGGTACTCTACAATCCGATAGAGATTGATGAAAGGCTAACCAAAGTGAACAAAAAGAAGAATTTAAATCCACAAAGAATGGCGAAGAGGGAGAGAGGGAAGAATGGAACTATATTGAATCTGAAGAAGAAGATGAGTTAATTAATGTATAAGTAAGATACCTCAAATATACAGATTCAAAAATAAAAAAGCCAACATTATCCTTGGCAAAAAATGTGTAGGAAGACAAATAAACAGAAGGGGGAAGAGGAAGTGCAATGCAATAGGCAATCAAATTTATATAGATATGGTCTCACGCCTAGGAGTGAGGCTATGCCAAACAATGAGGAATGGAGATGGTTACATGGAACATTAGGGGGGTAAACCCCCGCACCAAAAGTTGTGCAATTAGGTGCCATTTGAATGTAATAAAGGCCAATATAATCCTTTTTCAATCAACAAAACTAAAACAAGAAGTGGCAGAAACAATTCTCAAATACCTTAGTAGATGGAATGGAAATGCAATTGATACGGTGGGGGCCTCTGGAGGGCTAATAACTATCTAGTCACCCAACAACGTGAACTTAGAGATTGCGGCTCAAGAACAAAATTGGTAGGCTAGTAAGGTTTATAGCTTAACTTAATTTTTTCTTTTCTTTTCTTTTCAATATTTATGGCCCCTCTAATCTTATGGCAAAAGAAATTGTCTGGGGAAAAATCTCATCCAACTTCAATTCAATTATGGGAAGTTTCAAGAGCAAAAAAATCTTCGATTGACTTCACAAGCTTTTTCAACAACATGGGTTTATTAGATAAGATACTAAAAAATGGTACGTTCACATGAACTAATAGAAGGATGGGGTTCAATAACATTGTAGAAAGCCTAGACAAATTCATTTTCAATAGCTTTTGGCTTCGCTTCCTAGTTATTTTTGAATTTGAAATACTATCCTTCTCAAGATCAAGCCATTATCTTATTGCTCTATTCATATCCAAGGACCAACCCCCATATAGATGCCAATTCAAAATAGAAAAATGTGGTTCAAAGATGAAATTTTGATATTTTAAAATTTTATATGATTTTAATAATTTTAAAATTTAATATTCTCAATTAGTTGTATGCTTATTTATGTGAAATAATGATAATAAATATATATGAATGTGTTAAAGTTATGTATAGTTTAGTGCAAGTTTGCATACTTGGATTTAGCAAACCAAAATTTTTTGAACTCAACAAAACACAGTAACTGAAAAAATACTTAAATTTCTTAAAAACATATAAATTTTATGCAAAATAGAGTTACAAAATGTATCAAATGAGTCTGTTAGGGGTTTGGGGGTAGTGCTCACAGAGTTTGAGGGTAGAGCCTTGGACATGCTCCTTGTGGTATAGGATGGGGTCAGGGGAAAAGTCCCTACCACTAAGCCCAAATGAAGGATTTTGAGACCATATAGACCTTTGAATCTAGTATTAAATCCTTCCAATTTGCTCAATAATGCTGAAATTCTAGTGTGCTGCTTTACCTTGGGCGGATAGGTCTTATAAAGCCAAAAATTCACTTTTTTACAATGTTTTTTCTTCGGTTTTCCCATGTTTTCCTGCTATTCTTGTGGGCAACAAGTTTTTCTCTCAAACTTATCGATTATTCACTTGAAACTTGCTTGGAACTCATTACAGCAACTCGATGAGTTTTTATAGCAAAATCTTGGGGCAAAAAAGAAAAAAAAAGAAAAGAAACTGAGCACTTGGCAACTCACCAAGTAGTTAAACTATGGTTCAGTGAGATAGCCGAATATATTATTTTTCAAAAAATGGAAGTTTTTTTCTACTTCAGACCTTGTATGCTAAAAGTGGAGCAAGTGGTTGTATCTTGATGTTGTGTGCAAAGGTGCATACAATTATTCAAATTTTGAAAGAGGAAACTCTAAATATTTTTTCTTGGTGGAGATTGCCAATCACTACAAACTTAACATTGTTTACTTTTTGATATTTTCAAATTCATTTAATTTTTAATATTTTGAAATTTAATATAATTTAATTATTTATATCCTTAATTTTGTGAAATTATAATAACAAATAAATATATACTTGTTTTAAAATTATATATACACACACGCACACAAAAGTCCAGGCTAAGGGCTCTATAGATGCTTATTCCAACTAGGAAAAAATTGTCAAAGGTGTACTTATTGTTTAATGAGACGGCCAAATATATTATTTCACTAAAACAGAATATTTTTTCTTCTTCAAATCTTGTATGCTAAAAGTGGAGTGGGTGGTTGTATTCTAATGTTGTGCACAAAGATGTACATAGTAATTCAAATTTTATAAGAGAAACTCTTAAAGGTTTTTTCCTATTGGAGATTGCCAATCATCACAAGTCTACCATTTGCTTAAATATTGGTATTTTTAAATTTATTTTATTTATATATTTATTATTGTAATTTCACAAAATAATTATACAAATAATTAAATTATATTAAATTTAAGAATATTAAAATTAAATAAAATTAAAAATATCAATATACATAATTTCCATAGTAGGGTGTCTTGAAAAATAGCCACGTCTGTATCCATGTCTATGCAACTTTGCAAATAAATTTATTAAGTTGGACCTCATTTATGTTCTCATGTCTATTCTTGAGTTTTATCTATTGGCAGGAAGGTTTTGATTAACATCTGCAATGTATATTTTATGCATTGTGGGGAATGTTTACTTCTAGGTATTAACTTAATCATGCTCTTGCTTAAATTTTATAAGACATATAAATTGGAGATTCTCCTACCTTGTAGCTAGAGGTCTCCTAATGCTTCTTGCTAGACCCAATTTTGTAGATTTATGTTTGTAATTACACTTCTACATTGGATCTATGATTTAGAATCTCTGTAGTTCTTCACATGGGAAATAGTGTTGTAGTTGGGTAATTGGGAGATCAAGTAGGTTGATTACATTAGCAGCCTTTTTATTTCAAGTCAAAGGGAAAGATTGTTCCTTTCAAATCAGATGAATGGTTGTGCATGATACCTTTTAATAATTGTTTTGATTTCTCAATGAGAATTTGGAACATCAAATGCTCTCCTACGGTTACATTATCAATAAAAGCAATGTAATTTTGTTGATTTGTGTGTTGACTCTCATGTGAATTCTATTGTTATGTAATATGGCGCAATGTATATGATGAATGCCTTATTTGAATAATTGAAATTCCTATTTTAATTTTTTTTCCCTATAATTTTTAATTTTCCATCCCCTGCTGTTTCCTTAAGTAAGGTCTCCTGCTCCTACCATCCTGGAAACAAGTCCTGTTGTCCCCTACTGTCCCCATCCTAGAAATGCCGTGGAACATAGGTAAATACATAGGTTTATTGGTACTAAGCATGTATGAGAACATTTTTTGGATCCCATGCTCATGCATTGAACAATGCATTGAGGACATTGGGAAGAAGATTGCAATATGGAGGAAGACAGCTAGGTGTATGCAGATGCTTATCTACAACCACCATACATCCTTGTTGAAGACCCACACGAAGATGAAATCAACAATCCCAATGATACTAGAATGTTAGGTACTTTATTTTATTGGAGAGGATGCTTCATGTGCAATGACCTCTATAGAGATGGTTGTAAGAATTGAATGGTTAGGGTAGGAACAGTCCCAAGTCCAAAGAAGGGAAAAAAGATTAGAGATTAGTTATTCAATAATGATTGGTGGCAAGATTGTAAATATGTGGTCTTATTTTTTGACCCTGTAGTCTAGGTGACCCATTATATGCACATAAATACTCCTACTCTTAAATAACCATACGAAACATTTGATAGCATGTTTAACCATGTGAAAGCTAAGATTTATAAGAAAGATCTTACATTATAACTTTATAATCAGATGATTGGATCCATAATTCAATGCAAGTGGAGAGATTGTATGAACAAACTCTAGCACTCGGCAAACTATGTGATGAGCCCAAAATGGTATTTGGATAGGTCTGGAAGAGTGACATGCTTTGATGATGATGAGATAAATCAAGACTTTTATGATGCTTTTGACAAGATTTATGATGAGGAGGCCACAAAGACATATATCGAGGAGGCAATAAAGCTTTGGGAGTAGTTTCTTTGGTATGTAGAAGCTAGTGGTCCTTGCAACTAACTGAATAAAGCTAAAAGCGGAGAAGTTTTGGCACAAAGGAACTATATTAGGTAGTGGAGGATACATGGAAACTATACCCAAAACTTAGACAACTTTCTTATTTGTTTGCTTTCTCAGTCATTACTTCCTCTATTAGAGGAACTGGTACACTTAGAACTTCATACACTCTATGAAGAAAAACAAACTTACCTCTACAAGGGTGGAGAAGTTTGCTTATATCTTAATCAAAGAATGGCTAGAGAGAAATTGCTGGGATCCACCACCTGATGGGATTTTGATCTTCAGGATGTGAAAGAGGGTTATGAGGAAGGTGTAAATATTTGGCAAGGATTTATTGGGGTTTCCTTGATGTGTTTGATCATCTAGAGGATCCTAATTCCTCTATGACAGAGGAATTGGTTTTTTTCTAGCTTCATCTAATTTATCAAGAGAAACACATCTACTGCAAGGAGAGCAGAGCATCTAGTTGAAATTTATAATGGCTTGCATCTTAATCAAAGGAAAATTGCAGAGTATTTGCAGTGAACTACTGCAAGTTGGGATGTTGGTCTTGAGGATGCTATAGATGATTGTGAGGAGGGTCTAGCATCTTTGCATGGATTAGTTGGGGTTCCCTTGAATGTATTTAATCATCTTGAGAATCATCATTCCTCTATGACTGAGGAACTTGTCCTTTTCTAGCTTCATCCACTCTACCAATAGAAACAACTCTACCTCTAGGAGAGTGGAGCTTATGGATGGAATTCATAATGGCATCATAAGCAATGGAAGATTGTAGAGAATCTGCAGGGACCTGTCACATGCTGGGATGTTGATATTGATGATGTCAGAGGATTATGAGGGTGTAAATCTTTAGCAGGGACTATCTGGGCCTTGGGGTGCCCTTAAGTGCGTGTGATCATCTAGAGGTTCTTAAGAGATGATAATATTGCTTGATTCTGTTGAACCTTGAGGCAACTTTGTGCATGTTGAAGCCAAGTATAAAGCATTTGTAGTTGTGTAAACATGCACCGTTAGTTAGGTTTGGTCTCGTTGTTTCCATTATCAGCAAGATTTTACATATTTTTATTTAGTATATATAGTCTGTAGGAAATGAATAATTTTAATTATCTTAATGATTTATGATTTTATCACTCATATGATATATGATATTTCTTCAAGATTGTCGCTTTACTGTTTGAAGTTTGAACTCTCAGTCTTATAAGTATTAATATTTAAACGTGATGCAGTGACTAAATATGCTGGAATGACACTAAGGAAATGCCCTCTCCCTTGTGCATGATGTTGGTGCCCCATCCCAGAGCTCTATCAGTATTTAAGAGAATTGCTTATAAACTCCAGATATATCTATCCTAGTGAGTGACAACAGCGGCACTCCCTGTGTCAGTAGTAATCAGTGGATATATTTGTCCTACTGACCTATTGTTGGTTGTAGGTAAAATGTGTAAAGGATTACTTGCTGATGCAGGAGCATCTGGATGGTTTCCTGAGTTCACTTCAAATTCGGTATTGGCGAACAATTTTGACAGAAGCAAATTCGACAGCACAAATGTCACCCAACGATTTTAGTATTGGTCACTTCATTGGGACTTATGGATTTCTGGCTGTAGTATTCAATTAATTTTGAAATTTAATTCTCCACAATGTGAAGAGGTCACTTTATTAAGGAATGAGAAATTGAAGACCATCTACAGCCAGAATATGCATGGAGAATTAAAAATCAATGCAAATGAGAACCCAAGGTTGCGTAGGAGAGTAAGGTAAAATAAATGTAGGCTGCATTACATAGACAAATAAGGGACATTGCGAATTACATAGAAGAATTTGAATGAAATAAAGAAATAAAGAGAATACCAAGGGGCTGCAAGTTGTTTCTTTTTAAGAAATTTAAATGCAGGGATATGAAAGGTTGATAGAAAAAAGGCAGTGGGAGGAGGTTGCACCTGGCAGGAGAAAAGCCATGCCTCAAGAGAACTGATAAGGCGCACTTTAAAAAGTGTGAATAAACAAGTTTCAGTGGTGCGTGGAAAAGAAAAAAGGAGGGGCTGTGCTGAAGATTTCAGATTTTAGAGACTTTAAAATTGTTGCCAAAATCAAAAGGAAATGTAAAGGAGTGCGCAGCAGTGTGTGAAAATAAGTGTGCAGCAAAGAGAGAAAGGAGAGGTCAATAGGTAAAGAGAAGATCGACCATGTGAAGGAGAGCATTGTTCAAGACACAGGGCGCAGCTGAAACAGGGGTGTGAATAAAAGAAACTTAGAGCTGAAGTTTAGAAGTGTTGCCAGAGGAGTAAAGAGTCAGCCAAGTAAAAGACAAAACATCGATGAAGATTATGACCTGTGTAAAAGACTCTGGTAAACTATCCAAGACAGAGTGACTGGTAGAACGAAGAAGTGAAGTTTTGCTGATTTAGAGCAGAGGAAGAGGCAGATTGGCTGTCTGAGAAGAGTGAGACCATTGAAGGCCAAGGAATTGTAATTCGTAATTAAATCAATAAAATTGAAGTTTTGTTGCAATTGTTGTTTGTTTGGATAAGGTAGATCATTGCTTGCAATTCTGTGTTTCGTGAATGATTGTTTGGGACACTCTACATTACTTGCCATATTGCAAATTTATTGATTATTTGTCAAGTCATTAAAAAAATAAAATTGTTATATTCTTTACTTTTTTAATATGTGTTTTTTTCCTTTAAGTCCACTGAAATTATTGTGACGTTGCGAGGACATGCCCTGTTTTTCATAAATTCACGTGAAATTTGAGTTGGTCTTTGATCTGGTTTTTTGACAGTCCCAAAATTCATAAAATTGGATGGAAGGAATTTATTTCTTTGTAGTTGACAGTAACCATTGACACTTGGTATGCACTTCCAGTGTTTGGTATTTGATAAGTACCTGCTATTGTATTATTAGCATAATTTATTTTGTATTTTTCTTAGATTCAGAACTAACAGCATAATAATTATATCATCTATTTAATGTTTTTTTATCCTCTGATTGACAGGTCATAAATTTTGACATGCCCCTGAGTGCTTTGGGGTATATACATCGCATTGGAAGAACTGGAAGAGCTTATAACACTGGTGCTTCAGTCTCACTTGTAAGTTGTCTTCCTATTTCTCACCACCTTCACTTGTATGGCACTGTTAAGTGCATGTAGATTGTGCTTTCTCAGACTTGGAAGGATATAGTCACGATTAAGTAAATTTGATTAGTTGGCCCACTGGTTTGACAAATTCATCCTTTTTGTTATTTTTTATTTTTTTAATCTTGTACACCCTTATAAATTTTGATAGCAGGTGGCTGTATGGGCTGGTAGTCTACTGGGCATTTTATTTTGAAGGAAATTGTCCACATCAAATTTTGTCTGACTCTTTGTATTATTTCAACACATAGACTCCCCAAGAATTTTTATAGCAGCTAAGCTTTCTTTAGCTTTAGTCTTTAATAGACTCTAATAAGGGAAATTTGGATCCATCATGGAAGCAAGAGCATCGTATCATACTGTTTTGCTGCCCCACAATGACATTGGATTGAAAATGGAACCTTGGGGACATGTCCTTGTGTTTTGATCCTATCCCACACTGGAAATTTTTTGGGGATGTAGGGATGGGTAGGAAATGACCCCCACATCCCATACACACCCCAAAAATTGAAAACATCCTTTTTATGTTGAAAAATATGCCTAGAAATGGCAGGAATCTCCAGGGTACCTAGACAGTCCCTGATTGTACTGGGATTGACTAGCTGTTTCCTATGGCCTAGCCGTTGAAATACAGATTAAAAAAAGAAGATAAAAAAATGGGGGTGAGGGGGACCACAAGGATGCTCACACCTCTTACAACAACCCTAAACCTAAAACAAAGATACTAACACTCAAAACCCCCTAATCTCCCTCATTTGGCCATATTCCATTTTGTAAAAAGAAGACAAAGAAAGAGAACAGTGAGAAGAAGAGAAGAGAGCATCAAAACCACATCATTTGAGGTAAGTTTACCATCCATTGTTTATTTGCACAAATCCTTCTGATTATTTTTGTTTCTTTCAAAATTTAAACATTTAGGGAGTTTCTTTTGGTTTTTTACTTGCACTTAAAGCTGTGTTTTCAACCGAAAAAAGGCCTATAGTGAGGAGTAGGGAAGGTGAATGTTAGTTTTTTAAGAATCAGAAATGAAAGCAATCAGAAAATGCAACACATAAGACAATGAGCACAGCAGATACCCTAGAAAAACCCTCCTACTCGAGGGAGAAAAACCCAGCAAATAATCTCTTATATATCAGATAACATAAGTGCAGAATACTACTTACAATCAGGCCTTACACAAGGCTGAGTCTGAAACAAAGAATGGAGACACTTCTCCTTAACAATGGATCTGCTGCTAAGACAGCTTGAACTGCTAAGAAATGGTGAACTCCTGCTTCTAATGATGGCGAGCTTCTGCTTTTAATGATATTGAACTTCTGCTCCTAAGAGATGCAAAATGAGTGAATGATTGTGATTGTCCTTGAGATCAAACTGCTGCTACTAAATGATTTGCTGCTGAAAATGGCGATCTGCTGATTAGGAATGCGAATTGATGAGAGAATGTGGTGATGTTCCAAATGAGATGAAATCACCTCCAATATATACAAAGATAGGCGAACTCCCTCTAGGTCGGCCCCTTTTGAAAATAAAGAATATAAAATATTAATTGCAACATGAAGGCGGACCAACCTTGAACTAAGGGAAAATTGCTCCCGAAGCTATATAACACTAACACTCCCTCTTAGCTAGGGAGTTATTTTCTAGATATCCTCGTCATGGAGTCTCTCAACATGACACTCATTATGGCTGTGCCCACATCTCAGTCTTAGAGATGTACAAGAGTTCATCACGGAGTCTCTCAACGTGATGTCGTCATGGAGTCTCTCAACATGACGTCCACAATGGCTACTCCCATGTTGGAAAGAAACACATCTCAGTCTCAGAGATGTACAAGGGTCCATCACGGAGTCTCTCAACGTGATGTCGTCATGGAGTCTCTCAACATGACGTCTCATCTCAGTCTCAGAGATGAACAAGGGCTCGCACCTCATATTTCTTTGTCTCAGAGAAATATACACTACAAGGGCTTTCACCTCATATTTCTCCATCTCAGAGAAATATACACTGCAAGGGCTTTCACCTCATATTTCTCCGTCTCAGAGAAATATACACTACAAGGGCTTTCACCTCATATTTCTGTATCTCAGAGAAATATATATTACAACAAGTCTTCATGATGATGTGACTCCCTCTGAAGCTCCAACTATTGGCATCAACCTCTTGACCTCCTCGTCCAAGGTTGCCTCTGTTGGTTTGTTAGACTCCCTTTGAATGTTATTTCCTCCTCTTCGAAGAAACTGATTGACTTTAGAATAAGAAACCTTTTGAATCGACTTTAGAACTTGGCTCCTTTTGAGATGTCCCTATGTCAATTTCCGTAGTAGAAACATGTTGTGTAGACCTTAATTTGCAATCTCGAGCAAAGTGACCCTACTTGTCACACCTGAAACATTGAATGTGAGAGAGATCCTTCTTCTTCTTCGGTTCTGGGGCAGAATCTAATTCTCTGTCTCTATTCCTCTTTCTTCCTTTGCCTCTATCTTTAGAAGTATGTGTAGCAAGAACTTGATTTTCTACATCATGATAGTTTCGCCCAATTCCTCTTGTTGCCAACCTGGATTCTTCTTGAATACAATCAGCTCGAAGACGATCAAACTTGGGCAACTTAGATCTCCCATTGATGCTTTGAATAAGGGGTTCCCAAGATTGAGGAAGACCATTTAGTGCCAACATAACAAGATCTCTGTCTGCAATTATATCCCCAATAGTGCTCAACTAATCTCTCAAATCAGCAATCTTCATAAAGAATGAGATGACTGAATCTTCTTTATCCATTTTTACATGGTGAAGCTGTTGTCTCAAAGCAAGGGCTCTGCTGGTAGTGTTGATCTCATACAATCCTTTTAGAGTATCAAAAATTTCTTTAGTTGTCTTCAACTTGGAGATGATCGGTACTAGGTGATTCATCACAGAGTCTATCATGATCTTTCTAGCCTTCGTGCCATTTTCTTCCACTGAATTTTCTCAGTATCATCAGAAGGCTCGGGCATACTTTCCACGAAATCAAGAAGATCATTCTCCTCTAATGCAATGAGTACCCTGGGTTTCCAAGAGTTGAAGTTTGAAGCTCCATCAAACCTATCTTTTACCTTGAGACTGTTCACCATCTTCTTTTTCCGCACAAATTCACCTTCAAAGATCTCTCCTTAGGTCTGAAATAATTTGCAACCTTAGATCTGCAATACTTCAAGATTTTCCCTAGATGAAAAGTTGACTTGACTGCTTAAACAAATCTGATTAGATCTTTTCTTAGACCCGCTCTAATACCATGTTAGTTTTTTTAGAATCAGAAATGAAAGCAATCAGAAAATGCAACACATAAGACAATGAACACAGCAGATACCCTGGGAAAACCCTCCTACTCAAGGGAGAAAAACCCAGCAAATAATCTCTTATATATCAGATAACATAAGTGCAGAATACTACTTACAAGCAGGCCTTACACAAGGTTGAGTTTGAAACAAAGAATGGAGACACTTCTCCTTAACAATGGATCTGCTGCTAAGACAGCTTGAACTGCTAAGAAATGGCAAACTCCCGCTTCTAATGATTGCGAGCTTCTGCTTTTAATGATGGCGAACTTCTGCTCCTAAGAGATGCGAAATGAGTGAATGATTGTGATTGTCCTTGAGATCAAACTGCTGCTACTAAATGATCTGCTGCTGAAAATGGCGATCTGCTGATTAGGAATGCGAATTGATGAGAGAATGTGGTGATGTTCCAAATGAGATGAAATCACCTCCAATATATACAAAGATAGGCGAACTCCCTCTAGGTCGGCCCCTTTTGAAAATAAAGAATATAAAATATTAATTGAAACATGAAGGCCGACCAACCTTGAACTAAGGGAAAATTGCTCCCGAAGCTATATAACGCTAATAGTGAAGAGGTTGGGATTACTAAAAGAAGCCATAGAGGTAATTGGAGTTTCCAGCCCTATCTATTACCTCTGTATCTATTTTAACCGAGGAACCTTTGGCTATCTAGGGGACAATATAGGATAGATGGGGCCTTGGAAAGCTAAATTGGGTAGAGGTAGGTAGCTGTGGGGTTTGGTTCCTCTAGGCCCTACTATCTCTAGACGGAGCTTTTATGCTCACCAATATTGGTTTCTTCTAATCAATGCTTTGCATGCATAGAGTGTTACAATTCCTTGCCCATTTGCATTAGTCAATACATTTGTAGAGCATGGGCGGTTGAACAAAGAAGTGCCCTACCATGCATCTGTGAAACCAAAATTGCTTTCAGAATCGTACTCACACACATCCAACCCCCTACTACCTATAGGGCCCAAATCTTTGTAGGCCATCAGATTGAATGGTAAGGCTATCCTTAATGAAGGTTGATTTGGCATTGGGTAGGGGAATGGATTACTCTTTCTTTCTTCCATTGATGATAGGTTCATGACAACTTCGAGCATCACACATCCACAAATGCTCTAACTATAGGTGACACTAGTGAGATCTAGCCAAGTGGAGTTGTCATGGCGGTTGCTTTGGAAGATATGATTGAATCATTATCTAAGTTGACTACTTCATCTACTACTGCATCATTGGAATAAACAATTGAAAGGGCTAGGTCTCATTCTAGTTCATCAAGGTAAGCTACTAAAGTAATTGGGTCATTGGCTGGCTTTGGCTGTAGACACCATTAGGTGGAATTTGACTATTGCCTAGAGTTATTGTTAAATATTGGTTGATTAGTAACAATGTGTCAGTGAAGCACAGATAGATACATCGAATGAAGGTGCATAAGGGAAAGAAATAGTTGGACCAACTGAGCGGGATGAAAGCGGCATTGGATGCATCATAATTGACATGTTGACTACAAAACTAGAATGAGAACTATAAATAGATTGAAACCTTCATTGGAAGCAATAACTTTCACAAATCCCCATTATAGACTAGGGCTTTCTCTTGCTTCTACTAGCCAAGCATACAAGGAACAAGAATCATAGATTGAATGTCCATTATAGATTAGGACTTTCTCTTCCTCTATAGATAGTAGGGTCATCCTATCTATAGTCCATATAGAGGGGGTGTATAAATGCCCTTCTTGGCATCAAATACTTGAATGCACAGGGTAACATGTACAATAACCCGCCCAAAGTTTCAATGCATGATTTTCAATTTTCACCAACTGAACTGCTCTGGCATTTTCAGGTATACTGTTTATACTCATATACAGTTTAAAATGGAATTCTTAAAAAAGCATTTAAATAATATGTCTTAGCATTGCATATCATGGATAACCAAAACAAATCCAGTTTGACGTTGGAAGATATTACTCGACAACAGTAGTGTTCATTTCATTGCCAGTTTGTATAACACTTAAAACTCTGAAGATACACAGTCAAATGTAAATAAATATTTACAACGTCTGATATAAAATTCTGACCTGGAAAGTATGATGCACTGTTCATACACAAACCAAGAAAACATGTCCCAAACTTCTTCCCTCTATTCAGCCACACATGTTATTGCCCAATCTCATACCAGGTGTATCTTGGCGTCCAAGGATGATGTAAAGAACTGCAGTTTAAGCCCTCTGAGAAGTTCGACCAAGTTCAGAAATAGACCCATGCACCAGCAACAAATAATATTATGATTCTTAAGAGATGCATACAGCTTGAATGATGTTTGAAATCAAATACAGATTCGTTTTGCTTTAAGAATAGATATGCGGCATATGCCAAATCTATGGGTCTTTGCAGAAGTGTTGTTCTCATTGTATTTTCCAATATGCATATTTCCAACGCCCAGTTTCAAGCACAGGTTCGATTGCCAAAACACATGCCTCAATCACCAATGAAATGCTCATGCACAGTGCATAAATGAATGGCCTCAGTTATAGACCTTAGCACCTCATCGAGAAATGTCCATATGCCAAGGTAAAGCAAGAACTCTCACGCCCAAGGAATATTACAGCTATCTCAAACAGGTGCGACTTGAATTTAATAAGCGGCAAGTATATGAGGAGTCATTCCAAAGTTAAGTTGCCTCCTTTCATAGTCTGAGCATGGCATCTTATGATTTAATATTAAGCCCCCCACGATTTTTCCCCAACTCGCCTTACTGGTATCACCCAGATTTGAAAACTAAATGATTATAATTAAATCAATCTATCACCCATTCCTTTAATGCGGCAGCCCCTGCATATAGTTGGCTCACTAAAGAAAATGAATTTACTTCTAAACTTCAACGGCTAAGGAATGTATAGCGATATTGATTCCCATTCCAAAAACCACGACTCACATAATTTTGTGCCTCTATTAATGTGAACTCCAATATGAGTCGACTTCCTCAAATCCAGTAAACAATGTTAATTGCGATAGTCCTTAAATTGGCCCCGACTGACTTTGACGACTTCGTATCCCAAATAATGCCCATGTATCACACAATTTGTAGGGATAGAAATTTCCATCTCCTCCACAAGTAATTCGACCCCTTTAATATGAAACATCACCTCGCCTATTCTCAAAGCTTGGTGTTTCAACTTCAATGCCTTAAGTTTCCCAATTAATTTTTAGATTGGTGCGAACTCCTTTTTAAATGGATGCTATCAAACAAGACACGTTAAATTAATTTCTTACTCCTTCGACTCTTTCAAGGTGATTTGCTACCATCCAAAACTGCTACGCTAGCTAACAGAAAAAGGTGAAAGCTTCAATATTTACCTTGATTCATATTTTTTAAACTTCCTACAATTGACTCGCCTCCTCCATATGGGACCACCTCAAAATTTAGATGATTGCCAATTAAAATCACAGATAATATTACAGAACCTCTGATTGCCATGACCCTTGTATACGCTTGCGTATAGCCCGAAGTATGATAGCTGGAAACTAATTAGCTCCAAGAATGGTGTTACAACCTCCTTTATCTGTATACTCCTGTTAATTTTCCTTTTCTAGATCTATGATTCATCAATTGGCATACTCTTCATTATCGACAAAGGAGATGAAAGTTTTCTGCTACAATGAAAATTCCAGAATTTTGACTTCTCAACATATACTGTAACTTCTGGTATATATAATTGTCACTTTCAAATAATCTGGAAAGGTGTAGCTCTATTCAAGCAGCCACCTTATAATCAAGGTGCCAATGTATAACAATTTACGGTTCCCAAAATCAAACACAGCTTTGCAAAGATAGTATGAAAAGAATGAAAACCTCTGTAATTATGAAACACATCACCTGTATCCTCCTGTTCATAACCTGAAATAATAAGGACAATATGTATATATATATATATAAACCTTCACCAATCTAGAGTTTCACAGTTAACCAATTGCAGATATAATATTGAATTATTCAACTTGCAGCTCTGCACTACGCCAAATTTGGAAATTCGGCTTGAAACAAGATTTCCCAAATTTAAAAAACTTCACAGTTAATCCCAATGTGCAATCTGAGTGATTCCACCAATTTACCAGCCAGGGTGGATAATCTCACCACCGTAGCTGATCTTCTTTCAGAGGGTTCCCGTCCTCCAAAAGGCTGTGGTGAACTTTGTTCAACCAGCTAATACTTGTTCTCTCAAAATCAAAACCAGCATGCCTGCAGCAAAACTCCTGAAAACTTTTATTCCACTCCTCTTCCTAACTCCTCCCATCTTCTTGAATTCTCCCTTTTTCCTTTTCACTTTTAATTTAATTCTTTTTAGAATTCACCCAAAAGTAACTTATTTAACTTATTTTAACTTTTCTAAGACTTAAGTTACTTTTGCACCAATAATTAATTTAAATTGTCTTTTTATTTTAACCTTTTTTGACAACTTAGAAATTAATTATTTAATTACGATGCTGACTTAATTAAAATTGGGGACATTACAACATGGCTTTTGGGCGCCTACTGGCTATTGATTGTTAGGCCCATCCCACTCACACATCTGCCTTACCTCTTCTCACCCCCTATCTATAGTAGTGTAGATAGAGGTGGTTGGCCTAGGCGATGGGGCATAGAGCCTCAACCTACCATATATAGTTGGAAGAGGGTTGTTGGAAGAGGTAGGATGGGGAGTTCCTCTCCCTTGGGAGAAATAGCTGTTGATCCAAGTGGAGACAAGTCGAGATATATAAGGGCACAAGAGGAGGACTCTTGGGGCGGGATGCCAACTATAGAAAAGAGGGGCCACTAGAAAGGTAGGGCTGGCTTGTTTGATCTTGCACATTTTCGCCTTGCATTGAAACAACTACCTACCCACTCAACTATAGCATAGATAAGGCTGCTACTTGCACCTCTCATTCGTGTTATGAAGATAGTATGGAAGTCAAGATTGCTATAGTGTTTGAGGATTGGCATGATCTATCTCCATGGAGTAAATTTTAATAGGTTTTCTATGGTGAAATAGGTATAAATGACTAAGCATGTTTTGGGTCAATTGTCATTGCATTGAGCCGTACTAAATGATTTAGGCTTACTCAATCTCCAACTATATTTTAGCATTGAACTCACTATAGAGAGGTAGGGGCATTTGATTTGGTAAGAACTAAATGTAGAAAATCTACTAGATAACTAGCCTATCATGCATGTGTTGGTTGTGTTGATTGTTTTGTAGGAAAACCTTCTTTGTTTATAGCACTTTCTCCCACAATTTGGGCTCCCCAAGATTGGATTATTTTTCTCTCCCATTGTGGGGTACAATTGTAGGTTAGTGGGTGGAGCTGGGACGGAGGGGGGCAGGGCTTTCATCTCATCATTAATATAAAGTAAGTGCATGTGATTTGTCTTCTTTATAAATCAAATAGAGTTTATTCAAGATGTTATAGAAAAGGTTAGTTTGCATTCCTTTCTACTTCTCAAGAGGGTGGAGGGCTCGGTCCCTATTCCAATAGGGCATCCCTCTCTAAGTTTTGTTTGCTAGCTACTAGAATCACTCTATTCCTATAATGTGGGAATGTTATGACAATTGGGGGTTCAAATAACCCATTTGGATGCTGTTTCAAACTCTTAAAAACTTATGCAAAGGGCCCATTCAATTCTAAAACATCCATTATGCAATTTGCAATAGCTATAGACAAAGATAAGATTTTTTTTAGGAGGGAGTAGAGTTTGGTTATCATTTGTGCCACAAAAATTATAGGGGTAACTACACAAGTTTTTATAATCATCTTTTGTGGATAGGTGGATGGAGGTAAAAGGTTGTAGTTGTGAAAAAATAACTGTGGTTAAGAAGGCCAAGGTGACTAAGTAGCACATGGAGGGTGAGGCAAGAAATAAGGGCATGCTAGTATTTACTATGCAATTGAGTCTATCATTACGTACCCAAACCATGGATGTTGAAATTCAAAGGGAGAGGATTCTAACAAGGGAAAAAGAAGGCTGCTAGTGTTGTAGGGATGTTCAATATGCAATCACGGGAACTGGCGGCCTTCAATTGCCAAATTTATCTTTGCCCATGCCATCCAATTTTATGTAGCACATTCTTACCATTTTTAAACTATCGAGATTAACCATATTTAATATGGTGTTCTTAATGAACGAAACCATGAGATTTAATATTGAGAAGTCTTATAGCGAAAGATGGTACTTTAACTCTCTTTAGGCTTTTTAAGTGGGCTTTCAATGAATTGAACCTCACAAATGTGAAGGTTTGATCTCTGGTAAATAAAGCGGGGGAGTCCTCTACTCCCACGGAGCCTTCTATGCAAACCCAAATTAATCAGTTAGTTGATGCCATGAAAATTGTCATTGATGAGATGCTGAAGATGAAAAAAGCCTTTGAATTGAGAATTGCAGCTCTAGAAGATAAAATGAATCGTGCCTATCAGAAGTTGGAAAAGGTTGTAGACATTAGTAAGTTTGCAATGAAAAATGAAGCTAAGGGGTTGTGTTTCCTCAATGAGAAAGCTAGGTAGTGACTGGGGGAAGCGTCTGGTGTGAAAGATGTTGTGGATGATGTGGTTGATCTCCCTAGTGTTTAGATTAAAGAGGTTAGTGAGAAGCGTCCTTGTACTAAGACTTGTAACAAAACCAAGTTGAATGTTGGGATCCTTGCTAAGGAGGTCACTGAGGTCATGAATGTGCACCAAAAGATTATTGATAGTGATTTGGAAGCGGCTGATATCTTGAAGAACCTATAGTCTCTTGCTGTTTCTGTTCCTCTTTTTGGCTGGTGTTTTGTTGGTTTTTTGCTACTTGTTGGCTGCTCATTTTGTTTTTGATTATCTGTTAATGCAACAGTCCTTTTTGTAAAGGGTTATAGGGCCCCTTCAAAACCTGTTTTACCTATAATCAAAAACATTGAGAAGTCTGAAACTTTATTATGAAGTAGTCTTCTATTTAAGTTGTAATACACCCAACCACTAATAGTAATATGAAATGTCTGGAAATATGATCTCTGTGCAAACACAACACTGATAACACTATGCAAACGCTTGAAATCTAATCTTAGATCTACTAAACACTTAGAAAAATGAGAAGTTAACAGATAGCTATCACACGCTTGTGCATTCAGAGATAGGTATAACAATAGAAAACAATTTTGGAAACTCAGTTGCAAACGAACCAACAAATAATGAAAATCACTGGCAATTATTCAAACAGAGAATTCCTTGCTCCAGTCATCAAATAGAGTTCGTATGCAAAATTAAGATAATTCCTTACGCATGGATCTCTTGACAGAATTTATGGAATGTGGAGTGAGAATCTCAAATACACCTTGATTGTGAGTAAGGAAATTATTGCTAGTAAATATCACAGCTCACAGGCCTGTGCAAACTTAGAATGCAAAGGGCGATACAAAATTAAGGTGTGATACAATGGGAATAGCTTGTAGGCCTTCGTCCAATGGTAATCAATGATTCCCCTGTGAGTGTGGGATCTGCAAGATATAGCAACCAGCGACTAAGTGTCCAGAAGTATGGCGGATGGTAGGCACCCAGGCAGTGGCGATTCAAGCGATGGTAACTCTTCCGGTGATCTGCTTGCTTAGCGACTAGGTAATCCTTGCGTGGAGTGAATGAGAGACAATGTGGCCAGAGCCTGGGCTTGACCACCTTCGAGCTATCGTGACCTCCACAATTCAATGTTGCCTTGATATCACCTATAATCGCAGATTGTGAGGTTAGAGTTGATTTGAAGGTTATTGCAGAAGCACAAATTGTAGGAAGGTATGTTCATCTCTACCTGATGAAGAACTATAGGGGGCTACGTCCCTTAGTTCGCCATGACTTATTCGCCCAAATTCGTGATGATCCAGAATGACAAAATATCCCATATAAATATGCAGGCTAATGGTGCCTTCTAACAGGTTGGCCTCAAATCAAAAATTTAAATATTATTTTTTTAATAATTTAAATTTATATCGTTATTAAATATTGTTATTTTATTATTATTTTAAATTTTCAAAATTATTAATTGTGTTTAAAAACACTATTTTCGCTCCAAGAATGGGTTTGACCTCATTCAAATTGGGGGACATGACATAAGTTTAATATTATATTATTGTACTTACATGACTTGTCAATACTTTAAGATGAGACCAAATGTGTCAAGTCAATGATGTTGTGTCATCAATATCGACCAAAGGTACATAACAAAGATTTGTTGGCCCCTTGTCTGAACCTCCTGGAGAACATAAACTATACAGCACGCTTCTTGATAGAGAGTGTTCTAAGGTGAATTTGGTGATGAGGTACACAAGACACACTTGGCTAAGGATGGAGTGTTTAATTACGATGGACATTGGCTGCTCGTTAGTATCATAGTCACATGTGCATTTAGCTTTTATTTTCTTAGAGCTAGTGATTGTTTAGGGAAGTGCAAGGATACAACCTTCCAATTTCAGATTTTAAAGGTCATAGAGGAGATTGGAGCCTCACATGTTGTACAAGTGATTAACGATTTGGTACATGTTAAGTTAGCTTACATGATGGAGCAAGGTACTTATAGACACATTTTTTGGAGCTCATGTTATGTTTGAACAACACATTGAAAGACATAGGGAAGATAGATTGGGTGAAGAGAATGGTCGTAGAAGCAAGAGATATAGACATGCTCATTTGCAATCACAACATCTCACTTGCTCTCTTCAAGACTTTTTCAGGAAAGGAATTCCTCAAATGCGTGGAAACTAGATATGGTAGCTACTTTTTTGTTAGAATGCTTGAGGTGTAAGAGTGCCTCAATAGTTAAGGATGGTTTAATATAGAGGGGTAGATTGGGAGAGGTTGACATGGCTGAAGAAAAAAGTGTGAAGGAAAAAGATCCACGATGATGATTGATGCTCCATAGTAAGGTAAGAATTTTTTTTTTCTTATTAAATTATCAATTTATTAATGCTTGTAACTTGTAAATCATTTTCAATTTTTGTAATAGCATTAATAGCATTCACTTTTTGTCATTGAATCCAATTCTTTTTGAGATTCTTGTGTGTAGATGCCCATGCTTCTTAATCTCACCTGTTGTGCAAATCATTAGACATGTTGATATAGATCCCTTTGGTCTTGGAGAGATTTTCAAAGACATTTGACAAAATGCTTGGGTAGATGAAGCAAGAAATTCATTGCAAGGATTCTGGTTTGGGATTATGTGAGGAGCATATTAGCCCCATTGTGATGTGGTAGTGGAACATTATGAACACCATGTTTTCTTATGGCAGCCTACACTCTAAATCCCTAGTGGTATGCAACAAGGTTTGAGAGAGTGCCTCCTTATGATGAAGAGATGAAAGAAGGGCTCATAAAGGCCCTTTAAAAGATGTATAGCAATGAAGAGTCAACTTTACTTTGATCAAAGTGGCTTGCCTCTGTCGATCTTTAGGGTCTAACATTTAGCAAATTGGAGGTGAGCTTAGATAATGCTACATTAGTTCCAATTGACCTTGTTGGATGGTGGACATGGCATGGCAAAGATGCACTAGACTAGAGGATGCTTGCCATTTGCCTCCTTTCATGGAGAGAGGTTTCGGTTTACATGTGGTTTCATTTAATTAGTCAAGATAAATAGGCTTACCTCTCAACCAGAGTGGAGATTGGTGGCCATGCATAGTGCCTTGTGACTTTGGGAGAGTCTCCAATTGCACGATAGGATGTTGATCTTGAAGATGCCACATAGATAGATGAGGAGGCACAAGAATGATCGGTTGGGGTTCCACGGGATAAGACAGTCCCTTATATTGATAGTGACTCAAATTTAAAATATAATTATGATTTAGCCGTAGGTGAAAATGAGGCAGTACCTCATATTGATATTGACTTAGATTTAGAATCTAATTCTGATTTATCCTTGGGTGTAAATGAGGTAGAGGCATGTAGTAGCAAATCTAATTGTCTACATTTTGTCATTTTGTATTTGCAGCCTCTCATTGTTATGTACCTAGGGCTATGATATTATAATGTATATAGATGGATGGAGATGTTGACATGCGACACACATCCCTTAAGTTAGTCATATTGGGTCATGTGAACGACTTGTGTAATTAATTAAATTAGGTAATGAGTAGACCCACATTGGAATTAGTGGTTTATCCCTCCATTATGTAATTAGGAGGAGATGAATATAAAGGAGGTGAATATCATTGTAAGGACATGTGAAGAGTGTGATATGTATTTGGGATGTTGTGGAGATATAGCATTGAGTGGCTTCTTCCATAAGAGTATTGCATGGTGTTACCCTATTGCAAGGATTAATTCTATTTTTGTATCTATTTCATATCAAGGCATCTTGGCCCACAATCATCTTTTGTGTTGTGATCTATTTTCTATCTTATTGCCATCATTATATGTGTGGATCTTATCAAGTGGTATTAGAGCTATGGTTTGGGCAAAGATGAGGTCAACCTCCAATCCCAATGTAGGCCTACTGTCCCGCCCTTAATTTTTTTTTTCAAATTTGCACATGTTAGCGTTAGCTAAAATGCAATAATAATCAACGGAATAAGCAACCCTCCACTTTCTGATTGCCCAGATCCCGATGTGGGCAAGGTGAGAGCATACAGTGAAAGGGGATCTTGCATTATTGAGATCAAGCTAACTGGAATAGACACCTTCCACTTTGTGATCACCCAGATCCCGATGTGGGCAAGGTGAGAACATAGTTGAGAAGGCTTACAACTGGAATCTTCTATGCTACCACTTCTTCAGTGGGGTGAGTAATCAAAACCAAATGCATGAAAGTAATCATCCGCTTATTCAGCTGGAAGTACAAGAAAGTAAATAGTACTGGCGGAAAGCCGACCAATCACACAATCCTCCGCTTGTTCAGCGGGCATAACAAGAAAGCAAACAAAGAACTTGACCACTTATTCAGTGGGAGTAACAAGTACATAAAGAAAGAGTCAACCACTTATTTAGTGGGAGAAACCACTTGTTCAGTGGGGTGAGTATCAAAGACAAATACTTGAGCATTCACCAATGGTACTACCAATTGGTGTTACGATAAGCTAAACATTAGTATATCAGATCATCATTTGCTGCTGTTAGGTAAAGAAAATGATAGGAATATGAAGTACAAACTCCCCCAAGATGCTACAATGAAGTATGAAAACACTCCCAACCCAAACAACAATTATACCTCAGTGAAAAGTCCCCCGATGGTCAAGGAAAGGTCAAAACAGCTGCTGCTACTAGTCTGATACACAGAACAGCAGACTGATATGCACGAACAGCAGGCTGGAAACACCAACCAGCAATTGTAAAATGAGCATAACTTTGCCAAAACTCCATGGAATCACCTCAAACCACTTGCAAGTGCAGGAACAAGGCTAGGCGTCCCAAATGAGCTAGGAGGTAGCCATCAACAAGACTGATCAGCAACATAACACACCAAAACACCCTCCAGAAGGGTTGTACGACCTCCCTAGAGGGGCAACCAGCAAGGATAATTCCATCTCTCCATTAAAAATTCTCAGATTTTGCAAGGGGCGCCCTAGGATGGAGGAGCCAATAAACCAACACCCACAAAAAGTTACTAGCCTCTCCGAACAACGTGAGTGAAAAGGTGGGTCAGTTGGGCTATGTAAAGGCATGAACCAGCAACAATCAAGTCTGATAAAACACTCCAAAAATGCCTTCAAAACGCTGCAAGAAGAGTTAACAAACCAAAACAAAGCTAAAAGACATCATAACAACCCAAAACTGAAAGAAACAAGTAATCCATCACCGGTATGAGCTCAACTGCAACCCCTGAAATGGAGCTACACCACTATTCAGCTACGAGATATCTTGCAATCTCGAAACTGAAGTCGACTTAGAGGAGTTTCATCCTCAAAGCCCAAGGAGATCTCTCTGCATTTCGACAACACTTCGTTATCACAAATTTGCATGTCCAAATGAGAGCAAGGGAGGGCATATATATAGCTTTTAAGACCCAAAAGTTTGAATCCCTTTTCCATCCAAAAGGGGACGCCACACTTGGAGAATAAAATATTTTACTAAAAACACTCAAGGCCTTCACTTTGGTGTCCACCTTAGTTATGCATAAAATTTACTTTTAAAACAATTTAAGTCTCCATCTAGGCGTTCCAAGCTCAAGTCCACCTTTTAACAACTTAAGTTATGCATCCTAGGCATGGGGGGGCAAAAGGTGACTCGACATTATAAAATAAACTTAAGTTGCTAACCTTTCCATTTTCGAACTCCAAGGATGGTGGAGAAGCCAACTGCTTGAAATAACAAGATGCCAACCATTGCAACTGCCACCACTGCCAAAAATAGTAACCTTGCACTCAACTATTGCCAAGACCATTGCCAAAAATAGTAAGTGTGTCCAATCTCAAAAATAAGCACATTCTGAGATGCAACTGTGACTTACTAAAAATAGCAGTGATTGCCCACCAAGGATCTTAGAAAACCCAAAAAGACCCAAAACACCCTTTGGAAAATTCTTGCAACAACCTCTTGAAAAGCTAACGAGAAACCTCCAAGAATCTTGGAAACCCTGAAAATGCCTCCAAGTAGCCTACGGGACTCCGGAAATAGGCTATCGGTCACTGGAAAGCTTAGGGCCAAAAAGGGGACATTACACCTACTCATTACCTAATGTAATTAATTACACAAACTATCCATGTTACCGATTATAACTAAGGGATGTGTGCCACATGTTGGCATCTCCATCCACCTATATACATTATAATATCATATCCCTAGGTAGATAGCATTCAGTCTTTTCATTTTGTTGTATGTTCAAATTGATGATGAAAATTCAAATGATTAGACATTGAAATGTCATTAATTTGTATGTTGACTCATGCGAATGCTCATTTCAGCTCTAATATTTCATAATATGGTCATAATATGAATATGGTGAATACCTTATATGAATATTTGAAAATTTTCTATTTTTTTTAATTGTTGTCCCCTGCTGCCCCCTAAAAAATTGCCTTGAAAAGTCATCCTAGAAATGTACCCCATCCCCACTTGAAAACTTGGTGGAATATGGCTTAAAAGTTAAAACCTTTGGTGTTGGTAGAACCATAGAACAACTTAACATGTTTCAATTAGCCCATTGACATCTAACCCTATATTTATTGTCCCACAAGTGTTTTCTTTCATCTCATGACCACATTATTTTTGAAGTAAAACTTTCAATAAAACAAGTACAAAGCTTCATTTACAAAAAAGTAAAGCAAGTTATGGGAGCACACCTGACAGTCATTAAAGGGCTGTTGGTTGTACAGTCTAGAAATGAACTGATTCAAGCACAACACAGAAAGCTCAACCTAGCCATTAAGTAGAGGCTCAAAGACAAAATACTGAAAGAAGTTGCACAAAACTCTAAGGAATGTCATGCTAGGAGATGACATGGATCCAACAAACTGAGGAGGTATAACGAGGACCAGCTTCCTACAACAATCTTTGGGCATAAGGTTGGAATGTCATTCCCCAAAAGAAACAGTTAGAGATATGGGTTGATGGAAAGCTGCTAGAAAACAAGAGAATTTATAAGGACATTGACAGAGTACCAACTCTTCACCTATTAGAAAGCTGTAATTCCATGAATAGTGTTCTCTAAGGGTGTACATGAGAAAGCCAAACAAACCTTCATGAAGATAGCTATCTGGGAGCTATCCATGTAGGTGTCAACTGTTAAATTTCCAATGTTCCATGGGGACACGTCTGCCCCCCGCCCCCAATCCCCGCATTTTCGAGATGGGGATGTCTCGGGAACTTGGGGGGAATCCCCCCGTCACCTCACCACCAATGCCGCCGTCTCCAAAATGCTGCTGAAACGTCAGGATGTCCCTGAGACGTCTGGCAGACTCCTAGGAGTCTCATGGCCGTCTCAGGGACACCTAGGAGTCTCCTCCGGCCAGACGACCAAAAAACAAATTTAAAAAAAAAAAATCAAAATTTTCTTTGAACTCCGTGCCCAAGGCTGAACCCTAATGGCCTATGGGCTCCAACCAAACCCCTCAAACTCTATAAAACTGCCTCCTATCCTTATTTTAACTCACAAAAACAAATCAACAAGAAGCTAATAGTGAGTGTAATAGTGAGAGCTGCAAGTTGAAGGTGAAAGAATAAGAATGAAGAGCAAGAGGGTTGAGGTGGAGCAAGAAGAAGAGCAAGAAGAGGAGTGACACCAAGTTATGTTCACTTCAAAATTCAAATGTTTAAAACTAGTTAGCAAAAGTTTCATTTGTCATTCTTATACTTATACGTCTTTTTATAACTATTTTTTCAAGTACTATATATATTTCAGCGCCACCCCACCGCCCTGCCACCATCCCCAAACTTAGGCCCTTGGTCCCCCATCCCCGAAACCTGTCCCCGCATCCCCCTGTCTGGAAACTCCGTGGAACTATGTAAATTTCTGAAATGAAATCATGTAGATGTACTTTGCATTCACTGTTGAAGGAAAAACTCAGCAGCTATTCATATAGGTGGAGATTTTTAAGCTTGGACTCACTAAGCATGCCGACAAGGAGACAGATGTAAAGGGCATCAAGAATTTTCTGAAAATGGCTGTCAAATATTCAGGATCTGAGTTATGCACAAAATTACCATATATATAATTTTACCTAACACTTGAGAGCTCTGGTATTCAAAGATCTGTTCCAACCATTTGCCAGTACATTGGGAGCTGAGCTGGTTTGCTCTATTAGAGAGGCTTGATCCAGTTCCTCAATCAGCATCTTGATTGGAAATAAATGCTTCTCAGAAACACCTGTGATTGATCTTCTGTGATGGTAATATATAGGTAGCCACTTTCAATGAGCTAGGAACCAGAAAGAACGGGCTAGACACTTTCAATGAGCTAGGAACCAGAAAGAATGGGCTAGACATGAAACATAGGCTCTTTTTGCAGGAAAACCTGTTTCAAAGTAAAGCCATGAAAAGCAAACTATAAGAAGATGCCAAGGTTCACCTTTTCTCCATGCCATGCCTCCCTCTTTGCTCTTCCTAACTGCCTGAGGACCTCCTTGACCTGTCTGGAAAAATCTAGCTGGAATCGAAACAGGGAGAAGAATATCAGACGGATAGACATCATATTCTCCCCTTGCCCTCAGCATACTGATTCTTTTTTCTGTTTCAGATAACCAATTGTACAGATGATTGTATGTTTGAATTTTACTTTTAGTAATTTTAAGCTTAGATACAATGTTTCTATACTGTTCTGAAATGATGAATTTATAATGTCACTACAGGTCTCTCCAGCAGAAGAAGGTATATTCCGAGAAATTAAAATGGTTTTGAGTGGTGGTAAGGATGAAGATATAGAGTCTGTTAAGTTCATAGCACCTTTTCCCTTGCTGACGAAAAATGCAGTTGAATCTCTGCGGTATAGGGCTCAGGTAAAGTGGTGTGAGGCTTTGAAGAGATATTTTAATTGCATTATTAAATAATACAAAGGAATATCACAGGCATGCTTTTGAATATAAGTTTATCATCTTTAAGTTGTTGGAATAGTAGCCTAGTGTTGGTTGATGTAGACCCGCATGTTATATTCATTTTTAGTTATTTTTGTAGGATGTTGCTCATAGTGTGACCAAAGCAGCAGTGAAAGAGGCACGGGCTAATGAGCTTCGAAATGAAATATTAAATTCTGAGAGGTAAAGTCTTCAGCTAATTGGCATGTCTTGCTTGTTAATGTGCATATCTACTATTTTCCTTATTATCAGTTTGTTCATTTTGGCATGTATTTCTGGCTGGTCAGGTTAAAGTCTCATTTTGAGGACAATCCCAAAGATTTGGGTAATGAAATATTATCCTTTGCATTGTTTCTCTGTTTTTGGATTTCTTTCTGATATTTGGAAGTCATTTTGGATATAGACTGCTTCCTGGTTGGACACTTCATAGCTGTTGTCTGATCCTTTTATTTGAATGAACTTTCTGGGAATATCTTTCCTGGGATGCAGATCTATTAAAACATGACAAAGTACTGAGCAAGAAGCAACCTTCATCACACCTATGTGCTATACCAGATTATCTTGTAGATCCTACCACAGAAGCTGCTAGCAAAGCTGTTAAACTTGCCAGGGGAGCAATGGGACAAAGTAAACGTAGGAGTTCCGGTTGGCTTAACAAAAGAGGTGGCAGGAGTGCAGATCCTTTGAAGACCTTCTCAATCGATGTGAGTACTCATCAATTCTATCACTTCAATGTGAATTCTTCAAGTTTCTTTTTTTATTTTCTGTTCCTGAAAGCCAAAACATCCTAGTTTTTCTTTTATATTTTGCTTCTTCTTTTGATATATGCTTCCTTCTCCCCCGATTGCTTTGAATATCTTTAGAGATTAATACTTTCTAAAATATGTTGATACTGTTTATTCTTTTGATTAGTCGAAGAAAGGATCATGGAAGGGGAGGTCAAAGAAAAGGACGAAAGAAAAAGGAAATGACAGAGAAAGACCAAAGAAAAAGCACAAGTGGAGTAAATAGAAATTGTTAATCATTTGATTTTGAATGCGGCTCAACTCAATAATTCTACAAAGCTATGTCAAGGATTAAAAATGGCTTTTTTAATTCATTTCTGTTTTTACCTTTATACTTTATAGGCAAATCAATTACTTTCCGTGTAATTATTTTTGAGGTTCCCTAGTTTTGTTAGTCCGCATGAGGAACCAATTTTACAGGACTGAAAGTAGTGGACATTTTTTGTGAGATTCCCTGGTTTAGTGAATGCAGGTATAAAATTGGGATTGTATATTATCAGATTTTGTGGGATACAGATGTATACAAATTGGAGGTGCACTTTGAAATGGAAGCTCTGAAGTTACTCGTGTCTTAGTGTGTACATTTGTGCTTTTTAGTATTTTTGAGTTCGTCATGACTGTTGAGCATTTTACAGTAGTTAATAGCCCTCGGTTTACTACATGGATGCATCGGTTTTTACTTGCAACTGCAGTCACATTGAGCAAAGATTTTGTTTGCATTTCCTTTTCTAGATAGAGTTTCAGGAGTGTAAGATAAATATATTGGTTTCCAGAGATTTTGTAGAATGGTAAATTAACGATTGCAAAACATTTCATGAGTTTCCTATGCATTAAATTGGAAGATTTCCTGTTTAAATGTGTAGTGTTTAATGTTACGTGCAAGTTCTGTGGTTTGAACTTTAACTGATAATATGTGTTAGTTTTATTTGTCCCAAAGAGCATTTAATCTTATGCACGAGTAGACTACAAATAGTATGTTGTAAAAGGAGTAACTAAATGTTAAATTTTTTACTCTTAAAGATATAATTGGGGCTGAGAATGATTGCTGTTCCTTTTATGGTTATTAACTTGTAAATACCAGATTGTCTATTCCATACAAGCAACAAATCTTTTGCCAAGTTTACAAAGAGTGATTTTGTTGTGTGAGTAGCAATGGACTCAAAACATTTTTTTTCTTGGTCTCTTTATGAAAGGCAGCTATATAAGCTAGCTCAAACCTAACCCAACTTGTTAGGTATCACAATAAATGTTGGCCGTTTATGATATGATTGCTGCGAGTTCTTACATCTTGGAGCTCTTATTTACTTAACCTATGTGTCCAAAGTTAAAGAACATAGTTTTTTTTGGTGATTTTAGTAAGAGGTTTGATCAGTACATAGTTTTTTTTGGTGATTTTAGTAAGAGGTTTGATCAGTACATAGTTTTTTTTGGTGATTTTAGTAAGAGGTTTGATCAGTTTTAATGTTAGGTATCTCTATTAGTGTTGGCCGCTTATGATATGATTGCTGTGAGTTCTGACATCTTGGAGCTCTTATTTATTTATCCTAACCTACATGTCCAAAGTCAAAAGAACATAGATTTTATTGGTGATTTATCGTGGAGGGTCATTCTCTTTACCTTGACAACAAAAGTTGACATACAAAATGGTTTTACCTACCTTTAGATAGGTTGGTTATTCTTCCAAATTTCTCTTTGGATGTAGATTTCTATATTTTTTAATACACAAACATTTTCTCCAGCAGAACACAATATAAAACAAATAATTTACTTTACACTGGTGTCTAGAAGCCGCTAGGAATGGAATAAAAATTCTTCAAATTGAGGGAAATTCCAGTGGTTATCCATATCGTCAATAAAGAGGTGGGAAATAAGGATGACCATTAAATCAAACACCAAATCCCTCCCAAAACTAACTACCTTGAACCCATTATGGACAGGATGGTAGACACTAGAGGTACACCTTGATTATTTTGCTAATGCCACTTGTAACTATAATAACATGGCGGACACCTTGGCAAAACAGGCTGTACATGTGGACCCCTAACGGAATTTGCCACTTGGATTGGTGAAAGCCAAAAGCTTGAAAGTCTCCCGATACAAGTTGAATATGATGCGTCAACTAATCAATTGAGTAATGATTATTGAAAATGCTTTTCCTCTTCAAATATACCCCATAAAGAGGGGGAAAACACCATATTTGTCACTTCGTGAACATTATCAGAATTTTTGTGCTATGCTTAGGTGTGGACCATTTATTTTTGTCTCAAACCTTAATCTTTAATAGGAACCCTATGGGTTATATGTCTTTTCTTAATTATCACAATTCTTTCGATCTTTATTGCACTCTTTAAGGCTCATTATATGTCTAAAGTACTGTTCCATATTCCTTGTCCAGTCTTATTTTTCCATATGTTAAAGTTCCACCTTGCCAATAAATTCAAATTTTCACCTTCATAGTCTTCTTTGGGGCCTTCCTCGTGATGCTTTTATATCATGCATCCTTACCTTGGTTCTTCCATCTTCACATATTTTATAATCACTTCCCCTAATTTCCACCCCTCTCCCTATGCCCTAGCCATACATAGTCTCTTTTATCTTAGCTCTTCCATCTTACACACTTCTCATAACCACTTCCCTTAGTCCTCTTATCCTATGCTCCTAGCTCCATAGATTATTCTTCGTTTTATAATCCCTATAAAATTTCACTTCCCCTTTTCACCATTGTCTAATAATGCAGTTTCTTTCCTCTCATCATCGCTTTAGCCTTATTTTGCAAGCTAATTTATCACACCTTAAGTACATAAACCTTCACTATTTTAATATTAAATCCATCATTGCAAAGCCAAGCCATCATGATACAAGATATTAGAGAGAGTTTTCTCCAAGGAATTGAAGATAAACACATTGAAACAATGGAATACCAACCCTTAATTATTTTGTGTGGATAAAATAATAAGAAAAACACAAACAAACCACATGTTATGCCATTCACATGCTTAGGAAGAATGAACAACATAAGTGAAGAGAAGTAATGAGAATGAGGTGTAGGAAGAACTTGAAATGTTGAAATATATAATTGTTCCATTTAGATAATTTTCTAGTATCAATAAAAAAATCGTTTTATCAACTTTGACACAAATTTACGGTAATATTGATTAAAACATTAAATTAGTGGATATGATAAAACACACAAAAAAAAAAGAATACAAAACACTTTGCTACAACAAACATACTATTGATGATTTTTCTGATTTGGAGGTTTGTGGATCTCCTATGGCTTCCTTGATCTTGATGACCCCTTTGTGAATGGTACAACTTTACCACCTCCATTTCTTGATGGAACATGTCCTCTTGACCTTGTTTTGGTTGCCACTACTTTTGAGCCTGATGCTTCCAAGGAGTGTGTTGGTGATTCCATTGTTCCTTCCTCTCCTTTGGTTTTAGTGCTAATTGTCTTCTTCAGTTAGACACTCTTATTCACCTTGTGTGATGAGGCAAGAAGAGGAGATAGTAGAGGATTTCTCTCCTATCTCCCCAATCTAAGGATCTAGATAATGTAGTGTACTAGATTATCATCCAAAGGAGGAAGACAGATCTTAAATATGTATTTTGTTTCTAATACACATGTTTTAGGTGTTTGGTTAGTTAGATGAAGGCTTGATGTGGTTTATATAGCTTCTTCTTGGGTTATTTTTGGGTTGGCTTTTGTGTTGGGTAGTTGTGTTGAGGTAGGTTGGCTATAGTTGAGTTGGCATTAGGCCTTTTTTTTTATTTGTTTAAGTTGATTTCTTTTGTAAAAGGGTATTGGGGCCGCTTCAAAACTTGGTTTACCCATGTAATACAAAATAAACATAGAATTAAACATAATGACCAACAAGAGTGATAAAAAATGGAGAGAATGAGATGTAAAGGAAGAACTTGAAGTAATTTAATTTATGTGTCTAAAGTTAATTTCTACTACATAAAACAAATTCTTTAAATTTATTATAAAACCAATGAAACGCCAATTTCATTTTCTAATCGAGTTTGAGTATGTGTAGAAGTTTTCATTGAGACATGTAAGTAATTAAAGCTCTCTAGTTACCCTCAAGGGTGTAAGGAGAATGCTAGTCTAGGAAAACAAATCAGTTGTAGTTGGAACCAAATTTTTAAAAATCAAATATCAATTTTATTATAGAGGAAATTATCTATATGAAGTTAATTTTAGGGTAGTACACATGGAAGTTTATAAGAATGCATTAAAGTATTTCACTACATTAGTTTTTAAAAATATAATATAAATGATGAAGGGAATGAGATTTGAATGTTAGGAGGCCTTATGAAAGAGTGGACAAAATTCTACAAATATGCTTAGATGAGATAAAAGAGACACACAGAAGACAAGGTCAACTTGAAAATGGGCTAGAACTAAAATTCCATCATCAACCTTGTGTAATCAACATTAATTAATTATTATTGAACTATGAAAATTGTTGAAATATTTTAAATAGGATATTTTCTTGTTTCTCTCCATTTATTATGATCAAATGGTGGCAAAGAATACAATTAGAGTAGTGAAGGCATTGGTAGTATATCATCTTATGTAGGGAGAAGCATGAAGTAAATGAGGAACCACTAAGAGGTAACATGCAAAATAGGTCTAGTTAGAACCTTGTGATATTAATGAATAACATTTGATCCCATAGATTAGAGTGGCGTTGGATGGTGATGAAGGTTATTGCAACATACTTCATAGCTTCTTAGTGTGCAATTGACTTGGCAATCTAGAGACCAAAAGTAGAATTGATGCATGTTTTAATGTAAGAGCATCTACGAACACAAGAAAACAAAATCTTTTGGTGAGTAAATTGTACAAAACCCAAATTTTTTTCACTTGTGGTAACATCAATTATAATGGAGGCCTCCCTAGAAATTCCCATAACATTATACATATCAACTATCCTTTAAAAAATATTGTTAAACTAAATCTCTATAAACATATCATTAATTGAAACATCTTTATCAACAACTCTTAACAATTATAATGGAAAAACTTTGTTTGTTTCAAAAGATGGTAATATAGATTGAGGGTCAACAAAAAACAATCTACCACTATATTGACATAACTTAATCTCAACCCCACAAGTATGATAACATATATGTTTGTGATTGAGCCAATTAATATTATCATGTTGATGACACTTTAACCCAATTTATTCTTAATTCCATGATAATGTTAACATGATTATTCATTTGGGAAGACAGTCCTTAACTTGCATACAAAAGACTTAATTTTAGATAAGTCATAAAATTGAAAGAAGAGATGCTCATCTTTCCACTTTCTTAGCTTGAAATTGATGATCCCCAAACTTATAGATCTTGAGAACTCCATTGATACGACAAAAGAAAATAGATTGGTATAGATCCTAATATTGTCTAAGTAGATCTTGCATTATATTTTGAAAACCCTTCATACATGAACACAAATATTTTTATAAACATTCCACTATTGAGCAATGTTCAAAACAATTAAAGGACATTAACATTAAGTGGGTAGGAACAAAGAGGTAGAACTGCAAAATTATTTGTGTTATGTATATATTTAACTTAATTAATGCTTAGCCAACCTATGGTCACAAAGTGTGGATCTTGAATTCCCTATGGTCCCAAAGTGTGGATCTTGGATTCCCTATAGTTGAAGTGGGAATTAACAACCATGCCATTAAAAACATCTTAGTAGTCTCGAGGGTAACTACTACAAGACCTAAATATGGGGGACTTAAGATATGCATACCATACCTTAAATGTATGATGACATCATATTATAAGATTGACAAATGCTTGATGTTGTAGTTTTAGTAGCTTTGTAATATACCTTATCTATTCATACTTGTCTACAACCCATAACCGATTTAGGTGGATATCCATTGATTCTAGCAAGCCTTTAGATATGTAATATTTGATGCCTATGTTGGGTGTAGATAAGGAAACATGTAGATACTTGGAACCTTTCTCTTTATCATGTCAAACACTTGGAAACTTAGGAAACACTTTTGGGTAGAGTATAGTGATGACACAATCATTAAATACTTCATTTTTTAGAAAATATTTTGCAAATTTATATTTGGGATTTCATTGTTGAAATTTATAACTCTTTGTTGAGTGTAAGAGAAGAAGAACAATATGCACAATTTGGTTATGATTTTGTAAATGACAATCTTGTAATTTTTACTTTTAGATTTGAAAATGAGTCTTTCTAATGATTTTGAGAGTGAAATGCATTATAGGAGTTTTAAATAAGGAGTGATTTGAATTGTAATTGTCAAAACACAAATCTCACCAATGTTAATTTCATGCCATCAGCCATATCTCAACAATTAATATAAACATTCACTCATTTAAAAATCCATCTAATCATTAAATAATTCATAAATATGATCTTTATTATTTAATTAATTTAAATAATATATTATCTACAAATATCTAGATTAATAAATAAAAATTCAAGGGGTTGACCTTGTAGTGCAACGGTTAAGTTGCAAGGACAACAGTTGGGTTGTCTAAGGTTCAAATCCCACGATGGAGAGTGGGAATGCCGTAGGGAGAAAGCGGCAACAAGGTCAACAAAGGAAGTAGTGGTGGTGGATATGGTGGCGGAAACAATGGATATGGTGGTGGTGATAGTGGTGGATATGGTGGCGGGGGCTCTCAATGGTGGGGATGAGGTCCCCCAAATGTGGCCTCACTAGTTCATAGCTCCAGTCAAAAGCATTTAGGGTGTTGCCCCTTAGTAGTGATTTACAAGAACAAAAAAATAAAAAATAAAAATTCAAATAATCAACTATCAGTAATTAATTCAATAAAATCAAATAGTTAGCCAACTAATTAATTAAAATGACCAATAATTTTTCAAAAAAAAAAAGAAGAAATTGTTTGAGAAAATAAAGTTAATGAATTCATTAAATCAATAAATAATGCTAATTGACTAACAATAGCCACCTTATCTTTATACACCCCACCCATCCTCATCCATATTCTTGAAATCTTATAAATTGTGATCAATCCTTCATCTTTCATATTCATTCTAGTTGAGTAGGTAGATGTTAGAAAAATGAGTAACATATAAAAATTATTTGTTAACACTATCCAAAATTTGTGTGAATGTTAAGAGTAAATAAATTTTATATTTGTTTGAATTTTTATTTATGTTATTCTAACTTGCATGCTTATAATAATGTTTATATTTCCCAAATTATGATATTGACACATGTAATTAAAAAAAGAAAAAGGAAAGATGTGTGTTAGCTTTTTTTTTGGAGAAACACTAGATTCCTTGGCATGAATTTAAGAAGATATGGAAGGAATTACAACTAGTAGTTCATAGCACCACATTTAAAACCATGATGAATGCAAGATTGTAAAATAGCCCCATAGAAGGATGATCCCCACAATGAATAATTGGGAGAACAATAAAACAATGGGTTCATTTGTCTCGTTTCAAATAATGGGTTTAATCGCCAATCATTGAGTTTGAGTTAAAGGGACATGTATGATTTTTTAATGGTTTTAGAAGAAGAAAAAAAAAAAAGAAAAATAGATTTTTTTTTCTTTGTGACTTCAACAAAAATAATCAAGGGTTGCAAGCGTTGAAGTTCCTACCAAAAACTAGTACGATAGTTTTGATTTTCTCTAGTTTGTTTTCCAACACAACAAATTGTAGGTGCATTTGACTGTATAAAGTCAATTTGACTAATGTGGACATTCATAACCCATGTGAACTATACTTTTTTTATTGAATTGTTGCAAAGGTTGAGTCGATTGAGTTGATTAGAAATCTTCTCCTATTATCTGAGGATGAAAAACAACTTTATCACTAGTGTTGATTACCTAGTAAATGGTAAAATTATTGCGGGTCAAATGAGTCTAACTTCCTCGCAAAGGCGCAATTGGACCTATTTGACTTGCCAACATACACTTGGACTTGTCTAACCCACAAAGGTGCACTTTGACCTATCTAACCCACAAGGGCGCACTTGGGACTTTTAGATCCACAAATGCACATGGATCTATGTGACCTGCAATATGCACTTCAACCTATCTATCTCGCAAGGTGCACTTGACCAAAGTTCCACTTGAGCTTGTATGACTTGCATGTTGTTCACTTGTCACACGAAAATCAGTGAAGTTGCAAGGAACATGAAGTCATCCAACCCACAATCCACGTGGAAGTTGTCCTCGTTAAATCCGCCTTATATTAGGGTCTTCTCCTACCCTCTAATTCTTTTTGCTTACTTTGTCTCTTTTGTTTTGAAAATTGTTCAAAGAAACATTGTTTGCAAATCCTTTTTGTTGGAGGTTGGAGATTCGTTAAGAAATAATTGCAAGTTATTTATGTTATGGGAACCTTCAAACGTTCATATTCTCTTTGCTTGAAACTTTCTTCTTTGTTCTCATGAATCATTACAACATCTTTTTAATTGAGGGTAATCAAGTAACACAAAACCCTATGAGGAATTTGTAGTAGTCTCAGAATTTACAAACTTCCCGATCACTTTTATTCTTTCCTTTTCAGTAATCAAAGTTGGAGCCATAACTTATTAGAGGTTGGGGTGGTTTCGAAAAGCTGAGTAACTTTCGACTTTGAAATAAGTTTTCATTATAATCAGATATATCAATACATAAATGAATTTTGTTGGGGGTTTCTTTGGCTATGAAAACTGACTAAACCTCAGTTCTTGTTGTGGCTAGTGATAAGCGATCAACTTGATGTATTTTATAGATCTTATGGGTATGCAAACAAATGAATGAGTGCCCACTTGTCTTGGTGTTTTTTTTTGGTTTTCCACTTAAAAAATATAACTTAAGTACTTTAGAAATGAAAAAAGTCACAACATGATGGGTTGTGGAAATATAATAAGATTAATTCTAATTTGTCTTAATGAAATATATTATATTATTTCTAGTAACTCTTGAGTACCAACTAGAGTTATGCAAAAGTTGTTGAAGGGGTATTAAATTTGCTACCACAATATTTGGGCAACTCCAATGTACCAATAAGGATCAAAATAACTTTGAAAGTCCACAATTCCTCAGGTATCTGTCAAAATGGAGTATGAGAAATCAATGGGTTTACATGCAGAAAAGATTAAAGGACTTCTATCCCTTCACTACCAGTGACAACACTTATCTCCATCGAAGGTCTTCATTATGGTTCAAAATTGGGTATAATAGCCAAGTGAACTAGATCAATTTCTTTCCAATTCTACCCATTCAAAAGCTAGTTGGTCTCTCTTTTCCTCTGAAACTACATAACTACAGGCATGAGAATTTAGAGTATCCCCAATAATACCATGTCATCATCTTTACTAGCCTCACAAAAGACTTATCAAAATTCAGAACACTACATTGAAAAGCATTTTATGGATTTAAAAATGATTTTAGTTGAACTCAATATTCCTCTTTATGGTAAATGATTTTAGTTGAAATTAATAATGATTTAAGAGTATCCCAATAATACCATGACATCATATTTACTAGCCTCACAAAAAACTTATTAGAATTCAAAACACTGCACTAAAAAACATTTTTTGAATTTAACAATGATTTTAGTTGGAAATCTTGGGTACCAACTAGAGTTATGTAGACGATGTTGTAATGTATGAGAGCTTAAAAGTGTGAAAACCCTCACAAAGAAACTTCACATACACACTTATAGGTAAAGAAAAAAATGATTTTAACTAGCAGCAATTTTCCTACACATATTCAACAACTGGCTTGTAATTTACAACTAGTGAAAATTTCTTATTCAAATCCCTGCAAATAAAGAAATTACATATAATCATCCTCAAGGGATTACAGGTTGTTACATTCCCTCAAATTACAATAAAAAAATTCAACACAAATGATTCTATAGGCAATGATTCTCTGCAAAATTTCTTCAACCCTCTACACCTACAAACACAACAAAAATGCAACATAATCTCACTGCTTTCCTCTGTAACACCCGGAGATCCCAATCATTCTCCACAACCATCACACATGCAATCAAACACCTGCAAACCCATACAGGAGGTATGCTACCCCAGTTTTTTCCTCTCCTGTCTTCTGGAAAGATTAATCATCAAAATAAATCTTTTTCATGTTTTGTATTTTCTTGATTTGCATTACATTGAATTTTCCTTCAATTTTGGATGAATTTGCAGAAAATTCCATTCCATTCCACAAGCACCACGCCCACCTCCAAATTGGGCCAATGACAACAAATATGCTCACAAAATAATATATAAAATTATTTAAAAACCATCCACTACTTGCTAGGAAAAGAATAGTGCTTTTCCATTTTATTGCTTTCATAAATGAAAGCAAAAATTAGTTTTTCCACTACCTAGGCGTGCTATTTCAAATCCCTAATTTTTAGGGGTCTTGGAACATTAAAAATTAATATCAAATTCAAATTTGTAACTCTCCAAAAAAACCATGCCATGTTTCTACTTTTTCAACGTTCACACCTCATTGCCACTTTCTCCATTTTATGCAATTATTCAAATTTGGAACCCAAATTGAAATTTAGAAAAGACAAATGAAATTTCATTTCCACGCTCATCAAAATTGTGAATTTCATTGTCACATGAAATTCCAAGCCAAAAATAAACTAAACTTCAAATAAAACCTCTTTTTGGTGATGCAAGATTGCACAAAGCCATGGATGCTCCTGCATTAGACACCCACGGTAGACGAAAATGTTTCATGAGTGAAACTCATAAAAAATTGTATACTCCGTGTCTATCTTGGATCCACCTCTGCTCCTTGTTCACTGGAAATTTGTTGTTCCTCTCATCCTGCAACTTTACATTAGTATTCCCTTTCATCTTCCCTCCTTTTCTCATCCCCATGAAATACAAATTACCAAACTCTACCTCCAACCAATGTGCTTTTATCAAAATGAAGCAAATCAATGGTATTCATACCTTCTTCTTCAACACAACATGTGTCATGTATTACCTTTCTTGCTGCAACACCTTTTTCTACTCCTCATTTTTCCTTGTCTTCAACACAACTTGCCACTCTATTGGTATCTTTAGAAAGACACTCTACTATTGCAAACTAATTTTCTACACCCAAAACAATGTTAGAATGATAATCTTGTGACTCATCATCCACCTTTTGCAACAAGTAATCAAGTTCTTCTATCAGGGAGACTTCACCTTCATCATTCTCAAACAAGGAATCATCAACAATCCCCAACTTCACATTCACATCTTTCTCATCACTCTCACCTATTTCCAACACATCTACTGCTGCAACTACATCTTTATTCTCATCATAAGGAGTATAAAAATCAGAAATTACTTAATTACCTTTGGCTGCAACCTTTGTGTTAGCTAAAATTTTCTCATTCCTCTCTCCTACAATTTCTTCCAATTGCATTAGCAAATCATCCTCCTCACCTTCATCCTTTTTCTCTAACTGTTTCAAATTACTAACCAAAAAAATTCCAACCTACTACATACCTTGCCTCCTCTCTCATCTAATGGCTTCAACTTATGATGAACTCCATCATTTTTCAAACTATAAGTGTTCACACATCCATCATGCACTACTTTCCAGTCAAACTACCATGGTCTACCCAACAACAAATGGCAAACATCCATGTTCATAACATCACACAATACTTCATCATAATAACTTCCAATCTTAAATCTTACCACACATTGTTCATTTACCAACACTTTGTGATCATCCTACAACAATGATATCCTATGCAAATGCGAGTGCCTCTTTCTCTCCAACTGCAACTTCTCAACCATCTCTGTAGAAACAATATTATCAGTACTACCACCATCAATAATGAATTTACAAAATTTACCTTTGCATTTGCATCTTGTATGAAACAATCTCCTCCTTTGAATGGGTTCATTGTTTTCATTCATCAAAACTCTCCTCATCATCAATGCTTCACCATCTTTCGCTTCTTCAGAATGTGTTGAATGTGCATCTTCTCCATTTATGTTTGTTGCTCTATTCTGATTTATAGTTCTTCTTCTTGGTCTTTCGTCTTCATGAGGACACTCATATGATTTGTGCCCCTCTTCTCTACACTTGAAACACGTTATTTTAAAATTTCCTCTTTCAAATCCCCTACCCGATCTTTCTCTTCCTCTAAAATTTTGATCACGGGACTTGTTTAAGCTTTCGCATCTTTCATCCTTGTTGTCCTTAATGTCTCTAATTTGTTGTTCATCCTCCTTTTGTTGCACATAAGCTTTATCCTTTCCCTTGTGTTTATTCTCAAACCTCTTTTTCATCAGTTCTTCTATATTCACTGCTATTTGATAAGCATCTTCCATTGTCACAACTCTGACTAGTGTCATCTCTTCTTGAATGCTTTGTCTCAACCCATTTATGTATCTTGCAACCTTTTCCATAGTTACCTTCGAATGTCCAGTCCTTATGAGAATTCTATGGAATTCTTCAGTGTATTCTTTAACAGTCTTGTTTCCTTGCTTCAAAGCTTTCGTCCTCTTGAGTAAGTCCAACTCATAATCAACAGGAATGAATTGCTTTTTAATTTCTCCACCAATTTATCCCATTTGGTAATCTTGTCTTTTCCTCTTCTTCCCCTTTCTAATTGGACCTCTCTCCACCATATTGAGGCATGTCTTTTCAGCCTTGTCTTGGAAAATCTTACTTTATTAGGGTCTTCTATTTCTTCAAATTCAATATACTCTTCCATCCCATTCAACCAATCTATCACTTCCTCTAGATTTAGGCTTCCATTGAAGGTAGTAATATCCATCTTCGGTCTCTTTCCCATTTTTGTGAAAGCTCTCAAAAATGGGTCATTTGCAACTGTTGCAACTTCTTCTCTTCGCTCATTATTTAAACTAGCATCCTCTTGAAATTCTTCATCATCATCATCTTCACTTCTTGGTTCTCCCATTCTTGTAAATCCTCTCCTTATCTCTTCTTGGAGGGTTTCAACCTGCCTTCTCAAGGCTCTAAAATCATCTCTTACAAAATTTTCTCCTCTTCCTCTACCACAATGGGCTCCTCTCCAATCCATTTTATTTTTTCAACACCCACAACATAGTCATGGTGCAGCTGCCTCTCTTTGGCGGTCTATTACACACTCAAGATCTTGCTTCTTTGATACCACTAATGTATGAGAGCGTAAAAGTCTAAAAACCCTCACAAAGAAACTTCACATACATACTTATAGGTAAAGAAAAAAATGATTTTAACCAACAACAATTTTCCTACACATATTCAACAACTCGCTTGTAATTTGCAACCAGTGAAAATTTCTTATTTAAATCCCTGCAAATAAAGAAATTACATATAATCCTCAAGGAATTATGGGATGTTACATTCCCTCAAATTACAACAAAAAAATGCAACACAAATGATTCTACAAGCAATGATTCTCTACAAAATTTCTTCAACCCTCTACACCTGCAAACACAACAAAAATGCAACAACACAATCTCACTGCTTTCCTCTATAACACCTAGAGATCCCAATCATTCTCCACAACCATCACACCTACAATCAAGCACATGAAAAACCCATGCAGGAGGTATGCTACCCCAATTCTTTCCTCTCCCTATCTTCTGGAAAGATTAACCATCAAAATAAATCTTTTTCATGTTTTGTATTTTCTTGATTTGCATTACATTGAATTTGCCTTCAATTTTGGATGAATTTGCAGAAAATTCCATTTCATTCTACAAGCACCACACCCACCTCCAAATTGGTCCAATCACAACAAATTTTCTCACAAAATAATGCATAAAATTATTTAAAAATTATCCACTACTTGTTGGGCAAAGAATAGTGCTTTTCTATTTTATTGCTTTCATAAATGAAAGCAAAAATTAGTTTTTCCACTACCTAGGCATGCTATTTCAAATACCTAATTTTTATAGGTCTTGGAACATTAAAAATTAATATCAAATTCAAATTTGTAACTCTCCACAAAAACCATGCCATGTTTTTGCTTTTTCAACTTTCACACTTCATTCCCACTTTCTCTGTTTTGTGCAATTATTCAAATTTGAAACCCAAATTGAAATTTAGAAAAGACAAATGAAATTGCATTTCCACACTCATAAAAATTGTGAATTTCATTGCCACATGAAATTCCAAGCCAAAAATAAACTAAAATTCAAATCAAACCTCTTTTTGGTGATGCAAGATTACAAAGGCCATGGATGCTCCTACATCATGTTGAAGGGGTATTAAATTTTCTATCCCTATCTTTGGGCAACTCCAATGTACCAAGAAGGATTAAAATGACTTTGAAAGTCCATAATTCCTCTTTGAGGGAATTTGTCAAAATGGAGTACGAGAAATCGATGGGTTTCCATGTAGAAAATATTGAAAGACTTTAATCCCCACACTGCTAGTGACAACACTTATCTCCATCAGAGGTCCTCGTTGTGGTTCAAAATTGGGTACAATAGCCAGGTGAACTAGATCAATTTCTTTCCAATTTCACCCATTGTAAAGCCAATTGATCTCTCTTTTCCTCTGAAACTACATAATTGCAGGCATTGGAATTTAGAGTATCCCCAATAATACCATGACATCATCTTTAATAGCCTCGTAAAAGAGTTATCAGAATTCATAACACTGCACTGAAAAGCATTTTTTGGATTTAACAATGATTTCAGTTGAACTCAACATTTCTCTTTATAGTAAAATTTTGAGGTTAACCCAATACTCGATCATTAATTACAACTGATAGATAATGCATAGCTAAATCTTAGTGAACTTGGAATTTAATTGCGTTTACTTGTGTGAGGTATAATTTCTTTTTTGTAGGCATCCTCAGCACATGGGAGAGCCACTACAAATGTTATTTGGAATGACATATGGCTTTATACATAGTACTTCAAGCATTTAGAAGATGTAAAACCTATTGCAAATATTATTTGGATTGACATATGGTTCCATGTAGAGTACCTCGTATAGTTTTTAATATCAACTGTCAATAAATTATGCTCGCTTCCAATCAAAAGATAATATTATCGTTATTTTTTAAGTTCTCTTATTGGCACATTAAATTAAGAAGATCAAGTTTTTGTTAGACGAATGACATATATATATAAGACATCAATAGTCACCCTTGAATATTTAATTCATGGAAGGACAATACATTTAATTCAACTTGAATAAACACTTGACACAAAATAATTTTATGCAATGTGAAGAAGCTATGTGAGATATAATACCACATGTTACAATTTATGTAATATAAATGTAAATATTGACTGAATCAAACCTTGAGAAATGCATGCATTGTGATTGTACTATATATTGATATTACAATATTATATAATATATATTTATAGTATATTATAATATTATAAAATTATATATAATATGTTATAATAAATATGGTATAAAATTGCAATATTATATAAAATATTAAAATATGTAATATAAAATAATATACAATAAATATTTAATATGTGCGAGTATAGCTATAAAAAGGATTATAAAGATCATGACTCAAGGGAGTTAGTTTACGGTTTAATAACTAGAGAGATTATTAGGTCCTCTATCGTGTGTGATATGTGAAGGAAGAGGCCTTTAAATGTCAAGAGAGTTACAAAGGGGAGAAAAAAGAATAACTTTCAAATTAATTCTATTGGCATAGCAACAATGGATACATCAATAAGACCGGTAAGCCATCGATAGTAGATGGATTTTTTGGGCATTGTCATTGACCAACGATAAAAAGTGGCATTCAAGGGACCAAATTGTATGATGTTGGTGGTGATTAAATTGGTGCTTGGTTGAGAATTTATGAACACAGTTGATTGATATAGGGTCTATTGATAAACTACTTGCAGATAAAAGAAAATGATTGCAAAAAACAAACTCGGATAATTCAAGAACACATAAACACCAAACACGAATTTATAGTGGTTCACCATAAAATGGCTACATCCAATTTTGAAGCAGGGGAATCACTTTTATTATCTCTATAGTTGAATACATTTACAACAACATCATAATCAGCTAATACAATGATCAATTACATTATCCAAAAGTGGATAAGACTTAAAAAAAGAACGGTATATGAAAGGTCTTGTAATTGGAGGGAAAAAGAAGGCTGACCGTTGGGCTTCAACACCCAACAATCTCCCACTTGAAGTCCAACGTCTGTTGCAAACTCAATGATATTCCCCCACTTCACTCCTATTGTCACATCTTGACAATACTGAGAGAAGTCCTACAAAATTCAAACTTCTCCTATGGCACAATCTTCGTCAATGCATCTGCTGAATTGATCTTTTTGTCAATTTTCTCCACTTTCAGCTTGCCTTCTTCAAGAACATTCCATATGAAATGATAGCACAACTCAATGTGTTTAGTCCAATTATGAAAGGTTGAGTTCTTTGCCAAATGAATAGCATTGTTGCTATCACAAAAAAGAGTGAAAACATGTTGTTTGAAACCCAAATCTCCCAACAATCCTTGCAACCAAATCATCTCTTTTGCACCTTCAATGAGTGCAATATATTCAGCCTCAGTAGTGGAGAGTGCAACCACTTTTGCAACCACGAAACCCAATTGATTGTTGCCCCAACAAATGTGAACACATATATCCTGTTGTAGACCACCATTTGTCTAAGTCTCCAACCATATCGGAGTCAACAAAACCACACAACTGTGCATTTGTACCTCCAAAACACAAAACATCATTTGAAGTTCCTTTTAAATACATTAGTATCCACTTCACTGCTTCCCAATGAGTCTTTCTCGGATTGCTCATAAATCTACTCACTACTCCCACTGCATGAGCAATGTCCGAATGAGTGCACACCATCACATACATGAGACTCCCAACCGTTGAAGAATAGGGAATACCTTTCATGTTTTCCTGATCCTGAGGTATTTTGGGGCACATTTAGGATGACAAACGAAAGTGATCAGCAAGGGGAGTGCTCATACGCTTAGCACCCTTCATATTAAATTATTCCAACACCTTGTCAATGTACTTTTCTTGTGACAATCTGATTTCCCTCTTACGCCTGTCCCGAATTATAGTCATGCCAAGTATCCTCTTTGCTGCCCATAAGTCTTTCATTGCAAAATTTTGAGCTAAATTTTGTTTCAAATCACAAACAACTCTCATACTAGAACCGGTAATAAGCATGTCATCAACATAGAGCAGCAATAAAACAAACTCACCATTATCCAAAAACTTGTAATACACACATTGATTAGATTCGCAGCATGTGAAGTGTTGCTCAGCCATAAACAAATCAAACTTCAAGTACCACTTCCGTGGGGCTTGCTTGAGCCCATATAAACTCCTCCTTAACCTGCAATATAAATCCTCTTTACCTTTTTGCTCAAAGTCTTATGGTTGATGCATATATAACTCCTCATTTATGTCACCATGTAAGAACGTTGTCTTCGCATCAAGTTGCTCCAACTCAAGATTGTATATCACTACCAAACACAAAACCACTCTAATGGTAGTCATCTTGACAACTGGAGAGAAAATCTCATTAAAATAAATACCTTTTTGTTGATCATACCCTTTGACAACCAAACATGCTCAATATCGTTTCCTGCCTCCTCCTTCCTCTTTCAATCTGTATACCCATCGATTTTTCAAAGCTCTTCGATTGGGTGGAAGCTTCACCAAATCCCAAGTATGATTTGCCATTAGCGAATCCATTTCTTCTCGCATAGCATCCAACCACTTCTCATGATGAGCATCATTGCAAGCCTCTTTAAAAGTTGTAGGCTCTAACTAATCTAAGATTAACAACTGGTAATCATCAAACCTTGTTGAATTGACGCTCCCGGGTAGACCTCCGCACTTGAGGAACTATTGCCTGCAAATCACCCTGTTCCTGCAAATTGTCTTCAACATTATTTCTTTGCAATGCATTATTCTGAGTAAAAGCACTGTAATCCACAACTTCATTGTGGGTAGAGATAGGGGTAGATGAATTCTTTAATATTTCACCAGTTGACATGGCTTGTGTTTGATTATTCAAGGGCTACTTAAAATGAACAGGGGTGGAATTACAGAATTTTGTTGGACCATTTAATTGTTGCATAGCAACAAATTCATGTACGGGTTTTGACATGCATGAAGTCTGCGAACAACTTGAAGAAGAATCAAATACTGGTTGCATTGGTATTTCAAAAGGTAGTGATGAGTTTGAGTGTTCAACCAAAGACTTTAAAATTGGCTTCGAAAACCCATTACAAAGAGGCGATAGAGTATTTGTCTCTGACAGATCACAATTAACAACAAACTTATTACCTACAATTGGAGTAGGATAAAAATCACCACACAACGATGAATACTCCAAAGGAGGATGTGTTATTTGAACAGGGGCAGGCATATGTGAAGATGGCAGCGAATTGATGTCTGAAGCTTGCGTGGGAATAGTAGGGGTGTATGAAGATAAGTTATTTGAATTTGTCAAACTTGACTCATACGATGAGTCATGAACAACAAAATCACTTGCATTGTGGCTAAGGATAGGGCATGGCGTGGAGTCAATAAACTGTGAAGATTGTGCAGGCCACAAGAAATGAACATGGGAAAATGTTGTTAAGGACTACGTGGGATTTGAAGATCTTAAACAAGGTTGTGGCATGAGCATAAATTTTGACATGCTAGACTGCTAATTTGAATTTAAACTACAATGCAATGGAGGTTGTGTGTTACCATTTTGTTGTTGAGGCACATTTGAGATTAATTTTGGATGTGAAAACTGCACATTACAACTATCATCAACATACATATATTCTTTCATTAATGAGCTTTGTTTCTGCAAACCTGGGAACACTTTTTTGATAAACACCACATCCCGACTGGGAACCAACTTATTCGTCACTAGATTCCATAGTCTGAAACCATGTTGATCTTCTCCATACTCGACAAAAATACACCGCTCAGACTTGAAATCCAACTTTGTTCGTTTCTCTTTTGGAACATGAACGAATGCTTCCAAGCCAAACACCCTCAAATATTTGTATGAAATTCGCCTTCCAATCCATCTTTCCTCTAGAGAATCAAAGTCCAATCTAGAAGAGGGGATGTGATTAATCAAATACACTGTTGTATTAATCTCCTCCACCCAAAAAATCTTTGCTTAAACCTGCATTAGAAAGCATGCTTCGAGCCCTCTCAAGAATTGTACGATTCGCTATCCGCAAGTGTCATCGTTGCTCCCACTTCAACTGGACTATCTAGCACATATAATGTGCCCAATTTTCCTCCTCTTGCAACCACCAATGCTCCTTTGGTCACTTTCCATTTGTTTGACTCAAAGGTGACCCTACATCCTTGAACATCTAGCTGTCCCGCCAATATCAGTTTTCTTTTTAGCTTTGGAACATGTCTTACATCGCGTAACAACCACTTGTTTCCATTTTTCAACTTTAATACATCACCTTTGCCAACAATTGTACATGCCTTATTATCACCAAGATACACCTTACCAAATTTACCTTCTTGATGGTTTTGAAAAGCATCCCAACATGAGGTTGTGTGAAAGGATGCACCGGAATCCAACACCCATGAATCCATCGTAGTTTCACCCATTGACAAAACTAAAACACCTTCATCTTTTTCATATGTGGTGTTCACCTCGCTGCCCTTTGATTGATTTTGCACCTTTTTGTATGACCAACAATTCTTCTTCGTATGGCCTTCTTTTCCACAAAACTAACAACCTCCATTTCTGCCCCTTGACATTGATCTCCTTGTTGACTTTGATCTTCTTCTATTGCTATTTCTACCCCTTTCTTGGTTTCTACCTCTATTGCCAAAAATCAAGGCATCACCAGATGCGGTTCCTTGATTTTTCCTTCGCATATCTTCGCTAAGTAGAGTTGTAGCAACATCATCAAAATTTAATTTTTCTTTCCCAAATATGGAGGTGCTAATTGCCATCACAACACCTTCCTAACTATTCGGAAGAGAACACAATAGTAAAATGGCTTTTATTTCAGCATCCAAAATAATGTTTACCGAAACCAATTGGGTGATTAGTGTGTTGAATTCATTCAAGCAGTTTGATACAATACTGCCTTCTTCATTTTTAAATTGTATAATTTTTTCATGAGATAAACTTTATTCGAAGCCAAATCCATCTCATACATATCTGTTAATTTGTCCCACAATTCTTTCGAAGTCTTCTCTGTTGTGACATTAAAAAAAATGTTGTTGGACAACAATAAGATAATTGTCGCTCTTGCTTTCTTATCTAATTTTTCTCAGTCTTCGTCTGACATCACAGTTGGCTTCTTCACTTTTCCTTCCAATGTGAGTTAAAGATCTCCTCTAATCAGCAAAGACGCCATCTGCACTTTCCACAATTTGAAGTTCTACCCCACGAACTTCTCTATCTTCCATTTATTTGCTTTCTCCATTCCCGAAAATTATCACAATTCTCAAATAGAAATTATGCCTAGCTCTGATACCAATTGTTGATAAACTACTTGTAGATAAAAGAAAAAGATTGCATACAACAAACTTAGATAATTCAAGAACACATAAACACCGAATGCGAATTTATAATGGTTCACCATAAAATGGCTACATTCACTTTTGAAGCAGGGGAATCACTTTTATTATCTTTGTAGTTGAATACATTTACAACATCATAATCACCTAATACAATGATCAGTTACATTATTCAAAAGTGGATAAGACTTCAAAAAAGAAGGGAATATGAAAGGTCTTGTAATTGGAGGAAAAAAAAAGGCTGGTTGTTGGGCTTCAACACCCAACAGGGTCAACACAAGCATGTCCTCCAGATTTGTGGCTTCACTGCTAGGCCCGGGGGAGATGAAGGAGCTAGTGTTGGCTCTCTCATTGGAATTGATCAAGAAATTTTATTGGGAGGTTTGCAGGAAATCTTAGAGGCATCCATATTGGGTGTGGGTACTCCTAGGTGGTGAGACATTCAAAGGTTTCTTAACACTAGAATTGTTCTATCATGGATTTCGTTCAACTCCAACTTTAGCACCAACAGACTCATGCAACACAAGAACACATTGATGGGGTTGAATGGGTGTTTGAGTTCATGAAATTGGCGGGAGGGGAGGAGAATAGTTAAAGCCATGAAGTCAAGTTAAATAGTAGGAATAAAGCATATATTAATGTATTAGGAATCTAGTCAAGATTTTGAACCCGCCTGATATTAGTAAACAATTATAATTGTTACAATATTTGTAACTATCGTTGTTGGTTTAGTGTAAATATTGTAGATGTAAAATGTTTGTTCGCTAACTATGAATGAGAACAAAATTGCTTCAAATTTTTAATCCATTAATGGCATTACATTTGAGATTTGTTTGTATTTTCTAATGCAAGTAATTATGCCATGAATATGGTATGTTGCAAAGCAATTATAGTTTGGTAATGCATCATTTGTCAATTACGTTTTCAAATGAATTTCTTGTAGATAAATAATGTTCCATGACATTAAGTCTTTGTCATGTAAAATGTTTTGTTTATGGATTTGGAAATGATGAATCTTTAATATGCATATGGTAATACATTATGTGTGGTTTTGACAATGAATATAATTTTGGAAATTGTAATTAGCAATTGTTTGAAGTCATGCCATCTCTTGTATAATTGTTCATTTTGCACTAAAGTTTTTTGCTAGACTTGGTGTTTTACTAGTTTGAAGTATTATCATGTAAATGAATAGAGCATCAAAAATTAGCTTGGGTTACTTCTGTAAAATTCACAAAATTTGTTAAGAGTAATACATTATGTTTTAGAAAATATTTTGAGCCTTACTGGAACGAATTTTTGGTTCATCATAATTTTTTCGTAAATTTTAGTTCCATAAAGAATTCCTACAAAAATGATCATTGCATTAATCAAACCCGAACATATCATTAAATCCAAATAATATTTAGTGTATGATCGAAACTCAAGTGAAGTGAACCTTTAAGTTGATTATATGAAGTTCACATGTAAATGTTCGCTATTTCCACTATCATATGAAATCTTCGCTATTGTGGACTATGTGGTAATTATTGTATATTTGCATTAGGATGTTTCAAACTCGTAAGTCTTTTCCTTATACCGAAAATCTGACATGTAAGTAAATCAAAACTTAAAATGTTAATATAAAGTTCACTTGAAAATCCTCACAATGTCTTGTAATGAAAAAAATCCCCACTAGAATAGGTATTTACTAGGTTACTTAAGGTATGCTTTGTAAAGTGGAAACCATAGATATAACATATCTTTCAAACTCATAAGTCTTTTCTGTCTTTTCTATATTATTTTAAGTTACTGGAGGTTAATTGTGATGTTTTTTTTTAATTAAAATAAAATTGTTGTAAAAGAATTTACTATGTATTTGATTTTAAATATAAATGTGGAAAATTATTTTGGTTAGAGTAAAATTGATTTACATTGGGTAACTTAGTAATAGTAAAACCCTAAGCTACCATAAATTAGCAAGGCCTTAGTTTCAAACAAATGGGTTATTGCGACTTGATAGCCATGATTTTTGGTTAATTACAATAGATTTTTTTGAATTGGAATAAAATTGATTTAAAATAAATTGCTATGGATTTCATTTTATATATAAATGTGGAGAATTATTTTGGTTACAATAAAATTGATTTACATTGGGTAATTTAGTAAAGCAAAACCCTAACATACAGTAAACCAATGAGGCCCTAATTTCAAACATATGGGTTATTGCAAATGTTTTTGTCAACTTGATTGCAAGAAACATGAGTCAATGTTTGAATAAAGAAAAGGATGAGTTCCAGAGCCCATCGAGTTACACATCTGGCCTACATATGAGACAATATCAAATACTCTCCTAGGGAATTTTGATGCAAATGAGTTTCAAAAAAAGGTAACCCCTGTGGATGTGGGAAGTTTCACAAAGAACATAGTCAAAAGTGGACTTCACATGATAGCTTCCTTTCCCATGGCTATAGAGGCACTAGAGTTGGTTATGGAGTGCATTCATTATTATGTGGAAAGAAGAATAGTCGTAAAGGAAGGGTTTACACAGGTCGGACTACAAAAGGAACTGCAAAAACATTTAATATTCCAGTACATCTTGTGATGAGTCCATTTCAAACAGAGGAAGCTACCAAGGAATACAAAGCTAATGAAGAGTCATACAAGAAGATTATGCACTCGGCCCAGATAATAGAGGATAAGAATCTAAAGGAAACTTCTAAGATGCCCAATACCTTGTACATGGTGGACTTAAACAAGATATAAGTGATACAAGCACCTTACTTTACAAGGTAGATGAACTACGTACAGTGAGAAAATTCGAGCCATGGATGTACAACTACATAAATCTTGTCAATAATGATGAAGGGAAAATTTATTAGGCCTAGGAAGTTAATGGTTCAATCAATGCCCAAATTAGGGGATTCAGGAAATCAAGGCAGTTCTATATGTATTTGTATGCCATCTACTCCTGTGTAGCTAGAGGTCAATTTCTAGGATTGGACCTGTATACATCCAAAATTGGTCTAGAGAATATTAATTGAATACTGGTTATTTGATTAATAAAAATCTTTATTTCCTCTACTGTATAAATAAATTGTAAAGTTTATTTATATAGTTCGTATTTCTTAATTCCTCGTATCTAAGCCACTTTCTTCATGATTTAATTAAATGGAAAAATTTAACTAATTTTTTTAATTTGATTAATTCCCTCATTAAATTTGAATTTTTAATTCAAATTTTGTCACATTTCTCCATATTCTTCTAACCTCCTTCCACATCATCTTCCAACTCACCATGTGTCACATGAAAATAATTATTCCTAATTTCTAAAATGGGTGTTTATCCTCAACAATCTCAACCAACTCAAGGACACTTGGCTTCTTCTTTCCATTTATTCGTTTCTACACTTGGCAAGATTGTTCTATTAAAGGAGACAACTTCCTTATTTCTCTCCAACTTCCTCATTTCTCACCATTGATCTCTCCAGATTGAATCCTAATCGTCCATTGTTGCCAACTCACCTAATGCCTTGGTGAAATCTATAAATAGAGGCTCATTTACAACTTTTGACAAGAGAGCATTACATACAATTACTCTGCAGAAATCATCTTAGCATTTGAGAGCTTAGTTGCATTTTGATTCAACATTTAGAATAGTTTAGCAAGTAAATTAGAATCATGGCTGCATTTTTAGATGTGTTTTAGTTTGTTTCCAGTATTTAGAATCATTCTCATAGCATTTCAATTAGTTTAATTTAGCATTGCATCATCACCCAAGGCAACGACCCAACTGGTAACACGTTAAAGCCAAGTGACTTCCAGCCGATATATAAGTGTGGGTACTTGTTGAAAGGCAAGTATCACGAGGATGGTTCCGACGAGAAGGGCAGCAATGGTCTCTCACCGCATGGATCATCCCCCACGAATGGAAGGTCTGTACTAGAACCCTTGTTATAGTTGGCCATAAACCTTTATCTATTCTTTGGTGCAACAACGATCATTGCAAAGGCATCCACATTCTTGCAGTTTTTAGTAGAAATGATCACCCTGCCATGGGAGTTTTATGGGGGCTGGAAGCTTGGTTGACCTAAGAAGTGATTGCACTATAAGGGGGAGCCCATGTGGCCAAGCTTTTGAATTCATCTGCTAAGAATAAGTGTGGTAGGGGTAAAACCCACGTGGAATCCAAAAGAATACAGTCTTACACAACCTTAGGAGTGTACATTGCTTGATTGTGTTTTCCAAAGTGTCTTCAAAATAAACTTCAAACAAAACCTTACACACTATGAGTGCAAAATTGTGATTCAGAAAACATCACTTGAAACAAACCATTCTTTGACCGAAAACCAGGAAAATCAAGTAAAGTGGCAGCAAACTGTTATATTCCCCTATTTAGTGTATACATTGCTTCTTTTAGCGCATTACCTACTTTTTCCAGTGCATAAACCCTCTGTTACAGTGCATTCATTTCTTTTTCTAGCACATTCACTTGTTATAGCGTATATACCCCATTTTTCGGTGCATCCCTTGCATTTTGTGGCGCATTTTCCAAATTTTGTAGCGCATTCACCTAAAACTTTGGCGCATTTGAGTTGTTCCCTAGCGCATCCACTTGATTTTGTGGTGCATACCAACCTTTCTATAGTGCATCCAAGCCATGCTATAGCGCATTTTCCCTTTAGCACATACACTGTCTGTTACGGCGCATCCACCAAAATCCATAACCAAAGAGCTAAATTTGACTCCCATCTGACATTTTGAAACCAGAATTCAAAATCTTTTCCAATCCAGAACCATTCCTCAGGAAAAATAGAGTCTAAACATGTTCTTCATCAAATGATTTCATGAAAGATTAAAATCTGGAAACCAAAGTCGATAGCTCTTAGTCCAAAAGCTCATAAAAAATGTCTCTCAACACTCTACGAATTTAGAGAGAGATTGCTCTTCAATTTCTACAAAGAAGCTTCAAAGAACAACCCTAACTTGTATTCATTTTACTATTGTCAAAATCCAAGACTTTTCCAAAGATTTGAACATCTCGTCTAGGAAGGTAATTTGTCCCCCATTTCACAATTGAAACCAAAATTTTAGAATCTTCTAAAGTTCAAAATCATTCCTTAGGTTCCTTAGAGTCTAAACGTGTTAAAATTAACCTCTGCAAAGTGAAATCTTTTACCTAAACTTTGACCAAACATCTAAAAGTGTTCAATCATCATCAAAATCCAAATTTGATCATCAAGTTGAGTTTCCCCATCATGATTTATCATCCTTCATCTAGAAACAATACACTTTACATCAAATTTTATCACCTTAGTCACATCAATAGGATTCATTATTCTATTCGACTTAGGTATTCCTTGGCACTCCTAAACAACGATCAAACTTTAGCAAACCTTGCTCATTTTAACAAGGTCCCAAAAGAAAAAACTTAAGGACAAGGAACTTGAATCTCAAAATACCATGGGTGAACCAGAAGAAAATCCCTTTCACAAAATTTCTCAAAATGAAGTGGAAGAAATAACAAGGGAGGAAATAGAACAAGCAAACCAAGATCCCAAATTTCATAAATTCCTAGAAAGAATCTTTGAAAAGGATGGAGAAAAATACCTTCTAATGTTAGCAAACCAAGGGGTCAAGTTACCAAATGATTTTGATGTCAATAAATTGAAGGGAACCCCAAAGAAAACTAACATTGAAATACCAAATATAGATCAAATGGCTGCCCTAACACATCAAATGAAGAACCTTCAACAAAAATTGCAAGACATGCAAGGAGGGACTACCAAAGGATACTTGTTGCAAGATATTTGTCCCTACCCCTTTGATAGAAAGTTAAACATGATACCATTTCCCCCAAATTGTGACCTACCAAAATACGAAAAATACAATGGAAAATCCGACCCCATAGACCATGTGTGAGAATTTCGAACAATGAGTCTTCGGTTTGCTCATGAGGACACATACTTGATGATACTTTTTCCTCACAACTTGGGAGGCCATTGTATGGAATGGTTTTCGAAACTACAACCAGTCATAAAATCCTTTGAAGAACTTGTCAACAAATTTATCACACAATATTCATATAACATTGCACATGAGATAACCATGAAGGATCTTTGTAATACCAAACAGAAACAAGGAGAATCTTTTCTCATGTTCTTAGAAAGGTGAAGAAGGTTATTCACTCGATACGCTCGTCCCATACCCGAACAAGAAAAGATGGAGATTTTTATTGATAACCTTAACAGTGAAATGAGCTATAGGCTGCAATTACAATGTCCCCCTAGCTTTGAGAAGATGGTAGAAAATGGTGTCAAAATTGAAGAAGCTTTAGTCAAAAGAGGGGTATTGAAAATTCACAATGAAGGATCAAACAATGTTAGCTCTTCTAACCATTACAACAATAAGAAACCCAAATTTTGGACAAGGAACAAGAATGCCAACGATGGTGTCGTCGAAACACACAATGCGAAACCGGTTTTTAATCTATCGGGAACCACAACCAAGACTGATCAAAACATCAATCAAGGAACTAATCAAAATGTCAACCAATCTAACAATCAAAACAGCCACAATCAAAGTAATACCACATCCAAACCTTCACCTTATCAAACACAATCAAACTGCAGAAAATTCACACCTTTGGGTCAATCACACGAATCTACATTGAGGGAACTTCTTGCAAATAACCTCATAACACTACCTAACACTCGAGGCTTTGAACCAAAATTAAAATCATCATGGTGGAATGTTTCTTATTACTGTGAATTTCATCGGTGCAAAGGTCATCAAACAAATAGTTGCATGCAATTGAAACATAAGATACAAGATTTAATAGATGACAAAGTCATACAAATAGAATGACCCCAAACAAATGCAAATCATGGAGCATTTAAAAATCCTTTACCGAATTATGAAAAAGGGGAGTCCTCTACAACAAACAACAAGGGGAAGAGCGTAAGGGTATGTGCAGGATCATCATGGAAAAAACAGACCCTTAAGTGGTGAAAAATTCAGAAAAATCAGAGTTAAGCAACTTGACGTAAAAATTTGAATAAGTTATCTATATTATTTCACAAATATGTAATAATAGAATCTATAGAAAATTGAATGTAGTTTCTAAACTACTAGGTTTTTTTTTTTTTTTAAATCTATTTAGTGAAAATTTGAAATTTCAATGCAGTAGTACTTAAATTTCGGGAAAAAATAAGGTGTCTGTCTAACCACCCGACCACAATAAAATGATAATTATTTTTTATAATATTTTAGATATAAGTAGAGGACTCATGTCCCAATGTGATGCATATTTTTTATAATTTTTTCCAAGTAAATAATTAATTAAGAATTTTTATTACAACTTTTAAAAAATAAAAACTTGTATGTCGACCACCTTAACTTGGTCAAAACTTCATGAATTTTTATTTTTTTTAATCCTATAGTATGCAAAGCATAGAATGTGACACATATTTTGGATTCAAAAAATGTGATACCATTTGAAAGCTATAGATGTTTTTCAATCAACCTATCAATCAAGACTTTAGTCGTAATTCAAATAGAAAATGAATAATAATTATTTATTAAATTCAAAGTAAAGCATAATTTACATTGGTGGAAATCTAAAAATCTCCTTTAAAAACTCTTTTTGTTTCATCAATTTTGGGTAAAAAAAAATCATCAACCACATACCCATCATATCGCCACTTTTTGGCCCATCATGATCCTACACATACCAATAAACTATGTTCATGATACTGTCATAAATAATATCTCAGCAACAGAAGATCAAATGAATACCATTGAAATCAATGACAACCAAAATATCCTTGCAAACAATAATCCAATCTATGACATTCCAATTGAACAAGAACAAGACATCATCATCTTTGAAAATCAAATTAATGACATACAACTAGATATAGCTGCAATTGATACTCAAGTCAATGTCATTAAAATCAATGGGAAACTAGACAGGATGCCAGTAAACACAACCACGAGAGCACAAGCCAAATATGTTCTAAAAGGAAGTTCATCTAAAACACCCACTGCCTCATCCAATCAATACAACATAGTGGACTAGTTACAAAAGATCCTTGCACAAATATCAATATTGGAATTGCTCAAGATTTCACCCGCCCACAAAGAGATTTTGGAAAAATCCCTAGTGGACACAATAGTACCAAAAAATCTGGAAGTTTGTAAATTTGAAGCCATGGTGGGACATTTGACCATGCCATATTGTCTATCCTTTTCAGAAAATGATGGTGCATCTATCTCTCATCCCCACAATACTGCTCTCCATATTGAAGTCCTAATTCAAAAACACTGTGTCAAACGTGTCCTAATAGATGGAGGAGCCAACTTGAATATATGTAATTTAAAGCTTGTTTGTGCCTTGGGATTTTCTAAGAATGCAATTGATTCAAAGAAAAAGATTACAATAAAAGCATATGATGATGAGGAAAGATCTTCACAGGGATTGATTGTCTTACCTATTCAAGTAGCATCGATTTAGAAAGATGTAATCTACCAAGTCTTAGACAAGGATTTGACCTACAACATATTATTGGGTCGCCCATGGATCCATGAAATGCAAGTAGTCCCTTCAACATACCACCAATGTTTGAAATTCCCTTGTGGTGGCCAAAAATCACCATCTCGACCAATTCAAATAGCCCTCAGTATTGCAACACCCTAAAATCTATCCAAAATGTCTTTGTGCCTCATAATAGAGAAGCTTCCACTTTCATCTCTTCCAATGATCAAAGCCAATCAAGTTTTTCATCCAAACCGTTGGTCATTTCCTCAAATCATGGTCAATCCAATTCCATGTCTAAATAGTCTAAGAAGAAAGAAGAAGTTGCTCCTTCCACATCCTCAAGTCATGAAGCCCAATTAAATGCTTTGTCGAAACAATTTGAGAAAAAATTCCAAGTCAAAGATAAAGGTGTGGGTGAATACTTCATTGAGCAATCTATGTCTTTCATAGTTCTCTTCCCCAAAGTCATATGGGCAACCCTCAACATCAACACAACAGACATCACAACCAGTTACCAAATTTGATGGTCGGTTTGTAAAAGAAAGCACTAGGTTTGATGAAGCAAAAGACAAAGATATTCTAAATTGGCTCTATAAGGATGAAGAAGAATCTCAAGCAACAACTGCAAATGTACAAACAACACAATATGGAAAAGGCTTCACTATCTTGGAAAAGATAGGAGATGAGGGAAAATTCCCTATAGAAAAAAGAAAAGAAGGACTTGTAGAACCAATTCAACCACTCTTAATCAATCCAAAAGACAAGATTGGGCTGGGTTATAAAGAGGAGACAAAAGAAAAGATGACTCAGAAGGTGGTTGAAAGAATCTTGCAATTACAAGCCAGTGAGGATCATGAAACTGATTCTAATGAATATGAGTGTGATTCACTATCAGAAGAGTCTTGTCATGACAAGGACATTGATATGGTACACAAGTATGCACCCCTACTTGAGGAGGGACAAGGTTCAGGTTCTAGACCACTTGAATTAGGATCACAACACATTGATGATTCCAACGAAGACGATTCAACTCAGAGTGAAACAGATAATTTGGGGGAAAGCTACCTTATAGACCTTGATTTTGCTATTGGATAAATTGAAGATACCTCCATCAGGACTCTTACCATCTCCGACCTTAACTAGTCTGGTGACTTCTTACCCCTAGTACATCCTTAACTCATAGATTTGAACCTAATCGAGCCATTTGACATCCCTACCTTCCCAAATGATGATGCCATCATTAATTTCCTTTGTGCCAACAATCCTGAAACATATTCCACCATTGAAAATCATAACGAAGCTTCCAAACAGGGGAGTATCAAATATTCCAACTACAAAATGAATAATACAGGAAATAGATCTGATGGTGAAAACTATTCAATGGTAGTGTCAAATCCAGAAAAAGTAAAAACAAAGAGTGCATCTGATGGAGAAAAGCTCTCTGAGGTGTTGAAGGATGGAAGATTTGATACTCTCCCAGAACACTTTCAGGAAAGATCAAAGGTATTGATTGAACCCACACAGTCTTTCAATATCGGCAGTGAAGAGACAGTAAAGACCATCCATCTAGTGACATCTTTGACAGACCAAGAGAAACCAAGCTTCCTCAAAATTTTCACAGAAAAATAAGTCAACTTTGCTTGGTCATATGCCGACATGCCAGGGATTGATCCAGAACTCATCATGCATCATCTATCCTTACCACCAAGAGTAAAACCAATCAAGCAAAAGCTAAGGAAAATGCACTCCTTATTGGTAAAAGTAGAGCTAAAGAAGTTGTTAGATGTAGGATTCATCAGACCCATTGACTATGCCAAGTGGATCTCCAATATTGTACCAATCTCAAATCCTGATAACAACATTCGTATTTGTATGGATTTTCGAGATCTCAATAAGGCTTGTCCTAAAGATGATTTCCCTCTACCTAACATAGACATCATAGTGGACTTAACGTCATGACATGGCATGTTGTCACTTATGGATGGCTTTTCCGGTTATAATCAAATCAAGATATCTCCAGAGGATCAAGATGAGACAACCTTTACATGTTTGTGGGGAACATTTTGTTGGAACGTCATGCCATTCAGATTGAAGAATGTAGGAGCTACTTATCAGCGCACCATGACAACAATTTTTCATGATATGATGCATACTTTCATGGAGGACTATATGGATGATCTATTAGCTAAATCATATAACAGAGGACACTTAGATATCTTAGAAAAAATCTTCACTAGACTGGAGAGATTCAATGTGCAACTAAATCCAAAGAAATGTGTGTTTGGGGTGACTTCAACCAAACTCCTAAGGTACATAGTCTCAAAAAAGGGCATTGAGGTAGACCCGAAAAAAATTTAAAACTATAATTCCACCACCCAAAAACATCAGTTAGCTACAATCTCTGCAAGGAAGGTTCCAATCAATCTGAAGATTCATTTCACAACTGGCAGACAAGACCCATCCTTTTACTCGTGCTTGCTGCACAAAAATGTTTCTTTTTGATGGGATGAGAAATTTGAAGGAGCCTTCAACCAATTGAAACAATACCTAATGAATCCACCAGTATTAGTACTACCAGTATAAGGAAATCCACTCTTTTTATACATCGCAACAACTAAGACACCATTGGGAGCCCTATTAGCACAAGAGGATTCAACAGGAAAAGAGAGGGCAATTTACTACATCAGTAGAACACTAAATGGCTATGAGATCAACTATACCTCCATTGAAAAAGCTTGCTTGGTAGTAGTATTCACCACCCAATAGCTACGACACTACATGATGACTCACACCATCAAGTTAATAGCCAAAATAGATCCACTCAAGTACCTCCTCAGCAAAGCTAACCTAACTAGAAGACTGGCCAAGTGGGTTATTATACTCAGTGAATTTGACATCCAATATGTGGATAGGAATGCAATAAAAGGACAAGCAATCATTGACCAGTTAGTTAAAGCACCTCTACCAGATGATCATCTTTTGCATATTGAATTTCTAGATGTTGATGTCCTTACCTTGGTTGCAAAACAGTGGACATTATACTTTGATGGATCACACACCCAACATGGATCAGGGGCTGGAATCCTATTTGTCACTCCACAAGGACATACCATAACAAAATCATACAGATTGATGTTACCTTGTACCAACAACATGGCAGAGTATGAAGCATTAATCATTGGCATTAAAACATCTGTAGAATGGAAAATTCCAGAATTGCAAGTATATGAAGATTCTCAATTGGTCATTAACCAAGTCAATGATGATTATCAAACAAAGGACAAAAAACTGATGCCCTATAAAAGAATGATTGATGATTTTAAGAAATACTTCATGGATATCAAATTTGAACAAATTTCAAGAGTGGACAATAAAGTTGTTGATGCCATGGCCACTATTGCTTCCCTGTTACAAATTCCAGAGAAAAGAAGCCATTACGAGTTCTTGGTGGAACAATTGTTTTCCCTTGCTTATGACGACACCAAGCCCCAAGTTATATGTCACCTAGTTGATACCAATGCCTCAATCTATGGTGACATTTATACTTACCTAAAAGATAACACCCTTCCACCCAACCTGTCTTGAAATCAAAAATGTAATTTCATTCGTCGAGCCACCTGACATACTCTTATTGCAAATGTACTATATTGACAAGGTCTTGACTGAACTCTCCTTCGATGTATGGAACGCGATGAGCCTGGAATGGCTTTACAGGAAGTTCATGAGGGTGTTTGTGGAACTCATTCAAACAGTTTAACCTTAGCCATGAAACTCCTTTGTTTAGTATATTACTGGCCAAACATGGAGAAGGAGTCTTTCCAAATCGTCAAGAAATGTCAAAAGTGTCAGATTCATGGCAACCTCATCCACGCACCAGCGCAAGAGCTTCAACCTTTTGCATCAACATGGCCCTTTTGTTAGTGGGGACTAGATCTTGTTCCAATAAAATCCATCCATGTTCGTCGAATGGACACAAGTTTATCATCACAACTACAAAACACTTCATGAAGTGGATTAAAGTCGTTCCCCTAATCACCATCATAGGAAAGAAAATTTCATCATTCATTCTCAATTACATCATTTTTTTGTACGACATCCCTCAATCCATTGTCACTGAAAATGGAAGACCATTCAAAAATCAAGACATGCAAGAGTTGTGTGAGAAGTTCAACATTCAACATCGCTTCTCTATACCATACTATCCTCAAGGAAATGGTCAAGCAGAGGCTTCCAACAAAACCATTCTAAAAATCTTGAAGAAAATGGTAAATGACACTGGACGTGATTGGAACATTCAATTAAACCCTACTCTATGGGCGTACTGCACCAGTATTTGCACACTAATAGGAGCCACACCATATGCTCTGGTATATGGGTCTAAGGCCATTGTACCCATTGAGGTTGAATTACCATCACTCTAGGTTTCATTGAAGGGTATCATATCTAATGAAGACTACCGGGTATCTAGATTGCAAGAACTAGAACTATTAGATGAACGACGCCAACATACAGTGAACCACCTAAAATCCTACCAACAACGGATTTCCAGAAGTTACAATCATAAGGTGAAACCCCAAACATTTCAAATTGGTGACCTGGTTTTGAAGGAAAACCCACACAATCAGTAGGATAGAGAGAAGAAAGGAAAGTTTGAACCAAATTGGTTGGGCCCCTTTGTCATTGTGTCAATCTATGGGCCAGAAGCATACCAGCTATCCACACCAGAAGGGGACCTATTTGAAGAGCCCATGAACAGTCTCCATCTCAAGAAATTCTACACATGACTCATCTACTGCATCAGAAAAAGTCTTAAAACAATCCAAAAACATTGGAAAAAGTCCTAAAAAAATCCAAAAATATTGGAAAAAGTCCTAAAAAAAATCCAAAAACATCATAAAAAGTCCTGAAAAAATCCAAAAACATTGGAAAAAGTCTTGAAAAAAATCCAAAAATATCATAAAATGTCCTAAAAAAATGGTCGCCCTAGTGAAAACCTGGCAAACAGGCATCTTGGTGACAACAAAAAAAGCAAAAAAGAGAAAAATACAAAAAAATCATAAAATCATAAAATCTGAAAAAAAGTGCAATAAAAGCAAATAGTGAAAACCTGGTAACAGGTGCTATTTGTGACAGGTTGGCTTCTTCCTCTATAGGAACATGTGTCGACCATTGGTTCTTTTCTATCACTATCCACATCCCTCATTCTGAGCCTCATGTACATATTATGCGGTGTCGGTCGTGTTTCACTTTGGCTTGTTGATCATTGTACATATCCATAATAAATTGGTTTGTTTCCACTCGGGGAAAAATCCTGAACTCACTGGGGGAAAATTTATCTTTGAGCTTAAAAGTGACAGACACACAATAGTATGACAACATGGTAAAAACACAACAATCAAGCGGGCTACAACTTTGAACATCAACCAGACTCACCAAAAACAATCATTTGAACCAACAACAACAAGAAGATCAACTAAAAACAAGTCTCATTTGGTGACGATACTTTGAATCATAGTTTTATCACTTTCACAAATGTTCAAACTATTTGCATTATGATTGTTGTCATCATTTCTCAGGAGCAACTCAAGGATGTCAAGAACTAGAGAAGCTATGATCGAGAATGATATTTTGCTTTGTTTGTTGTTTGTGAGTTGATCATTAATACTATGTGAATCATCGTGGGACATGCTCTACAAAGTATCACTGATGACATTTTGAATTCACATAGGAAAATGGTTAGCTCTTGTCTGTTTACGCAAGAAATGCTCAGGTCATCTCGGTCCAATTATACCTAGATGCTTGTGTTAACTTGCACTATCAAAAATCATGAAAGCAGTACTCAGGTCATCATGGTCTAATTATACCATCGATGTTTATAATCACTTTCAACATTTTAAAAGCTCAATGATGATACCAAGCACAATAAATTAATTACTGGGATGACAACATTGCATTGTTAGGTTTGCATGTTTAGGTTGCATTCATACTAGGTGTTGTAGTGGTATTTATAGATTTCTCCAAGGCTAGTACAAGGTTACGAGTGATGTTATTTCTATCATTAGCAGATTGAGTACATTTGACATTACCAAAAAGATCATTTAGTTGCATAAGCATTAGGACATCATTCATAACATTATCATATCATTTTTCCATTCATCTAGTCATTAGATCATATATTTGCATCATGAAAATCTAAAAACAAATGCATTAACATGTCATTTTCTAAAGCATTCATCTAGTCATTAAATAATATATTTGCATTATGAAAATCCAAAAACAAAGCATTGATCATATCATTTCCATCCATATACATTTAGTCATACATTTGCATCACAAAACAACAACATATGTAAATTTCCATTCATCCATTTCATACATGCATCCATATATTTGCATCAGAAAATACAAAAACACAGAGCACCATGCATATCATGCATCATAATAGCATGCATCCATAAGAACATGTAGAATTATCCATCATTATTTAATCATTCCATTCATCCATTTATGCATTAACATTAACATTCATTCATCCATTTCATCTATTGCATCATACATATCTGCATCAGAAAAGCATAAAAACATAGCAATTAACACATTCCATTCACATAATTAGATTCATCATATAGGTCATATAGACATCATTCATAAAAGCATCATAGAACCATAACACAGGTTGCATCCATGACATATCATATCACCATCACATAAAACACCACATAGTTGTTAATTTAGATTTCTTTAATGCAATACATTGCATCTATTGTGTGTTATTGATTATTTTAATTCACATATTTTCTTACACTAAATTGGCACCCACTGGGGGATAAATCCTAAACTCACTAGGGGCAATCCATCTTTGAGCTTAAAAGTGATAGACACACAACAGTATGACATGGTAAAAACACAACAATCAAGCAGGCTACAACTTTGAACATCAACCAAACTCGCCAAAAACAATCATCTAAACCAACAACAACAAGATCAACTGAAAACAAGTCTCATTTGGTGAAAATACTTTAAATCACAGTTTTATCACTTTCACAAATGTTCAAATTATTTGCATTATGATTGTTGTTATCATTTCTCAGGAGCAACTCAAGGATGTTAAGAACTAGAGAAGCTATGATCGAGAATGATATTTTTCTTTGTCTGTTGTTTTTGAGTTGATCATTAATACTATGTGAATTATCGTGGGATGTGCTCTACAAAGTATCACTGATGAAATTCCGGATTCGCATAGGAAAACGGTTAACTCTTGACTATTTACGCAAGAAATGCTCAGGTCATCTCGGTCCAATTATACCTAGATGCTTGTGTTAACTTGCACTATCAAACATCATTAAAGTAGTACTCAGGTCATCATGGTCTAATTATACCATCGATGTTTGTACTCACTTTCAAAATTTTAAAAGCTCAATGATGATACAAAGCACAATAAATTAATTGATGGGATGAAAACATTGCATTGCTAGGTTTGCATGTTTAGGTTGCATTCATACTAGGTGTTGCAGTGGTATTTATAGATTTCTCCAAGGCAGGTACAATGTTACGAGTGATGTTATTTCTATCATTAACATATTGAGTACATTTGAATTTACCAAAAAGATCATTCACATTTTAGTTGCATAAGCATTAGGACATCATTCATAACATTATCATATCATTTTTTCATTCATCTAGTCATTAGATCATATATTTGCATCATGAAAATCTAAAAACAAATACATTATCATGTCATTTCAGCATTCATCTAGGCATTAGATCATATATTTGCATTATGAAAATCCAAAAATAAAGCATTGATCATATCATTTTCATCCATTTGCATCACAAAACACCAACATATGTAAATTTCCATTCATCCATTTCATACATGCATTCACATATATTTGCATCGGAAAATACAAAAACACAGAGCACTGTGTATATCATACATCATAATAGCATGCAGCCATAAGAAAATGTAGAATTATCCATCATTATTTAATCATTCCATTCATCCATTTTTGCATTAACATTAACATTCATTCATCCATTTCATCTATTGCATCATACATATCTACATAAGAAAAGTACAAAAAAACATAGTAATTAACACATTCCATTCACATAATTAGATTCATCATATAGGTCATATAGACATCATTCATAAAAGCATCATAGAATCATAACACATGTTGCATCCATGACATATCATAACACCATCACATAAAACAACACATGGCATACATAATAGGAAATTAAATGCATCCATCATGATCAACACATAAACACATAGGTCAATCATCATCATCGCTGCATATATATCTCAAAAATATGTCATATGTACAAGGATATCTGAATATGAAGAAATACATCATCAAAAATGGCAGTAAATCATCAGTGTATACATGTCCACATCACACTAAACATCAAATATCAGAGCTAGGAGTGATCCCCCCAGATGGTCCTGACATCCCTAACTTGATACCTCTTGTTGTACTTGATGGACCTACACCTGGATCTCTCTAATCTCCAAGCAATGGCTATGTGACACCCATACTCACTGTCTGAGACTGCGACCTGCTAGACCAAGATCGGGTAAAGCTCTCTCGCTGCTTGGGAGGTACCACCTCATGATATCGGCCTCTGTAAAACTCAACCTCCTGAATAGTACGAAGAATCTCTCAAAAATAGTCTAATGACCTGGTAGCTATTGCAGCCTACTGCAATCTCTCAGTAATGGCATTTTCCTGCTCTTCCCGTCATCTCAGTGCATCTCTCTTAGCAATCAACACAACAACCTGACCCTACTCCTATCCTTGACTCTGCACCTATGCTAGATGTTGTCTAGCAGCATCCCTCTCGGTCGTCAGAGTCTGTATCTACCCTTGGTCCTATAAAAGTTGTTCTTGAACCTATGACAACTATGTATGTGTCTATAACTGCCCCTGCACCTGTGTAAACTGGCCCTGAAAGGTCTGGACCTAGGCATGTAACGTTGTAATCTAGGACTATTGTTGTTGTGAAGGCAACTGTATCTATACCCACTATTTTGTTGCTGCCACTTTAAATATTGCCTCCTATGAGGCACTCTAACATCCAACACTGGGTGACCAACACCTCCTCCATCTCCACCACCACCTTCATCCTCGTCATCATCTCCACCATCATCACCACCTCCGCTATCATCACCACCATCTCCCTCCTCCTCATCTCTACCACCTCTACTCCTCCTCCATCTGGGTGGTCTGTCCTCATCATCCTCTAATGCGAGCACTGGCTCATCAGGCTTGGAAATCCTTAGAAAGGGATGCTCACCAAAGTACTGAGTACTCCTTTGTCATATATCCCTCAACGATCTCTGGATGGTAGTCCCAGATCACCGACTGTAAATGATGATACTCATCACATGCGGCATCATAAGATAAAGTGGGCCCCCAATCAGTCACATCTTGCTGCCTTCGCGCATACATGGCCAATCCCTGTGCTATCCCCTGTACTATGTCGTACTGAGCACCCTCCGCAATAAGAATCTCTTGATAATGTAGCATGTCCATCCAATAAGGTACCTGGCTGACATAAGATAGGGCATCTCCAAATGATCCTCGGCCTACTGCTCACAGTCTACATATGGCCACCATGTAACTGAATCCAGGTCATCCAATACTCGTCTCCAATACTCCAATTTTCCCAGCTTATGTTGGACATTTGGGCTTGCATAACCATAGACGTAGGGTCTCCCAAATGGTTGGAATCTATCTATCTCTGGACATGTCACCGCAATATGCTCCCAAGCCCATGTCTATAACAAGGTCACCCCTACAGATAGACTAGCTCCTCTGAGGTAAACTACCTGATGCAAATCATGGTATAACTATGTGAGCAAGCATGAACCCCAGGCGAAACAGGTTCCAAACTAAATCATTTAATCCAGTGTCCGACCCCAACCGACAGACAATCCCATTTCCCTCTTGCCGAGACATAAGAAGCCACTAACAAATCCCGCAAGCATGGAAGGCAAAGGGGCATATCTCTCAAACATCTCTTGCCAAGGCATCTCATACCCAACAGTATGGTCATCATGGAATATCTGGCGTAAGGCCTTTGTACCTCCTTGTTTAGTGTGGTCATATGTCACGATGTCACCCATCATGGGAATCCGCAAAATCATGTAGACATCCTCTAGTGTCACGGTCATCTCTCTAGTGGCCAGATGAAAAGTGTTGTGGTCACTATGCCACCTCTCTACCAGCGCAGTCAGCAATCCCTAATTAATCCTAATCTGGGGCATGTCAATCAGTGAAGATAAACTGCATCACTCAATGATATCCCTATCAGCATGTGATAACTGTGGGATCATCTCCCAAGTTCGTGGGAATCGCTCTCAGGACTAAATATTATCTAAGTCTGTCTCCTATCATTATAACACATCATAATCAACACATGAATTAATCAAATCAGCAAAACAACCAAACATCAATCAACCAATCACCCTATCAATTCTAGTGAGATTTTCATCAAATCTCGTGAACATCTATTTTGATCCTCGTCTATCATGAGGACAAAACAACATCACCATTATTGCATCTCGCCCATCATGAGATCAATAAATCATCTAATCTATTGTCAACAACAAGTCATCGGTTGACACGAGTAAACGTCATCAAATTCAAGGAGAAAAAAAAATCTTCAATTCTGACCTAGATGCCCCATAACAGTGCTTCATTGTGCCGAAAGGCAGATGTGCCACCAAATTGGGTCAATGCACCATAACAGACTGCCTATGCACCATTTAATCAAATGTGCTAGAGAATTCCTCATATGCGTTGTGGAATCTCTCTAATGTGCCATCAAATTTGATGTGCCATTACTTTGGGTGGATGTGCCAAAACTAAAATTTGATGCGCCATTTCTAGTGGACACGCTATCTAAAATTTAATGTGCCATTACAGGCCACCTATGTGCCAAAACATGGATGGACCATTACAGTCTATGTATGCGCCACTAAATCTATCATATGCACTAAAACCCTAGGTGGATGCGCCGAAAAATCAAGCCTATGCACCGCAGAAAATTTTGCATACACCGAAACAATTCAAAAATCTAAAATACAAAACTAAAAATGTGGGAAAATTGATTCAAAATTCACAAGAAATTTTTTGAAATTCATACCGGAGGCCCGTATCCCACTAGCCGATTGTGTCGCCGCACCCTCTCGAATCGATGAGTCTCATAGGGGATCACCATTTCTGCTCAAATGCTCAAGGATGCTCTCTCACTTCACAAATTTCAAAATCACAAGTGCACAAATGAATCCTTTTTTCACTTTTTACCTCTTAATAAGGGTAATTAAAAGGGTGATTTTGGTGGGATATTTTAAATTTTTTTAAAGGTCAATTAATTGAGGCAACTCAATTCTTCCATATCGGGAGATAAATCTCTAGAATATCATCAAATCAGAATCTCATCATCAACATCATCACAAATCAACAAAAAATTTCAAAAATCTTGTTGTCATCAAAAATTCCCCGATTTATCTCCTGAGGGGGCATACATTTGTGATCTTTTGAAAATCGTTGTCTGGGGCATTGTCAAAATTTTGGCAGCACTGGTAAATTTTTCTTTGAACTAATATGTAAACACATCACTTCAAAGAGGGGAAAAATGTATACATCCAAAATTGGTGTGGAGAATATTAATTGAATACTGGTTATTTGATTAATAAAAATCTTTATTTCCTCTACTGTATAAATAAATTGTAAAGTTTATTTATATAGTTCGTATTTCTTAATTCCTCTTATCTAAGCCACTTTCTTCATGATTTAATTAAATGGAAAAATTTAACTAATTTGTTTTATTTGATTAATTCCCTCTCATTAAATTTGAATTTTTAATTCAAATTTTGTCACATTTCTCTATTCTTCTAACCTCCTTCCACATCATCTTCCAACTCACCATGTGTCACATGAAAATAATTATTCCTAATTTCTAAAATGGGTATTTATCCTCAACAATCTCAACCAACTCAAGGACACATGGCTTCTTCTTTCCATTTATTCCTTTCTACACTTGTCAAGATTGTTCTATTAAAGGGGACAACTTCCTTATTTCTCTCCAACTTCCTCATTTCTCACCATTGATCTCTCCAAATTGAATCCTAATTGTCCATTGCTGCCAACTCACCTGATGCCTTGGTGAAGTCTATAAATAGAGGCTCATTTACATCTTTTGACAAGAGAGCATTGCATACAATTACTCTGCAGAAATCATCTTAGCATTTGAGAGTTTAGTTGCATTTTGATTCAGCATTTAGAATAGTTTAGCAAGTAAATTAGAATCATGGTTGCATTTTTAGATGTGTTTTAGTTTGTTTCCAGTATTTAGAATCATTCTCATAGAATTTCCATTAGTTTAAGTTAGCATTGCATCATTTCATTAGCATTATGTATACAACAATTCACCATTTAGCATGTGATTTAGTCCATTATCAATCAAAAACATCAAAATCATGTAGGTGTAGATATTGTTTTTGCATTCTAGTTTAATGGCTACTCATTTCTTACGTGTCATCCCTGTAATTCAATGCATAATTAAGATCAAAGAGCACTATTGCCAGGATCCTTAAGAATAGAGGAAGATGGAATGGCTTTAAGGAATCATTTTATCGAATTGTGTTGTTAGTTTAGATTTCCTTAATGTAATACATTGCATCTGTTGTGTGTTATTGATTATTTTAATTCACATATTTTCTTACACACATGACCAAGTTGGTGTGTTGGGTAGTGGTCCAGGGAAAAATTTAGTCTATCAAAATTATCCTCAACTATAGATAAAGGAATCAATAAAGAGTTACCGCAGACTAAATGATGCATTCACCATGAAGTTGGTGAGGACAATTGAAGGTGACAAAGCCAATGGGATCTCTATCAATGCAAATATTCTAATTCACCTACATGGGATTTGGTTCATCTAATTTACCAGATTCACATATATCAGAATCAAAGGGTTTGCAGGTAAACCATATATGCTTCCCAAGTACCCAAAAAACAAAATTATGTTGTTGGAGTTTACTAGACAAATTTTTCTCTCATACAAAGTGTTTAAGAGATTACATAGGAGGGAAAAAAGAAAGTTCCCATTACACCTCAGGACATATAAGTGTAATGCATTGGAAAATTCCAAGGAATATAAGAAGGAGTTGCAAGAACTAAAGATTGAGTTGTAGGATAATGCAAGAGAGGATTATGGTCCATGTGAGAGGCTGCCCAAAAAACATCAACATAAAAATTGTGCATGAGCCTAATTCAGAGGACTTTTGGTTGGATTATGCAGATGACCATGAGGTCAAGAAATGAGGTTATCATAGGATGACTTTGAACCAGATGAGGACATCGGGAATTTTTAGTATGCCAGCTCAAGTCAAAGATGATAATGAGAATGTCTTACACCTAAATTACGAGTTGAATAGGGTGTTCGATCATATGATAGATGAGCTGGATTGGAATGAACCAAAGGAACTTTTGTGGATGTTATAATGAAACCAATTTTGGATGCTAATCAAATATGGCTAAATAATTGCATCCATGCTCTCAAATTATAATGGGTTGTCATAACATATCCCAACAAAAGCAATAAGAAAAGGAAAATCAATTTTGTGGAGGATGCATACTACAATGAATTCCTAGTGAAGAAGAGGGAAATAGTAGAGGCAAAAGTAGTAGAAACAGTAAAGGTTGAAGGAAGCACAAAATTATCAATTGTTGGCATTACTATTGCTAATGTAGCTAAAGATCCTAATCAACCAGCCATTGCAATCCCTGTGAATTTAATTGGGAAAAGAAAGGGGATATCTACAAGTAATTCCTCTCTTTCTTAGGATGAGTTAATAATAAATGTAGCTCCGCAACAAGCTCAAATAATCACTCCCATAGTGCGGGAAATAGGTCCAAAAGGAAAAGTGATGGAACAAACCTCTACCTCACATTTTGTAGCTATGTTGTCCATCTCCTTCCATCAGCAAGCCCTTTTTAAATATGATGGAAGATTCAGTAGGGAAACAAGGGCAAGTAGAAACCCATGTGGAGGCTATTGATGAGGAAGACAACATGACTATTGATAAATACTTTAAAAGAGGAAAAAAATGGATGAAATGATTAAGAAGTTCACTATGATGGAAAAGAAGAAAGAATCTCCTACTGTACCAACCACCATATTGGTGGATAATGGAGATGATGAGGAAGACGGAGAATATATAAAATATAATGTAGTACCCTTAGGTAGAGCCATTAGTTTAGAGCATGTAGAGCAACCAAAGGAGGGTTCAATTTTAGAAAAGGCAAAAAATGTTATAGAAGGAATAGTCTCGCAAGTTCACATTGGACAAGAGAAACATTTATCCCATTATTTCTAAGACACTTGAAGGCTAGTCTCTAGTTGACAATCCAAATAAGGAGGAGAATCCTTCATACCTTTTTCTGAAATACATTAGCAAATTGAAAAATTAATAAAAGGAGAAATTTTACCACCATAAGGTGAGAACATAGGTGCAAAAATTGAACAAGTCGGTCCATAATAGGTGCAACAATTAATTCCAAAGGGAATTACTACTGAAATCCAACACGAAGTAATTTAGGAAATAATTGTAGAAGAAGAAATTTGTGAAGAATTGCCACATCAAGGAGAGTCACAAGAACAAGTTCATGAAGAATTTGATGATATGAAAGATGAAATAAATAAAGTAGTTAGTATTACAGAAGATGAAATTGCTACATAAAATAAGCATTAGAAGAAAATTTACATACATTACAAAAAAAGCCAACTAGAATAAGAGGTTGGTTAGGTAGACGTAACTTCTAGTTCACATATCAAAATTTCAAAAGAAGTTGTATTATCGTAGCAAATATAGCAAGAGAAAATTGATTAACAAGCCCTAGATTGGTTGACAAGTCACCTATTGCCACCCTTATAGGTGCAAATGGTTCTATTAGAATTTAAAAGTCTTATGTAGGAAATTGATGCTCCTAGGCCAAGGAAGAAAGTGAAGGTAATGCATTCCATTTAGAGGGATGCTACTAGAGAAAAAATGGTCCAAGTTGCAGTTCCAATAAGTGAAAAGGATAAAAGGGAAATGGATAAAAGTACAAACCTGTGTCACACTTTATAAAAAAATTGGCCAACACCAAAAAAAATTCTCAACTTCAACCACATAAAAGTGGTATTTATGTTTTGAATTTCAAAATGATGTAAACTAAGGAAATTTCTTGTGATTTTTTGGATTTTTTTAAAATTGTTTTGATTATTTTTTTATCAATTTAAGAATAAATTTTGAAATGTTGAAAATTTTAGAAAAAAGTGACGTTCAGTTGATGTCAAGAAACAAATAGAAAAAAACTCAATTTTACCCTAATTTTTTTCTCCAAATAGGTAACTTCACTATCTAGTGCATGGATTTTTTTTAAAAAAATTGATGTATATTTTTCTCGAAATAATGTTTTAAAGTGAAATTTACTAGAATTTTATAGTTTTCATTTGACGTCAACTATTGTCTACTTTTTTATCATTTTCAAAAAAAAATTATACTCTTTTGAAGAGGATTTTCTCTAGTGCACCATATATTTTTCAAGTTTTTTAAATATGTTTTACTTTTTAAAAAAAATTCTAATCAGCCTCTTTTTTAACTTTAACAACCTACTTACATTATTTATTTTTTTAAATATTAAAACTAATCAAAATATCAAAAAAATTACATATTTGGATTCACCACTCTAAGCTCTACAAAAGGTTATTTTTCTTTTAAAAAAATATTTAGTTGAAGTTGAAAGTTTCAGAAAATTTTCAATAACTTGCTAAGTTGGCTACCAACTAGGATGCCACATAAACAGTTTCGGTAGAAAGGGTTTTGATCAAAATGGTTTCAATTGAAACCCTTTCTATTGAAACCTTACTCATAAAATGAGTCACTATTCAAAGCAACAAAGGGAAATTTTCAATTTTTTTAGTTTTGAGCGAAAGGGTTTTACCTGAAACTCTATGTGCCACGTATAGGCCACGTGGTTTCGAACGTAACTATTTTGACTGAAACTATTTAGGTCGAAATAGCTTCACTTAGAACTATTTAGTTGGTCGAAAGTGTAACACAAGTTTATGCTTTTACCCAAATTTTCATCTCAAATTACCAAATTTTGATGTGGATATGCAAAAAGAGAGGAGGTTCAAGAAATAAGGAGAAATGTAGAAGCAATTGCAACCAAAATGATGGACATGAAGAAACTAAAAATAATTGAAAGAAAAGATTAAACAACTAGAGGACTCCATCAAGGTATTGGTGCAACCAGATCAAGGCATGGAGGAATTGCCTTCCCATCTAGTTTTGATGTCAAAAGAGCAGGTAGAATCTATCAAAAATATGAAGCATAAAGCTACTATGCTAGAAAAATGGGTGGATGTCTTAATTTTGGAAGGAGAGGAAATGATAAAATTTCCTATAGGTCAACATAAGGAGATGACTAAATGGAGAGATCAAATGACGAAATTAAAGAATAATTGTGAAAAGCAATTATTATAGATTGATATCGAATTAAAAAGATTCTTAGAATTTGAAAATCTTGATGATAGCTATGTTGGCAACATGAGCATGACACTCCATGGTGTTTTCATTGATGGCAACCCATTGTAAAAATGATGGTATATCAGTACATGTACATATTCAAGAGAAGTCTAGAGAAGACCAAGTGTGTTTGAGGAGATTGGCTAAGTCCTAGTGCATTTTTAGTAGAATAGAGGAACAATTTTGTAGTCTGCATTGCTTTTCTTTGCATAATCTTGTCATGCGGTTCTAAGGTAATAATTGTATATATTGAAGGTATCTATATCCAAAGTTTCGGGGTTGTATGTCTTCACCAATTGAAGATATTGATGACAGAGCATCGAGCTTAGTAGAAGAAGAGTTACGAGTGTAGAGTGCATATTAGAATGCTTTGCATTCCACCATTGATGATTATTATGCTGTGTAGTTTTGAGGAAGTGTTTGAGGATGTCAGAAGTGTCTGCACTCCAAGTGGTAAGTGATTTGGTGGTTCGCGTGTTGAGTTGTGGATGAACAATTTGTTTATTTAGTTGTTGCTTCACCGATTTTTCTATGAGGTGCCAACCTAAGGGTTTTAGGGTCGCGTGGAGTTGAATTGTGAAGAGTGGATTCATGGGAGTGATTATAGGTCATGCAAACCTATTTTGATGAAGAAATTTTTTTGGTTCCTTTTGGAAGGCATGCGTGTTGGAGTTTTAGGCCGACAGGTCATGGTGTTACACAGTTCATGTAATTAGGCCAACCTAATTGATGTTGTGGATGTTTGTGGTATATATAAAAGGTCGATTTAGTGTGTGAAGGATGTATGTATGTATTGTGAGATAGATGTGATGTAGAGTGAAGTGTGAAAGGTGATAGTGGTGAATTATGAAGTGTGTAAAGTTAGTTTTCTTAGCTTAATTGGAACTATATCTTCAACATGTTGTAGATGCATTGTTAGCAGTTCAAAATATGGTAGTAAGCCATTATTTTTGGGCAATGAGTCTTTCATTTTGTAATCAATTGTAACTAGTTATAATATATTGTGAGCTAATCCTCACCGTGGATTTTCCCTTTCAAAGGTTTTCCACATAAATCTAGCGTTCTTGTGTTTATTGATGTGATGCATGATGAATTGCACGTGTTTTGTGTATATGTCGTTTTACTTTGTGAATTGAGTAATGATAAATTCTACTCAAGACATCTATGAATTGCGTAAAAAGTACTAAGTCATGCATGTTCGCCATTTCTAATTCATTGTTTCAATTTGTGCAAACTATTTTTTTGTTTTCCCTTAGTCAATGCTAGACCTTGTGACTGATCAATACTAATGTCATTTTCCACTATAATTTCCACTCCACATGGTTTGTAGTGTGTATGCACATCATTGAATTTGTAACACATGATATTTGCACACCTTCCTTAGGCTTAGGAACTTACAACATTATTTCATAGACATGTCATTATTTCCTAGCCAAACTTTTATCTTTACTTGTAAAATGTAAGATAGCCATTCAAAACAAAAATTGAATCCTTTAATTATGCTTTGTTCATATGGCTCTCTGATCTTTGTAATAAATGTTTCCCAACTTCTCACCCCAAATCTAACGATCATATCACATTTTGTACATGTTTCAAGACAAATAATCTCTATTTTGTCTCCATATACCATTGCATTAGAAAAGGATTAAGCCATGTACCGTCTAAGAAATTCACTATCATATTCACTATTTGTCAAAGCAACAACAATATTGAAAAGGTTGTCACCATAATTTGCTATTAGTAATGCATTTTTACTAACTTATCCATCGCATCTATTGACTTGTCTCCTCTTGTGCCAACATATGATGATCAATTTCTTCACGAGAAGGTTGAGGAGGTATTGTGCATAGACTACAATTCTTGCATCTTGATTCGCGTGATGGTTTTGATCTCTCCCCGATGGTGTAAAGTTTTACAGATGGTTGTTTGGGTGGTGTTGTCAGTATTTGGGCCGATAAACTTGTTTCCTCCATTGGTGGTTGATCCTAATTAAATAATTTTGTTTTGAGGATGTGTTATGATGTGTTTTGATCATGTAAATGTTATTGTTGAGAGATGTGACAAAGCAGTATGTTGAAAATGAAGTGTGTGAAGTCTATGTGAATAGTTAATTGTGCAAAAAAGGGACTGCAACATCAGCATAAGTTGGATGCTTCCTCATAGCAATTTATATTTATATTTCTCATTATAATATTCATGTATCCTACTTTGAGACAGTGAGTCTCATCAGGTTATTTTGTATCTTGCTCTAAGGTTGTACATCTTAGTTTGCAAGTCCATAGGTAGTGAGCCTTAACAACTTACAATTCTTGTTAGCAGTGAGCTACATATATTGTGAGTTAATCCTTGCCATTTTTTTCCCTCATTGGTTTTTCCATGTAAAAATCTTGGCGTCTTTGTGTGATGCATGTGTTCTCTCTTGCTCTTTTTAGTTTATGTGATGTGTTGTTAATCTGTAAAATGAAATGATTAAGTTTAAAGTTATGTTGATTCACTGCCCCACTTCTCAGCACAACATTTTGTTCAACATTCAAGATAGAATTATGAAGAATTTTTTAGAGAAAAATTTTGAGTAGACTTGTGAAGGATTTTCTCAAGAAGACTAGATTTTACTGAAGAGTTTGGTGCCTCTTATTGGAGAGGTTGGTGCCTACAAATTCTACAAGTGGGGATTGATGTCTCCATTGGGATGGTGCTCACAAATTGAATTTGAGGGGATTGATGTCTCTTGTAGGTTGGTGCCTAGAAATATTGTAAAAGAGATTTATATAAAAAATATTATTTTACCATGGTTTTCTCCCGTAAGGGTTTTCACGTAAATCTTGGTGTTCTTGTGTTTTTAATTGTCAAGATCTTGCATGGTTATTATTGTTATGATTGATTAAGTTTAAATTGGTAAAATTTTGTATTATACTAATTCACCCCCCCAACTCTCAATATAATTGTGTGCTCATCAATTGGTATCAAATTCGATTCCTTCAAAGATAGCCTAATCGCTAGAAGATAGATTTTGGAAGCACACATGGAAAGAAGAAAAGGATATACCAAGCAGAGTGTTGATGGAAAAGCACCAAATGCAAGTAACAAGGTGATAAATAGAACACCCTTGGAAACAAGGGGAATTCTTCGGAAGAGAAAACCATCTTGTGGGAGGAAGAAAAGAAGGATGAACTGAGAAGAGGAGTCAAAAGAATATGATGAGAATGTTGATATGAATGATGAAGATGATGATGAAGAAAGATTTGAGGAAGAAACCTATCATGCTATAGATGAGATTGAGAGACTTAGAAATAAAAATTCAAAGTGCAAGTGTTATTTCAAGAAGGTGTGAATTAAAGGCCAAAATACTAGAAGAATATAAAAAGGTGATCATTGATTTGAAAGATCAAATAAAGGAAGAAGAGCAAGCAATTATCAATTTGAAAATTCAAATTGAAGAAGAGAAAAGAATTCAAGAAGAGGTAAAAATCCAATTGAAAGAAAAGGAAGAAAATTGTGAAAGGCTAAAGTGTGAAACTGTTTCTGTGAGGAAAGAATTGGAGAAGACAACCACCAAGTTAAACACAAGCCTCAAGTTTGAAAAGAGCATCGAAATCCTAGATGACATCATTAATGGAAAAAGGTCACCATTAGATAAAATAGGACTTGGCTATAAAGAAAATCAAACATTCAAGGAAGATTCCAAAGAGACTCCTAACAAGATAAATGAGGGAAAGACAAAAAGTCTTGAAGATACTTTCAAAAGCCCTATTAGAAATGAAGGTAGCAAGAAGACAAAGACTCCTCCTAAAGTTAATAAAGACAATTTCAATAATTCCTTTCCTCCTAGCCAAGCGCATACATCCAAGTTCCAATATTCTTTCTATGGCTATTGCTATTCATGAAATCATTTTGGTCACAAGGTAAAAGATTGTAAAACACATATGAGATATAACGATGGATGAAAAAGAAATAGAAATTATTATGGATGGGCAGGTAGAAACTATAATTCATATGTTCCTCTAGTAAACTATAGTGTTGTATGCTACAAATGCTAAAACTATGGACATATTGCACGATATTGTAGAAGTAGCTTTGTGAAATCACCTAGACAACACAAGATGGAAGATATTATGACCAAACAAAAAGGAAAGTCTATAAAAGTTTGGAGAAGGAAACAAGAACAAGACAATGAGAAGGAAAAATCTATGATAGTGCAAACTTCATTACATGCACAAGAGATATCTCCTAGTCCATAAGGAGAAGCACAATTGTAGGGGGAGCTAAGTATGGCATTATTCTTTAGCTCCATGAAAAAGATAATTAAAAAGATGAAAAATCACAAAACTTGAAGAGAGGAATCCACTTGTTCAATACATTGGTATCTACATAATTATGGGAAATGTTCAAGATCCTAGATGATGAAAGATTTCATACCTTTAACCCATGCACATAAAGATGGCATTTACAAGTGTCTCCATGAGATTTAAGATTTAGAGTTAAAGTGTCATTCAAATCCATTATAACAATAGAGAAGAGTATAATGCCTTAAAGGTAATAAAAGAGAAAGGCTTCAATGTGAACAACATTTAGTATCAAGAGGTAGATTATTTATAATCTATAGAAGGTATTAAAAAGGGAGAACAAGGATGTGAAAAGAGGAGTTACCTTTTTAGAGCAAAATAATAAGAAGGAAGAATCCATGCTTGTGCAAACTGCACCACATGCAAGAATTTGAAGAGAAGCATGAATTCAAGGGGAGCTAATAATTGTAATAACTTTTAAAGCTCCATGGAGAAAACAATTCAAAGATAGATCAGTTGTTGCACATGCCTTATGAAATTTATGAGCATCCCATTACCATTGATTTTAGAAAAGGAAGGCCATTAGAGAAAGTGAATATATAGTTGAATTTATGTTCAACTTCACATTAAAGGAATAAGTATCTCACGGTCATTGATTTCAAGATAGAAGGAAAATTAATGACAAGATTATAAAGAGCCTAAAAGACTTAAGCCAATGAGAAAAGAAAGAAATCGTGATATAGATGTTTGTAAGATGAAACTTGATGAAAGAAATTTCCAAGAACCTGACAAAAGGATGATAATGATCCAAATAAGTCTTTACTTGAAGAGTATGCTCATATATTTGCATTTGACTATTTTGCTAGAACATGTGTTGGAAAAAGAAAAAGAAAGCGATAGTGGAAAGTTGGTTGTGTGTGTTAGTTATTATGTTCAACCTCACATTAAAGGAGTTCTTATTGATGTAATAATTTCATAAAAGACATGGATTGAAGTCCCTTTACCATTAATGTAAAAGGGGGAGAGTTGTAGAAAGAGGAAGAGTTATAACAAGGGAAAGTTATAGGAAAAAGGAAAATGATGTCATTGATGTCAAGAGGAAGAATTTCATAAAGGGATCTTCAAATGAGACCTAAGTATGAAGAGGAGAAAATTGTGTCAAGACACGAGGGAGTTGAGTTGTCAAAAGATTTTAGGAAGAGAAAGAAGCTATAAAGGAAGCATGTCACCCAAATATCATAGAAACAAAGGGTGGAGAGTTAGAGAAAGAGGAATATTAGAGAAAGGGGGAGCATTAGAGAATCTCCAACAGGGGAGAAGTGTATCCCTATTACATTGGATGTAAGTATTAAACAATATGATTAGATGTTTCCAATGACCTATTTGTGGAGAAAACTATGTTACATCCCTCAACCATTGATGTCAAAGGGGGAGAGTTAGAGAAAGGGAGAGAATTATGTTTACCATCAATGATAAAGGGGGAGATTATTGAAATTGATTGTCATTGATGTCAAAAGAGTATGATGAAATTGATGAATATATTTTCATTGATGTCTAAAGAGTTTGCAACATGAGAGTGACAATAAGAGTGAAGATGAAACAAGGAGAAGAAAGAATATATTAAGAAACTCAGTTATCAAGATATATGAAGGAGGAAACAATTAAGATAGTCTCATTCATATGCCAGCCAACTTCTTTGGTTTATATCAAATCACATAATACCTTACCTTCAAGTCCACAAAGAACATATGAAAATCAATTTTAAGATAATCACAAGGCAATGATTAATGTGTTGAAAAAGTAAAGAATTAATATACTTCTAACGTAGGGTTTAAAGTTTATGAGATGGCAGCGATACAAGTTTTCCAAAATGCAACGATTGGAGTTTGCATTATACAATGACTATTATTACAAAGGCAGATGCGAATGGAACAGTGATTAAGTATTATAAAGGCATGTTTAGTATTTAAATGATATCAAAATAAGAGCAACATATTAAAGAGGCGGGGATTAAATAAGATCAAAGGCAACATAAGGCAGCTATGGATCAGTTACATATATGTGTTATAAAAGAAGACAACAAACATAGCACATAGCACTTATGATAAATAAAAGTAAAATAAGAGCAACATATTAAAGAGGCAGCGATTAAATAAGATCAAAAGCAACAGCTATGGATCAGTTATATATATGTGTTATAAAAGAAGACAACAAACATAGCACATAGCACTTATGATAAATAAAAGTAAATTTAGAAAAGACAGCGACAGAATTTATAAAAGACAGAGTTATATAAGACAATTTGTCTCATTCAAATTTGCCTTGTTCAAGATAAAGAAGAGGTGTGATTTAGATTTGAACTTATAAAAAACAAAAAAAAACAAAAAGACAAAAACATCTTTCATATAAGACAAAAAAATTGCTTATTAGCAAATTTGAACTTATAAAAGACAGAAATTTGCTTAAAGAAGAGTTGCAATCCAAAACAAAGTTAAGTGGTAATGACAAAAGAAAGTTTATTAACAAAAGGATTAGAGCTCAAGTCTAAGAAAGGTTGTGACTATTTAAAAACTCTCTTTTCTAAGGGATACCACCCCTCATGAAGGGGTATATGGAGGGTATAAAAAGAGATAAGTGGGAAAAGAGAAAGGCATTCAAATTTAATGTAATATGTTCCTAGTAGCAAGGAGATTTTAGAAGGCAAGTAAATAAGTGTCATGTCAAGAACCATTATTCAAACATAAGGAAATTGATGAGGAGAGGAGAAGATAAGTCAAATGCAGACTTTATGAAGAATTAATGTGCAATATTATAGAAGATTTATGAGCAGCCTTACAGTATATTTGAAGGTCTTATGAGCAGGTTCATGAAGAAGTTCTAAGCATATTTATGAATATGTATATTCAGACTTGAAGATAGATATAAGAAAATTTGAGAAGGGGATTTCATGCAAGGTTAAAAGAAGATTTTTTAGCAGAGTTATGAAGCATATAAGAGAGTTTTTGAACAAACTTATATGGTGGATTTGAGAAAACTTACATAGAAAATTTGAGCAAACATATGAGTAGAATAATGAGAGACTTATGAAGATCTTCACGAGATATTTCAAGGCAGAACTATGAAGAATGTTTTAGAGAAAAAATTTGAGCAAATTTGTGAAGGAGTTTCTCAAGAAGACACTCTTTTATTGAAGAGGTTGGTACCTACAAATTCTACAAGTGGGGATTGGTGTCTCCAATGGATTGGTGCTCATAAATTGAATTTGAGGGGATTGATGTCTCTTGTAGGTTGGTTGCCTACAAAGATTGTAAAAGAGATTTATATAAAAAGCATTATTTTACCATGGTTTTCTCCCATAAGAGTTTCCACATAAATCTTGGTGTTCTTGTGGTCTTAATTGTCAAGACCTTGCATGATTATTATTGTTATGATTGATTAAGTTTAAATTGGTAAAAGTTTATATTATACTAATTCACCCCCTCTCAATATAATCATGTACTCATCAGAGAATATATAGGAGGCAGATTGACCAAATCATCCACCTATCTAGGAGATTGGAGACGTCAATTGCAAATATTTAGGTAGTTGAGGAGATAAAGGAAGGTCAAGAAAAACAAGCTTTACCTATTACAACGTCACCTTGGAGCTTTTGAAGGAGTCACAATAGGGAAAACAATCTTCCAGTGCCCAAAGAGTGTTTTGACCTGTTCAAATAGCTAAAAACAAATGTCACCAATTCCTTGTAACTAGCTACTATGAAATAGGAGGTGGTTCTCTATTAAAGTGGACGCCTAGGGACAAAAAATGTAGTTCTTGCATTTTGAAAACAACTTTTGTAATTGTAACACGTTATTTCTGTAAACATAAGGTATTGTAACTCAAAACCAGTCACTTCAAGATTGAAAATCAATGCTGTTTCATAATTTCCACATAGTTTTCAAGCAAATTTCAAGCTATGTACTGTTGTAACAACACTTTTGGATAATAAAATTCAGATTTTACCTCCTCAAATTTGTTTCTCTGTGTACATTGTAATGATTGATGTAAGTTTTTCTGTTTTTTTATTCAAAAACCTCAAACAAATGTCTCATTCATAGCACCTTTGAAACAAAAATATATATAGTTCTATAGGTTCTAGATTTTTCCATGATTATAATCAGTTTATAGTTTGAGAAAAGCTTCCTTTCTCTTCAAAACTACAAAAACTTTCAGCCTTATTATATAACACTAATGCAAAAGTATGCACAATAGTTGAGTTGTGTAGGAAAACAACCAAGTTTTAGACTGTTTGTATGCAAAAGCAACAGCATAGGTTCAATAGCAATTTGGTGTATCACCTCGATAGAACTTAGATTTCATTTCAAGTCATCTCCTACCTCTTCTTAGAATAACAACAATAGTTTAGTTCAAGTTAGATGAGTACCAAGGGAACCAACCCTCTCTGGAGATTCACTCCAAGCTATGAGCAACCTACAGGCCCTAGAGTGTTTCCATGTTTCATTGAATTACTGAGCTAAGTGTTTAGCAAGGGTGCAAATCTAAATAAAAACAATTCCAAAGATCTAGGAGCCCAAGAAATCTAAAAGAACATCTAGACTAGAAATGTATATGTGAAGGTAGCCCAACCTACCATGGAAAAAAATGTGGAGGATGCTACAAAATATGTGTTTCATATTACAAAAGTTGATCTCGACCCATCTTCATGCAAAGGTGACATCCACAATTTCCAGGTCTCAGCTTCCAAACTTGTTGAAAGAACTAAAAAAGATAAGTGCACCAAAGATCAACTTAAGCAGCAAGATAGAATTTAAATTTCTTATTTGATGGACTTATTTTGATCCTGCTTCAAAAAGTAATAAAGCAGCTATTGAAAAAGTCTGCAAATATCAATTTTATAGAAAAGTAATGGAAATCTGGGTCAAAGAAGTATGTCGGATGGTTTAAAATACATTGAATAAGTTAAAAATATATATAGTGAAATCGAATCCAAAAACGGGGAAATCGAAGAAGAAATCAGTAAGGCCAAAAAGGAGGAATCCATATGGTCCAAAGTAAACAAAAATCTCAAAGAAATGGTTGAGACAAATATTAATATACTAATTGTTCAACAAGTGCTTCCAAGTGCAAATGAAAATCTCTATCATTTGTGGCCAAGAAGCATAAAATGGAAAACATTGTGTTGGAGCTGACCAAACTTCTTAAAGTACTTGACCAGTTGAAAGTAGAGATTCAAAATGATTAGTAGACACTCCATAATATTAGTACTACTCTTGGTAATTGCAATTCTCATCTTCTTACATTCCAAAACAAATCGAAGAGTATTCTAAATAATAAGATTCTTTGGAAGATCCAAACAAGCAATGTCAACCATTTTTTCCCAAGCCATCAAAATGTTTCACACCTAAGAAACTCAGATTTCTTCTCAATCGCAACAATCTTCAACACTAGGATTTTGTTCAAGCAAAGATAAAGATGATGAAGAAGAGATCATGCCTTCAGAACGTAATGCTTAGTATTTTATCATTATGCTTAAAAACTCTTTTAAGTTATACAAGTAGACACTTTCCGTGAAATATTTATGAAATTATAACATTTTTGTTAATAAGTTAAAAAGAACTGGTTACAAACTGAATGGCTATATATATAGGACTCATTTGTAAAGGAAAGGAACAATTTTGGTTGGAAGTTTTGGCTGAGTATTAAAAGTTGGAATACATTTTATATAGAAACTGATGTCTTTGTACTATGCATGTTGGGATATCAATAAAGAAATTTGTTTCTGGTCTGTATGCTAGATAATGTTATTTCATTTTGATGTTGATATAATAGCCATTTTATATCCTCTTTTTGTGTCAGTGTATTTCTTTATCATATTATAGTTTATGCAAACTTGGGTTGAATTCAATATAGTTGTTTCAGATTTATGTGTTGGAGATTCTATTTTAAAAAGAATTATTTATCTTGTGTGATAAAATTTCTTACATATAAATCCTTGTTGCGTGTTGTAAACATTTGAAAATACTTCTCTAGAAGATAAGTCTTTGAGTTTATCCTTCTGCATGTAGAAACCTGAAAATTATACATTTATATTATTGCGGTTGTTTTCCTTCTTTTTTTTTAATTATTTATCTTTTTTTTCTTTTGGGTCAAAAGCATACACTCAAAAAAATATTAAATTCTATCATACAAAAGAGCTTCCCCTCTAAGCAAAAAGGAAATTGTTAATAATAACAATTTCTCCAATTATTGGTTTGTTTACTACTACTAACTAGGCATTTCAAGGTTAATTTTCAAAGAAAAATTACAGTGACAAATCTGTTAACCAACACCTATGCAATTAGTATGCAATTAGTTTCCATTTAGAATGATTACAATTAATGATTGGCACACTTTCCTACCACCCATAAAATATGACAAGTAACCTATGATGTTTTATGTTGTAAATGCTAAAATAATAAATGCATTCACTAGCATGGTTTTGAGGTTGCCACTAATGCTAAAGGAATTTTCATTTAATCACCTATTAGAGTTATTCCTAAGAAACTTTAATTATATAACATAGTTGACCATAATGCAAGTTGTCTCTAGTACCTCAACTAACAACAACAGTCATTCCCTTAGAGCTATTTCAAAAAAAAATCAAGGTAGAGAATTTGGGCAAGATCTGTTGGCAAATGAGAGGATAAGTGTGTTGTCATTGATGTCAACCTTTGTTGATACCAGATGCACTTATGTTATAAGACATTTCAAGGTTGGATTTCAAAATGCCTTGATTCATAAGGTCTCAAACTGTCCAAGGCACAAGACTAGTTTCAAGGAGCTCTATCAAATGCTCTGCATTCCTTAGCTGATGTAAATATGATCTTGCGGTTCAAAGAGTAGTTCTACACAATTGTAAGGTGTACATATGCCAACTTTCCATGCATAAGATTTACCGCAAAATGCTCTGGAGTTATTAGAGTATGCACATGTTATGTTCCAAATGTATGATAAGGAAGAATTGTATGTCTCTACACTTCACCGCATCACCTTGTTTTGCCTTAAGGATTTGGAGTTATGTCTTTGAAGGTGGTATGTCTGCGCAGTCCAAGTTTCAAATGTTTTGGTTCACCACTGGCGGTTCTGTAGATGACAGTGTGTTGTCTATGTTCTGACAGCCTGGTAGGTTGGTCTGTTGGTGTCTAAATGATCTACGTCAGCAAGTACTTGTTCAAATCTATGTACAAAGGCTATGTAATGCATGATGGAATCTCTTTTGGCTCTCTGGTTGCTCCGCAAGATGGTATGTGATCTTCTCTTGTTTAGCAATATGTCTAAAATCATTGTTTTTGAGTATGAAGTGTTTGCGCCTGCATGAATTGAACTGAAATGACAAATGGAGTGCACAAAAGTATTGTTACATGCCATATCAATCTATTGGAATGATCCACACATATTTTTTTGCTCTCTCTAATGCCACCTTGGTCTGGAGTTGATGTTTGACAGTTTTCTTGCTTGTCGGGCCAACGTGTCATGTTGAGTTGCTTGCGCCAAGTGTTTAGATGTGTGCGCTAATTTTGAAAATGTGTTTCATGAAGAATATATCTTTCAACTTGAACCACATAAGATTTCTTTCTTCTACAAATGTGTTTGAAGTTGACTTGTTGTAAATATTGTATATCTTATTTTACATGTTTGTAGCCGACAAGCAGAACCTTTTTTGAAGGATGTGGAGGGTATAAATAGAAGATCAAATTTTTGAGATGTGCAAGTGTGTTGCGAATGATTTGAGCAAACAATGTGCGAATAGATTTCCACAGAATATCTTTTGATAATAAAATGTGTCAAAGATCAATTTTGATATATCAACAGTGAATGTATGTGAGACTGCAAAGAAGCATATGTGGCAGTAAATGAGAAAGTTTGTTGAAGGCAATGAGTCGTAGGCAGTAGAGCTTATTGAAGCAGATGCATGTACCAAAGGCAGTGAGTCGGAGGTAACAGATGTACTAATGTATTCCAATTGTATGTTGAGGTTGTGAACCTCTGTTGTAAAAGTTGCATTGACCAAGGAGTAGTGAACTTCCTTTGGTTAAAGACCACAAATACTTGTTGTAAAATATGTTTTATTTGTGAGGCTGGATTTGAACAATAGATCCAAGTAGCTTGATCACCGTGGTTTTCCCCTTGTAGGGTTTTCCATGTAAATCTGGTGTTATGGTTGTTTGTATTTATGTTCTGCTTGTTATGGTTTAAATTGGTTAATTGTTGATTAATGGAAAGAATTGAGTAAGTACTTATTCACCCTCCCCCCCCCCACCAATACTTATGTGTGTTCAACAATTGGTATCAGAACCAAATGCCTTGATACATCCTAACAACTGAGGTAGATCCTAAGTGGAACACATGGGAACTGAAGCAAAGTCAAATGAGAAGAATCCTTCAGAAGCTAAAAGGCATGAAGGTATGGAAGACATTAATGCAGAAGATTGTGAAGTGGACTTTGATGGAGAACTTATTTCATCTTTGGAAGATCTGGATATTGCAAGAAGAGAAAGTGGAGAATTGAAGATCAAACTCAAAGAATCAAAAGAGACAATCATCAATTTGAAAGTTCAACTTGAAGAAGGTAAAAGGGTTGCAGATTGCCTAAACAATAAGTTGAATGACAAAACAGTGGAAAACTCCAAACTTGAAGAAGAAAGTGTTTCCTTGAGGAAATAATTGAAGAAAGAAAAGGATCAGATAGACAAAGGTCTGAAGCTCAAGAAAAGTTCTAACATTCTTGATGAGATAATCAGTGGTCAAAGATCTGTAAAAGGGAAGGGTGGTCTTGGATTTGAAGAAAGTTAGAACTCAAAGACTAATATTCCTAAAATAAAAAAAAGGAAAGGACTAGATTGAAGATTCTAAAAAGGTTAAAGATGAAAGAAATAAATTGGATGATGGCTTCATAAAGGTCAGCAATCAGAAGAAAATATTCAAGAGATCTCCTAAACAGACTGCTACTTCTAGGTTCTCTCAATCCTTTCATGATTATTGTTTTTTTTGCAATAAGTTTAGTCATAAGGCTAATGATTGTAAAACTAAGGCAAGAAGGAATGATTCTTTTGTGCATCCAAGACATAATGGTGTAATGTTTCATTCCTTTTATGGCTAATGTTATGTATGCAATAAGTTTGGTCATAGGGTTACTGACTGTAAAACTAAAATAAGGAGAAATGGTTTAGCCTCTAAATATAATGTCATTTGCTACAAGTGCAACAACTTTGGGCATAAAGCAAGATTTTGTAAAAGTGGTTATGTGAAGCCACATGCTCAACATAAGAAGATAGAGGAAAACAAGGAAGTTGCAAAGGTTTGGAGAAAGAAACAAGAGCAGGATATTTAAGTGAGGAATGACACAACACTTGTGCATTGTGCACAAGATTTCATGCTTGATTGAGATAAAACCTTATCTCAGGGGGAGTTATCTTCCGCAAAGTTTCTTAGCCCCCTAAAGAAGAGTAAGATGCTAATCATTTTAGCATGAAAGATGATCTGAATAAAATAGTCTAAAGAATTGATTGATGAGTAAGATGGAATTTGTAGATCAATTGATCGAAGCAAAAACTTTGCTTGCCGAGGTCTGCGGAATGAAAGTCCATCCTTGTGAAGTCATAGAGCACTTTGGCAACTTCTTGCCTAACAAGTACAACGTGCATTAATTGAGGAATGTTATGGAAAATGTGAAAACATTTATACTTCTATTTGATTGATATTGGCTCATTCGAATCAAAATCATTTGCATCTGGAGTGAAGAAGAAGGCATCAAACGCATCTCGCGAATTCAAGTGGAATTGTGGTGAAACCCTAGCAACAATTCACAGAGGTATTTCAAGTCACTCATAAACCCTTGTTTTTAAAGTTTGAAAAGAAAATGCAATGGCTACTCCAAAATTGGTGGATGTTTCTGAGAAACCTAAACCGAAATATAAGAATTACTCTTTCAAGGCAATGGAGATAGATAAGGATGTTGTGTTTTCAAAATTTATAGTTGATATTGTACATATAGAAGATGGAAGGATCTATATTCATGCTCCTATAAATGCAATTGATCACACAAAGTTTGAGGTGTTAAGGCACACCTTGTTGGATGATGATTATGTCGCGTACAAACTAAAGTATGCAAATGTGTCGGCTAAAGGGTTGGATGTATGGAAGGATTTCCCCACTTTTTGTGACAACATTGAATGGGTAAGGATCATCTTGAGCAAAATTCATGATTAGTTTATGTATTTGGACAAACCCTATAGGATTACCAAAGATGCAATTAAGGCAGTAACTAGGTTATGTGCAACTGAACTTGTTCCGATAATGAAAGTTGTGAAGAATGAGAAGGTTACATAGTTAACTAGAGCAAAGCTTGACAAAAAAATTGAGATTAAACAATATCAATGATCTAGGTGTTAAGTATGCTTCAATGGGAATAGCATACAAAGTATATTTCACAAACAGAGAGGGCTCCGCAACTGGGACTACAATCCATACTACATACCAAATGGTTAAGGAAGACAAGGATTTTGATCTATGTGAATTGTTGAGGGAGCAATTGTTTGATAACCTCAAGAGAACCAAGGAGACAGGATACAACTTCAAGTTTGGGTCTCTGATCATTTTCCTTGCATTCTACTTTTTGAATGAATTGTTTGATTTCAAAGGCAAGTTCTGGAAACAACACCTTTTGGTTGCCATGCAGATAAGGAATCACATGAGAGGATTCAATGATAGACAAGCTTGCAATACTTCATATTGGGGTTTCATCAAGAACCTACAAGCTAAAATGCAGGATAGCGAAAGAATTCTCTCTGATTTGGTGAGAAAATATAAGGATGAGATAACTTTTCTGGTTGATAAAGACTATTGTTACATTGAAGTTGTGGAACCAAGAACCTCTTGGATTCCTAAATTGCCTTATGAGGTCTCCACTGCTGAAGTCAAGGCATAGTTGAAAATTTGTTGAATAAGCCCAAGGATCCTATAACAAAGGTTTAGCACCTATAGAGAAATCATAGACAAAATGATTCAAAAGAAGGTGGAAGAGACTCATGATAAGAGGGTAGAAAAAATGTTTCAGAGAATAGGCATTCCTTGCCTAACTAGGAAAGCCCCTCAAACCTTTGTCCAAAATCTCAAGAACATTCCCTTAGACCCTGAGGAAATTGTTGCAAAGAAAGTGCCAAGAAGGTCAGGCAAATCAGCCTCTATTGCTACTACTCCTCGAAAGCCCACTAAATCCACTCAAACTACTGTTGAGAAAAGAGTTGCATTTGAAACTAAAGTTGTTGAGAAGAAGCATCCAAGGTTTAAGCAGCAAGCCAAGAGAAAGAAGGCGGAGATAGAAGAAACAGAGGAAGAAGAAAAGGGGGAGGAAGGCGCTTCCAAACCTAAAGGAAAAAGGAAAGAAGAAAAACAAGCAAACCCCTCTGATGGAACCTCCACATGAGCCTCTCCAATTGGAGGCTATCTTTAAAAGTATTGTAAGTCATGGCTTGTTACAAGAGAAAGTTGCTTTGCATCCTTAATTCCCTCCTAGGATCAAAGGACTATTGAAAGGGCAATAATCATGTACATGATCAAATACAATGTGGCTCTGAGCAACAAGATCCTAGGAGATGCTCTGGAGAGTCTAGCTCAATCCCTAAGGGAGAAAAGAGAAAAAACCATTAAAGTAAATGATGAGTTGAGGAAGGAAGTAATTGACAAAGTTGGATCCTCCATTTCTTAGGAAGAAAAAGATAAAATACTTCGGAAACAAGCTCATGAATTTAGGTCAAAGCAAAGAGTTGACATCCTTATGAGTATGGAAAAGGAAGATAGGGACAAAATACAAAAAACTGAGGAAGTGACCAATAAAACCATTGAGGAAGTGAGAAAAGTTGAAGATGCGGAACAACCACATATGTCCCCTTAGCATGATACTATCCAGCATGAAGCAAAAGAGGAGAAAGAAGAACAAGTATCTCATAATGTAGAGAATGTTTCTCTTGGTCATGGTGTGCATGATAGCCCTCCTCTAAAGAACACTAAACAGCAGGATCAACAAGTAAAGGAAGATACATCTAATTTTGGAGCACATACACAAGAAACTCCAAAGGCATCCTTTCCAGCATCCCCCATTGACTCAATCAAATAATTTCTTGAGCAGCAGAAACAAATTCAGCCTGCAATTGCTTTGCAATTTCTGCAGTTGCCTATGTTTGATGGGCAAGTTAACATGTCAAATATCTCACCGTTGCAAAAGTTGCAACTTGGTGATATCTTCCACTCATCTGCAAGGGAAGAGATCTTGCAACAACAAGTAGACAGTTTGAAGACATTGTTGGAGGTTGCCAAAATCTTGGAAACTAAAATGCCTAATGCAAAAAGGGATTCCTCTCTGCCACTCACTCAACAAATCAAACAGCTAATGGATTCCTTCAAGGAACTTTTTTCTTATCTTGAGAAGCAAGTTGAGTTGATGATTGCTAATAGCAGACTATCTAAGGCCTCTGAGAAATGTGCAAAGGAACAGAGAAGCTGAAAACATGTATAGAAGATATTTAGAAATGTATGGAGGAGGTGAAGGTATTGTACCAGTTTTGTCTGCAATGGCCTGCCCCAACAAAAAAATCTTAAGGATCAGATAAATGCCATGGAAGTGTCTATCACAAATGTAGCTGCCACTTATGATCCAGTGTAGGACAATGATGATGTCATCAAGGCACAAGTTGAGAAGTTACACTCCCAGTTACCTTAAGTGTAGGACCGAAGGGAGCAGATAAAAATCCAAGTAAAACAATTGCGGGAGGTTGTGAGTCTAAAGTTAGCATCTCTAACTAATCTCTTGGAAAAAGAAAAAGGAATTGAGCAAAAAGAATCGTATACCATCCTCCTTGGAAGAAGCAGAAGACATTCATGCTCATATGCTTTAGTCCCCTACCCTTTTCCCTTGATGTCAAAGGGGGAGAAATAATGCAAGTCCTGATAAGTGTTTCCATCAATGACAAAGGGGGGATTGTTGGAAAATGTGCAGATAAGTGTGTTTCCATTGATGTCAACCTTTGTTGATACCATATGCAATTATGTTATAGGACAATTCATGGTTGAATGTCAAAATGCCTTGATTGATAAGGTCTCAGACTATCTAAGGCACAAGATTGGCTTCACAAGAGCTCTGTCAAATTCTCCACATTCCTCAATTGATGTAGATATGATCTTGCAGTTCGAAGAGTAGCTCTACACTATTGTAAGGTATACATATTCCAAGTTTCCATGCATAAGATTTACCACAGAGTGTTCCGATGTTATTTACCACATCCATTTGTTTTTCCTTGCGGTTTTGGAGTTATGTTTACGAAGGTGGTATGTTTGCTTAATCCAAGTTTTAGATATGTTGGTTCATTGTTGGAAGTTCTGTAGATGACAATGTGTTGTCTACGTTTTGGCAACCTAGTAGGTTGGTCTATTGGTGTCTAAACAATCAGCGTCAGCAAGTACTTGTTCAAATTTGTGTACAAAGGCTATATAATGCATGATGGAATCTCTTTGGGCTCTCTGGTTTCTCCGAAAATGGTATGTGATCTTCTCTTGTACAATAGTATGTTCAGAATCATTGTTTTTTAGTATGAATTGTTTGCACCGGCATGAAATGGTCTGAAATGACAAAGGGGGTGCAGTTGTCACATGCCATATCAATCTATTGGAATGATCCACACAAATTTTCTTTGTCTCTCCAATACCGTCTTGGTCTAAAGTTGATGTTTGACAGTTTGCTTGCTTGTTGGGCCGACTTGTCATGTTGAGTTGCTTGCGCCAAGTGTTTAGATGTGTGCACTGATTTTGAAGATGTGTTTCATGAAGAATAGGTCCTGAATATCTTTCAGCTTGAACTACATAAGATTTATTTCTTCTACATATGTGTTTGAAGCTGACTGTCGTAAAAATTGTATATCTTTTACATGTTTGTAGCCGACAAGAGCCTTTTTGAAGGATGTGGGGGGTATAAATAGAAGATCAAAGTTTTTGAGAAGATGTGCAAGTGTGTTGTGAATGATTTGAGCAAACAATGTGCGAATAGATTTACGCGGAATAGCTTTTGACAATGAAATGTGCCAAAGGTCAATTATGATAGATCAAAAGTGAATGTATGTGAGACTGCAAAGAAGAATATGAGCCAGTAAATGAGAAAGATTGTTGAAGGCAGTGAGTTGTAGGCAACAGAGCTTATTGAAGCAGATGTATGTACCAAAGGAAATGAGTTGGAGGTAACAGATGTACTAATATATTCCAATTGTATGTTGAGGTTGTGAACCTCTATTGTAACAATTGTATTGGGTAGGGAGTAGTGAACTTCCTTTGGTTAAAGACCATAAATACATGTAAAATTTGTTTTATTTGTGAGGTTGGATTTGGACAGTAGATCCAAGCAGTTTGCTCATTGTGATTTTTCCCTTGTAGGGTTTTCCATGTAAATATGGTGTTATGGTTGTTTGCATTTGTGTTCTACTTGTTATGGTTTAAATTGGTTAATTGTTGATGAATGGGAAGAATTGAGTAAGTACTGATTCACCCCCCCTCCCTAGTAATTCTATGTGTTTTCAACAAGATCCACCATTGGATTCGGCTGCATGTTAATCCATTTCCATCCTAATAAAATAATCATGTGCAAAATAAAGGAATTTTATTGACAAGAAAAATAGTGAACAATTTAAGGTGATATCAATGTATGAGAAAGGAGAACCTTCATGCAAAGGAGAAGAGTAAGTGCAAAATATAATTGATCAAGGTTTGTAATGGCATAGAGATTCTCAACTTTCTCTGCAGCCTAGAATGGTTCAAGTGGGTTAGTAACACGCCAAAGATTTGTCTAGATCCAAAAAAAAATGAGAAAGAAGTTTTAGCCTTTCAAGCAAAAGTTGTTATAGATAAATCTAGCTATAAATGTTTAATGAAAGAAGAAATAATGGAGTGGATAATGAACAAATGGAGAATAAAGGTGGAAGCCTATAATCCCCCCACCAAAGGAAACTTTGTATTACTTCTTCAATATGTAACTTACAAAAAATATTAAGGCAAGCATAGTATTACAAGAAATAGGAGATTCAAGGTTAGCTATGGAAGGTATTTTCTTTTGAACCCTCATTGTAATGAAACAACTTGCACAAGAGAAGAATATAATAAAGAAATATGTTACAAATACTTAAGAATAGTAATTCACTTCAAGGGGAAAACCCTCCAAATGTGTCAAATAAGAACACAATTCATAATATGATGATCGAATAACACTCACTACCTCCTATATATATACCTTATTTATGATTTGGATATCATCCAAGCAAACATGGATACCTATATATCACCTAGGTTGACTTGACTACATAAATAAGACTAATTAAATGATTACATATATTATAAGTTGGCTACACATGTCTTGATACAATTATTGGGTTATGGGTATAGCACTTGGCTTGTCTTCTATAGAAACTATATGGGTTCATTTCTATGGGCTTCTAATGGATTTTTGGAATGAAATTTGTTTCAAGATAGTAGTAGGAGTAGGTAAGGTGAGGAAGATAGATCTCAAGACCCTAAAGAAATCTAAACCAATTTTTGTACTAGTATGGATATGGATCTCCCTTCACCCAAAAATATGAGCATAATGATAGGTAATCATTCATTTGTTCAACATTTGGATTATGAGAGCATTCACTTTAGACATTATAAATGTCATAAATTAGGGCATATAGCTAGAGTGTATAAGTAATATAAGAGAAAATGGATGTCTACAAGTGGCAATATGAAATGGCAAGTTAAGAAGTCTTCAATTCTACACAAGAAATTTGTCAAGGGAAGAAATCTTGATTTCTTTTACAAATGAGGCATATCCTCCAACATGGAATGATTTCATAGAAAAGTAAGATGTTCTATTTAACCCCCCAAAAGGAAACAGCAGAAAACTCTCATAATATAAGTCATATACAAGGGTCTCCAACAAGTAAAAGTTTTAGAGCAATTTCATAGAAAGTTGGAAGATGAACACTCTACACTTGGAAAGAATGAAATATTACATTCATAAAAGGGTTATAGAAGGGATTTCTAGAAATCAAAAGGGAAAGGAGGTAACTATAAACCCATGTAAAAAGAAGAAAGGTAGAAAATCAAACTCAAAATGCTTTTAAAGGACGGAATGGATGAGGAAATAAGAGAAAGATCCCAAGCAAAAACTATAGACTTTTTATCTTTGTCAACGTGAACAAAAGGGCATCCTCTATAAAGATGAAGTTTGTTTCATGGAATGTTTTGGGTTTCAATGCACCTAACAAGTGTAGATTGTTAAGAAAAATCATCCAAGATAGCAACCCAAATATTCTTTTAATTCAAGAATTGAAATATACTAAGGTAGCCTTTGAAGGTATGATGGCTATATATTTTCCAAAATAGCATGGACTGGCAATAGCCTATAAAGGAGCTTCTATGGACTTGGGTACCCTAGGTAATCCTAGTCCTATTGCGATAAATAATATTGCATCTAGTAAATCTTGGATGTGTTGTTCTTTTCATTGATTTCAAGAAAATGTGGCAAGATTCATTATTAACATATATAGCCCTAATTCATCTATTCAAAAGTATCATATATGGCAAGAAGTAAAAGATCAAATTGCTAACATAGCTAACTATCTCATTATTCTAGAGGGGATTTCAATGCGATCTTGCCTACTAAGGAGAAGCATGGCAATATTAACAAGATAACCAAATCTTTGCAAAAATTCAATGACCTAGTTCAAGAGTGTTATCTATCTGAAATACAACATAAGCAAGGCACATGCACATCAAATAATACATACAAGATTTGATTATATTGTGAAGTGCTTAGATCTTTTCCTAGGGCTCCATATTGTTTAGTGATGTTCTTCAAAGGTATTACAGTGTATCATTTATCTACAATGTAAAGGCTGAATTTGAAAATTAAACTAGAAAAATGCATGATGAGAAAATAGAACGAGGGGTATTTTGGCAACAAATTTGCAAGAAAGAGGGAACTATTGATGATGGTGTTGCGTTGAGGGTGGTGTGGGCACAGCTTGTAATGGTTGTTGTTTGCATGTGGGAGTGGAATCATTCGGTGGGGGTGGGGAGTTTTATGGTATTCGAGGTTAGTTATGTATCGGTTGGGTTTTTATTCTGAGTTTCTCCTGGTAGTGTTAACATTATTTGTTGCTTCAAGCGATTGGATCTGGTGATTGGGAGCGACATTTTGGCACAGGTCTCTCTTTATTTAAGGATTTTTGTCTGGTCTTCTCTTTGGCAATGGATCGAGGGGAAGCTTCGAGGGCCAATCTTGCTCTAGATTTTCGATCTGCAGTTGGAGTGAAATCTCCATCTCACGCAATGAGGGTTTTTAATAACAATTAGTTTTCTAATGATTCATGGAATGGAGGAGTCGCTCTGTCTGGAGGTCCTCGTATTCCAAAAAATTAATGGGTGCATGGAATGAAGCAAAGATAGGCCGGTATTAATGATTCAACCAGAATCAATCGCGAAGGATATTGAGTACTACTCAAATCATGCTTTGCTCTGCAAATTTTTGGGAATGAGGGTTTCACTTCAATTTTTGGAGTCGTGGGCTCATTGTACCTGGTCCTCGGAGGGTAAGATGGAAATAATATTATTAGAAAATAGTTACTTCATGGTGACATTTAATTGCATGGCAGATCGCAATAGAGTGTTTGAAGGTGGGTCATATTTCCACAACTAGATTGGTTTATTTATTAAACCCTGGCATGCAAGTTTTGATCCTTCGAAGAAGATTCTTAATCGGGTTCCGGTGTGAGTTTGTCTCCCTAGATTTCCAGTTGAATATTCATGCATTGCCATCTTGCATCGAGTTGCTTCGCTACTAGGGAAATTGATGGGTCCTTCTTAGCAAACACGGGATAGAAAGGTAATGACTTTTGGTCGCATTTGTGTTGAAATGGATTTAAATAACCCTCTTCCAAATTCTTTGGAAATTTGTGTGGGTTCGTACTCTTGGGTGCAAAAGATTGATTATGAGACATTGCCCTTTCGTTGTTGTCTCTATCATGAATATGGCCATCTATAGAGGAGATGCCCGAAGTCTAAATCTTTTGTATCTTAGGCTGCTCAGCCTCTTCACAATCCTCCTAAGGATGACAAAGGTAAAAACTCCGTTCTTGGTGAGGCTGTTGGCACAAAGGGTTTTATTCCTGCTAAGGCTCGTAATAGGAACCGGGGTCAAAAGAGGACTCTTAAGGAGCGTCAGGTGGGGGATACCTTTAATAGATTTGAGGTTCTAGATGATCTTAGTCAGCAGGAGGTGAATCCGGGAATGATGTTTATGGATAACGGTGGTTCAGACGAGGTTCGGGAAGGAATTATTCCAGATTTCAACCAAACTTCTCAGGTGACTGGGGCTTTGCAAATGGAAACATATCTGAGTTTGGTGGTTCATGGGAGGTCTGAGACTCTTGTGGATACAACGAGGGGGGAGGGAGAGATCTCTAATCCATTGGTGAAAGTGGGATCTGAATCAAAAAAAGGCAGCAAGGCTTATCCTTCGTTGGGAATTCTTCAAAAAGACCGAAGGAAAGGGGTTGCTGAGAAATCTTCTAAAATTGGGAGAAAGAAAGATGTGGAAAAAATAAAGTTGATGGGGGAGACTTTGGTGGAGTCTAGTTCTATTAAGACCCTGGATTCCCATTTTTTAACCCTCCAAAATTATCGTCCTCTCTTGGAATGTAAGGGGCTTGAACAGTGGCCCTAAACAAAAAGTTGTTCGAGATTTGGTGAGAACTCATTCTCTTGATGTTCTTTTTTTACATGAGACTAAGTTAACTGTGGAAGATATGATTGGTATGTTGCCTAAGTTGTGGGGGCGGGGCGATTTCCAGTGTATTGGGGCTCATGGTAATGCAGGGGGTGTGGGTTGCCTGTGGAACCCATTGAAGATTCGTCCTCTTTGGTGGATGTCCTCCAAGTCTTCCATCTCTGTGGTTGCTTCAAGTCTGGAGTCTGAGCAAACTATTCTTCTTTCAAACATCTATGCACCTACTGATTTTCCTAGTAAGCATTTATTATGGTCTCATATTAATTTTGTTCGGAGTCTTGCTCCTTTTTCCCTTGGATTATTGCGGGTGATTTAAATTCCATTATTGAGTTGGATGAGAAGAAGGGTGGTATTGTGAGATTGAAGCCCTTTGCTTTCCTTCTTCGTGATAACATTTCTGCATTGAATCTCATTGACATTAAGCCCTGTAATGGTCAGTTTATTTGGAACAATAGGAGAATGGGAGAGAATTGTATTGCTGAGAGACTTGACCGGTTCTTGGTTTCATGTTTTTGGGTTGGTGGATGGTGGTCTACTTACTCTGAGATTTTGGAATGGAGGGGCTCGGATCACTGGCCTACTAAGTTATCTACTACTTTGGCACGTGTTGCTCGGTCCCCCTCTTTCAACTTCCAACTTATGTGATTAAGAGATTCTTCTTTGCAGGAGCACGTGGCTGAATGGTGGAGGAAGGGAAGACCTGCTTATGGCACTGCTATGTATTATTTTTACAAACTGCTACAATATGTAAAATATCAACTCAAAAGGTGGAATAGGCAGTGCTTTGGCAATATTTTTCATGCTAAGGTTGTTGCTCAAGCTGACTTGGATGTCATTACTTGGGAGATAAGGGAGTTTGGTCTTTCTGAGGATTTACTCAGGGAGGAGGCAAGGGCTTTGAAAGCTTTGGAAGAGTGTGAGTTACACGAGGAAATCTATTAGAAACAGAAGGCTCGAGTTGAGTGGTTACAAGAGGGAGACAAAAACACTGTTTTTTTCTTCAACTTGGTGAAAGCCATGAGACATGGTAATTCTATGCCTGTTCTTGTGAATGACAAGGGTGAGCATTTATCTTCTTTGCAGGATATGTCTAGAGAAGCTTCGCAGTTCTTCCCTTCTTTGTTCAGGGAGGATTCTCAAGATGGTTTGGCAAAAGAATACCACATTTTATCTTGTATCCCCTCTTTGGTCACTGGGGAGATGAATGAGCATCTTTTGTGCAATATCTCGCTGGAGGAATTAGAGGCTACTGTTTTCCAGATGAAGAAAGGGAAGGCCCCGGGCCCTAATGGCTTTCCGGTTGAATTTGATCAAGAATTTTGGGATATCATTAAGTTGGATCTTTTGGAGGTGGTTCGTGAGTCTCAAAGGAATAAGCAGATGTTGTGAGCTTTGAACTCTATTTTCCTTGCTCTCATTCCCAAATGTGACGAGGTGGATTGTCTAAGTCAATTTCGACCCATTTCCCTTTGTAATGTGGTTTATAAAATCATTTCCAAGTTGATTGTTGAAAGGTTGAAGCGATGGCTTAGAGGGCTTATCTCTGAGGAACAGAGTGGTTTTGTGGAGGATCGGAAAATTTTGGATGGGGTGGTCATTGCTACTGAGACCATTCATTCCATGACATCCTTGAAAGAAAAGGTTATGTTCATCAACCTCGATATGGAAAAGGCCTATGATAGAGTGAAGTGGTCCTTCTTGCGAAAAAATTCTTATTGCTTTTGGTTTTCCTGAGTGGATCCAGTGGGTTATGTGATGTGTTACTTCTTCTTTCTCGGTGTTGATAAATGGTGAGCCTTCTTCTCTTTTTAGTGCATCTAGAAGCCTTCGTCAAGGGGATCCCCTCTCTCATATATTTATTCTTCTTGTTGAAGGCTTGGGGAGACTGATGAAACGTAATGTGGAGGTGGGTTTTATTTGGGGTTGGGGGTGGCGAAACGGTTTGCCTCCTCAATCTCACCTGCAATTTGTGGATGATACTACTTTGATGGGTATGGCTAAGATCAGAGAAGCTACAAATTTGCGCAAGGCTTTGGATATCTATCTTGTTGCTTCTGGTCAAAGGATTAATGAAGATAAATCTTCCATTTTCTTCTTCAATACTCTAAGACTTATTCAGCAAAGGATTGCTCGTATCTTGAGGTTTCAGATTGGTTTTGTCCTTTTAACTTATCTTGGTATTCCTATCTCTGTTGGTAGACTTCCTAGGGAATCGTGGAAGAATATTCTAGACAAGTTTCATGCGAAGGTTAATCATTGGACTCATAGATGGTTGTCCTTTGCTGGCCGTGTTCAGCTGCTAAAATCTGTGGTGCAGGCTCTTCCTATTTATAGGTGCATGCTACATGTGGCTCTTGTTGGGTTTGTGAAGGATTTGGACTCTATGGCTAGACAATTCTTATGGGTAGGGAGCTTGTCCTCTTCCAAGTGGAGCCTAGTAAAGGGATATTGTGTGTAGCTTGAGGCAGTTTGGGGGTCTTGGATTGCGACAATCGACTTGATCTGGGTTGGCGTTGGTTGCAAAGGTGTATTGGAGGTGGTGTGTGGAGCGGGATCATATCTAGGCCAAGATTTTATCTCACGAGTACCTTCCATGGATTTTGAAGGAGGAGCTTCCCAAGTATCCTCTGGTGGGGAAAGACTCTGTGATTTGGGGAACGCTTAAGAAAGGGGTTGCCCTGATCAAGGAGGGCTTCTTCTGGATATGTAATAAGGGGGCTAAAGCTCTCTTTTGGTCTGATTCTTGGGATGGTTTTTCCCCCATTTTGCGCCAGTATCTTAATTTAGTGAATCTTTGTCAACGCTTCTTGGAGGCTGGTTGGTCAAGGGTGAGTGATTTTAAGAGTTTTTATCCTTGTGGGCAACAGGAGGTGGCTAGGAGGAAGGACCCTTGCGATTGGCCTGTTATCAAGTTGGAGGAGGATTGTGTTGAGCTTCAAAATATTTTGGCTAGTAGGTAGTGCAATTCCCTTAGGGATAAGGATATTCTGGCTTGGAGCTTAAATCCTAAGGGTGTTTTCACTGTGGCTAGTGGATATCAAGCAAGAGTTGTTGTCGCGTAAGTTTGGGGGGGTGTAGGTCCCTTGGTGGAAACATGTGTGGAACAAGTTTTCATGGCCAAAGTGTAATTGTTTTGTGTGGACTTTGGCTTGGAATAGATGTTTGACTTAGGATAATCTTTGGAAGCGGGGATTCCAAGGTCCCTCTATCTATGTTTTGTGCGATTGTACTAAGGAGGATTCTTCCCATTTGTTTTTTCGTTGTCCTTATTCTATGTTGCTCTAGTATTTGTGGTGGGATGTTTGGAAACATCCATGTGTTCATACTTCTTCCCTGGTTGAGTTTTAGAGCAGTCTGGGAAGACCCCCTTCCTAGGCCTCTTTCCTCTAGATTGTATGGTGCATTGATCCTATGTTCATCCTTTGACAAATTTGGTTGGAAAGGAATCGTAGGATTTTTTGTGGGGATATGTCGATGGTTCAACATGTTTGGCATAGAATTGTTGGTATGATCCAAGAGACGGTGGAAGCCAAATGTGATGTGGCTTTTCGGTTGAAAAGAAGTGATGATGATATTGTGAATAGATTGGGTTTGCAGGGGTTGTCTTCGGTCTCTGCTTGTGTCAGAAGAGGTAGGAGGGCTAAAAAGAAGATTCAAAGGGTTGGAAGATGGTTGCCTCCTTTGACGGATTTTCTGAAGATTAATACAGATGGTTCCTCTAGGGGTAATCTTGGGCCTGCTGGGATTGGTGGAGTTGGCAGAGACTGTTCTGGTTCAGTTATTTTCCTTTTCTCAATCCATAAAGGGAGGCATTCTAACAACTTTATGGAGGGGTTGGCGATTCTCTGGGCTATTGAGCGTGCTTGTGCCTTGGGTTAGCGTAGGATTATCTGTGAATCTGATTCACAAATTATTGTTAATATGTTGCACGAGTAAAACGTGGTTGAGGTTAATTGGCAGATTATGTTGGTGGTTCGACAGATTTTGCAGAGGTGCTCTTCATTGAAAGTGGTGTCTTTTGCCCACATTCCATGAGAATGGAATAGGGTTGTCGACTATTTGGCTAAGTGGGCTTTGGAGCATGTGGATGATTGGAAGATTGAGGGGTGGGGACAATTATCCCCTAATCAGTGTTGTGATTTAGAGAGGGTCATTGCTAATGATATGGAGGGATAAGATGTGAGTGGTTCTATGGATGGTGGTTTTTGTTTTGGATGGTTGTTCTGGTATTTTCCTTGGTGGGAGCCTATGGGTTCCTTGATTTTTATGTACTATTAATTTATTAATTTCAATAAAGTTTTACCCCTTTTAATAAAAAAACAAATTTGCAAGAAATGGGTATTGGTGAAGCTTTGTAGTAGAATGCCTATAAGATTCAAGATGAAGGATTTGAAAGAAAGTATTTTGATAAGGAACCTCCTATGTCAACAAGAAGCACTTCAAAAGAGGGGATTTATGTTGGGATCAAAAAGCTAGAGATAGATGGGTAAAAGCTACTAATAGAAACTCTAAATATTTTCATACAATTTCTCAAGCCAAGAAAATGTCAAAGTGAATTAGTCATGAATGATAAAAACGGATGAAGCAAAACTTCTCAAGTGGAAATTGCAAATATGGCAATTAATTTCTTTTTTCAAGTTGTTATTGACAAAAGAGTATATGCAAGAGACATGATTCCTTTTTTGCCTTCATCCCCAAGCTTATTTTAAATGAAAAACATGAATTGTTGATGGCCCCCTTTTCAATGAATGAAGTTTAGAATGCAATAATGGGTTGCAAAGAAATAGCGGCCTAGGTTCAAATAGATTGCCTTCAAGGTTTTTTAAGGAGGAGAATATGAAACTTAGATGTTGTTTTAACAATAATTTTGTTCCCATCCTTACCCAACATACCCCTATAAGAAGTCTTAACAACAATACAGAATGGGTGAATCAAATTTTTTGTGATGCCACTCCCATCTCCTCTACATTGTTGTGAGCTTGGTTTAAAAGGCACTTACCCGCCATGTACAAATGTCACTCTTATTGGTGCTCGAGGGATTTTTAGGTGACAGGTCTCTATCTACGCCTTATTCAAACCTTGCCACCCACTCACATGTTCCAATCTTTGTTCTTGCTCCCTTGTATGTCATGACAAATGATTTTCCATTGATTTGTACTAATGGCACCTCTTTCCTTGCCTTTTGATGTCCCTAATGGTGGTTCTCGCCTTCCATTAAGTTTTGCTTGCCCCTCCCAACAAGGTAAACCCTTATCTTGCTCTCCTTCCTCCCCAATTGTTATCTATGGCCACGAAGTGTTAGATAATAAAGAACACTTTAAACGTCATGCTCTCATCTACAAATTTAAAGGTTTTTGGCCTTCCCTTCCTAATATGAACAAATGGACTTCGGAGACTTTGGGGCCCCTCACAAAGGGCAAGATTATACTCTATCCATGTGCTAAGGGTTTTTTTGTGGCGTCCTCCCAATTGAATGTTGATAGGACACAAGCCTTGGATGGTGGGCTTTGGGTGTGGGGAAAGCACTCCCTCTCTCTTAATCCTTGGTTTTCTACCTTCAATCCACTAACAGAATCATTGAGTATTAGGCCAATTTGGGGCAAACTTCCCAATCTTCCTCTCCAATTTTGGGAAGTTTCTTGTTTTGAATCTATTGGCAATGCTCTTGGTCTTTTTTTATAGTAAGATGCTACGACAATAAACTATGGCCATACTACTTATGCTCATGTTTTCATGGACATCGACACCTATAAGGATCTACCTGGGGCTATTGTCCTACTTGTTGGGGATAGACCATGGACTCAAACACTCAACTCTAAGGGTCTCCCCTTTCGCTGCAAGAGATGCTTTGTTGCAGGACACTTGGCTTCGACTTTCCCTAGCTCTCACCACAAGAAAGGAGAGGCGACTTAGTGTAAAAATGTCCACCATGAGCGTTTGATGGTTGGGGACTTTTTTTTTTAATTTGAGGCGGCATTGGAGGACTTCTTGGCCCCAAGGGTCATGGTATCTTTTGAAACTCACAAGAAGTTATTTTCCATGGGCACTTTGGTCGTTCCACCTTTGAACTTTTTGATGCTAAGGGTCAAATCTAGAGATCATCTTCCACCTTTGAACTCTTTGTTCCAATTTCATCACTTTGGGGGTAGCTAAGGATAGCCCTTCACTCTCCCCTCAATCTGAGTCTTTGGAGGATGATATTTTGTGGAAGATTATCCATAGAAGGAAACATGGTCATCCTAAACATGCTTGTACCTCCCACACCCAAGTTTTGGGTGCTTGGAGCAATAGAAGGATCCAAGGGTGGCATAATTGGCCATCCTTGTTTGTTTTGTTGGCAGATTGGGTGCAATTGTTTGTGTTGTTGGTTGTGTTTTTTGTGTGACAATTTGGTTGTTGTTTTGTGATAGCTTGTCTCTTTTGCCTAGTTTTTAGTTGTTCTTCGATTGTGTTGGATGTCTCTTGATGCAAAGGGTTTTGAGGCCCCTTCAAAACCTATTTTTCCATTAATCAAAAACAATGTAGAGGGGCAACCCTATTAGCAAAAATCGAAGCCACCTATAGAGCATGTTATACGAGGTTGAAATTGAACAAGTCTCACAAATAGTAATAAATGCAACTAAGAAAAGATTGTGTCCAAATTAGCAACTAGGGTAATCCTAGAAAAGGAATTGATGTAAAAGATAAATTGAATCGTGTGAAAATTTCACATTGTGTCAAGAACAAAACAAGATCACTATTCTTTTAGCTAACAAATGTTTTTTTCTTAAGGCCTTTTCATTAGTCAAAAGTATTGATGCGAGATATAGGGAGAATCTACATAAGTGTATTGAGGATGATCGCCCCCAACTCATAATGATATAAGGAAATGGCAAGAAATTTTATAATAGTTTGCAAAGGCAACGGCTAGGTTGGTTAGCATCATGTTTGTATAACTCTTTGCATGTATATGATTTACTGCACCATTAATTAAAGTGATGAGAAGACTATCGTTTTCCATGCAAAATGAAGATATCAAGCAAAGCTCTTGCATGTCTGCTTATAAAAATTGGTGCTGCTATCTAGTATGCAAACGATGGAACAAATTTTTATTTGTTGTTGGTGGTCTTAACAAGAATCTTAGCTCTCATGGCATGCGGTTCCCCTTCAAAGAGACCCAATGCATTTGGGGCTGACTTCGAATCACAAGCTCAAGAAAATCTTTAATTGTAAATCAGTAGCTAATCTCAAGGTCATCATAGTTGTTCTAGGAATGGTGGGCATTGTGAATAATGGAAGATTGTGCACTAAAGCTTTCATAATGGCATATTTGTGCACAAATTGAAGATGGTAATTGGGATTGATAAGTTGAGGGAAAGTATTCAAGCACTAGTGCACTGGTGGCCTTGGCTGAGGTGGAGCTCACCCCAATTTCTGGAAATGAGGTTTATAATTTGAGCACTAGCAGTTTGCTACTTTGGCGAGTGATTCAGCACATGGGTGTCAATAGTATGGATCTTCAAGATCCCAGTTACTGTTTTGTTGGTGTTATAGAATGTCTTTTGATGCAACTCTTATGTTGTAGTAATCTTCTGGTAGGTAGGAATGATATGGAGTTTATACTTAATCCTATGGTGTTTCTACACTGCTATGCCCACTTCCTGGGTTGTTCAAGCAGTTTTAGTTCCTCATATGTTGTATGTTTGCTGTGTTGCTGGATTGGAGCCCTGTATTGGAGAACTCCAATGCTTTATTTAAAAAAGAAAAAAGGAACAATTATGTGCTAGGATCCAGATAAATCCCAAAGTCCATGTGTAAGATGTCTAATACGCTACAATTCTTTTTTTTTTATATGCTACAATTCTTGATGTTCAACATTCATAAAATTTAAGTACACATTCAAATAGAAGACACATGCCCCCTGATTGCTCACACCAAGTCCTACAGGGGCACTTACCTATACACCCACACTTGCAGCTAGCTGCATCTGCACCAGATATTTCCTAATCCACAAGATTGCAGCGTGACATACAACTGTGTCCATGGAAAAAGTTCTACATTATCCAGATTCCAGACAATTCTAGTTCATACAACTATTTATAATGTAGCACACAGAGTTGGAGTTCCCGAGTCTTCAAAAAAATATGGATTGCAAAGCCCCCACAAGGATTTTCTATTTTTCAAGCATAAGAAATCTGACATTGTTTCTCATGGAACAGCACAAGACAGAAACAAAGATGTACAGGAAAAACAAGTGTAGCATCAATGTACTAATCCTCCCCAAAGGCACAAAAGAAACATACTAAAATACGACCACAGTTCAATTATTAAGTGTTATTTTTATCTTTTCAAATATTTAATACATGTATGGATATTAAATAATAAATACAAAGCTTTGTGCTCAATAAACAAAAGGTAAGGTTTTGAACATGTAGTGCCACTTGTTATCTGGCGGTCGAATACATTGTAAACTCGAGTGAATTAAACTGGAACTCCTGTAGAGGAACTGGATTTCTATTTCAGCACAAGACAGATACATGATGAGAATAGATCATGATGAAAATGTTTATGTTGAAATAGCATAGGATATACACACTAAAGAGTGTCATCATTTCATACTAAAATGGACTAAAACAGTCTTTCAAAATATAGTTGAACAGCAAATACTTACGGATAGGGACCATAAACCTTTACTTGACGAATATGAGTATCTCGTCCATTTTGATGATTAGATAATACAGCAAGCTGCAGCATAAATGTTTGCACAAAAACTTCCCTGAAAAGCATTAACAAGGGTAAATTTGTAAGTCTAAGAAGAATGGAAAACTACAGTATATCAAAATATGTGTTTAATTAAGCAAGATGACCATCACAGGTAGAAATCATTTTCAAAATTAATTGATAAGTAAAATAAAGTGCGTGCAAAAAAAAACTTTTGGTAAATTCATTGTAATGAAAATTGATAAAATGCCATATTTTACATCTATCAAAGTCATGATCAGCCAGACTGTATCTGTATACACCTAAAATTGTCTAATGCATTCTTTTAAACTAATCATTTCCCATCATCATCACTCATCACCCCTTTCATCACTATTAATTAAATATTCTAATTATTTGATTAAACTAACCCATTCAATCTTTAATTAATCATTTTTCTTTATCCACTTTAATTAAATAATTTTTAATTATTTAATTGATTTCCAATTTATTCTTTCATCTCCTTAATTAAATCTTGCATTATTCCCCTATCCACATAATTAAATATTTTTTAATTATTTAATTAAATCAAGCATTCCTCTCATCTCCCATAGTTAAATATTTTTTTATTATTTAATTAGCTAATTATTCCTCCACATTTAATTAGTTAATTATTAATTTATTTAGTTTGCACATTCCTCTAAAAATAAATAAAATCATTATTTTACATAGTTCCGCAGAGTTTCCCAACGGGGGATGCGGGGATGAGGGACCAAGGGCCTAAGTTTGGGGACGGCGAGGGGACGATGGCAAGGTGGCAGCAAGGGGGCGGCGCTGAAATACATAGACTACTTGAAAAAATAGTTATAAAAAGATGTATAAGTATAAGAATTACAAATTAAACTTTGGCAAACTTGTTTTAAACATTTGAATTATGAAGTGAACATTAACTTAGTGTCACAACACTTCTTGCTCCTCCTCAACCCTTTCATTCTCACTCTTTCACTTTACACTTACAATTCACTCTCACACTATTAGCTTCTTGTTGAATTTTTTGTGAATTAAAATGAGGATAAGAGGCGGTTCTATAGAGTTTGTGGGGTTTGGGTGGAGCCCATAGGCCATTAGGGTTCAGCCTTGGGCACGGAAGCTCAAACTAAATTTTGATTTTTTTTAAAAATTGCTTTTTGGTCATCTGGTTGGAGGAGACTCCTAGGTGTCCCCGAGACGGTCAGGAGACTCCTAAGAGTCCCCCAAACGTCTCACGGATGCCCTAGAGTCCCCGACGTCTTGGTGGCATTTCAAAGATGTCAGTGTTGGTCGTGGCACAGCAGGGGAACGTCCCTCCCAAGTCTCCAAGTCTTCAAGACATCTCCATCTCGAAAACGCGAGGTTTTTTGGGGGGGACACATCCCCATGGAACACTGTTATTTTATTTATTTGATTATTTCCTAATAATAGCAAATCCCATCTATATTCTTCTAATCCTAAATTTGGTGACATTTGCTAAATTTAGTGAGTGGACTAAACTTCAACCCTAGTTCACTCTCACTCACTCCACTTCATCTCTCCATGCAGCCTCATGCACATTCATCCTAATCTCTCAACAATCCTCGTCCACTAATCTCATTTCACATCTCACACCGTTGATTCAATATGCTTGAAAGCTATAAATCATCCATCATTTGATCATTCAATCTCTCCTCGAATCATCATCCAAGCTACATCATTCACCTCGCTTTTGCTTAACAAGGTTATGCTAAGGTTTTATGAGCAATACACATATCATCATAATGGCATAATCTTACACTTTATAGTTTACAATGGAGTAAGGCTAGGCGTTTTCGGTGGAGGTAAAGTATATTAGATTAGATTTGATTTGCATTCTTATTATTGCTTTCATTTTGATGTGCACACGCTCTATTGAGATTAGGTAATTTTGATCATTTGAATTGGGTTTATTGATTGTTGCTATCATTTTCCTATCATTTGAATTCAGTTGATCAGAATCGCTTTTTTACCTATTTACAGTATCCAAGTCTTAATCAGAGGTGTCAGCATCTATTTTACCCATAATGAAAGCACCAATGCTAAGTCTGAGAATGTCCTTGAGAAATTGAACTGGAACTAGAGGACCACACTGTACAATCCTTAGGGAATACAGACACGAGGAACTCCTCCTTCTAGCTCTCCTAACATCCAAGGACATGTTCCTTGGAATAGGAACAGCCTGTGACATAGAACTGTCAACAAGGCCTGAGTTGGGAATGACTAATGGTAGGCATCCATAGATTACAGGGGAAGCAATAAACTGGGGTGTCTTTGTGATCTCTCACCTTGGAAGCACTGCTTGACTGGACCTGTGACTATAACATCTACAAGGAACTCGATGCCCTCCAAAGGCTGACATGAAGTACACAAAAACCTAAACTTTTCTATACTCTATTTTTCACCCTGTTGTGAATCCTCAATAAAATATGTTAATATTCAATGCTCTAATAACCCCACAACTAATCCATTATTTATAGTCTAACCACTTACATTGTACAATTTGCACAGCAGAAGATTAATTCTCCATCATATTACCATGGCCAAAACAAATTTGTATCTCAAAAGTAAAACACATATAATTCATCTGTAACACATCTTCAAAACCATTTTACCTAATCAAAAACATATCTTCCTTTGAATTCTCTGGTGTCAGAAACTAAAGTGTCACCAGGAAACAAACTAAAAATAATAGGCTAGCGATCAAGGAATATACTAGCCATCAGAGTCCTTATTTTCAAGAAAGATAGACATAATGTTAAGATAGACAAAATGTTTATGCCTCGTACGGAAAAAAATGGAACTATTGTCTAAAAAAAATTATTTTTCCATTAAAATCAGTTTTCCTTGTATTTATCAACTTCCTAAGATAAAGCAGAAACAAGAGTGAAAAATATAGACAACAAAGAAAAGCTAACACTACAAGAAATAATCACGACTTACCTAGATTCACTTGGACACAATGATATATATGTCCAACCGGTAGGCTCCACTAGTTCCACGGATTTGATTTCCTGCAAGCTTCAATATTGGAAGGTTACCATATATTTGAGATGAAATGAAGAATATCCTGAGCCAAAAGAAGAAACAGAGAAAAGAATTATTATTGCCAAAATGTTAATGAAAAATCTCACTTCAGTTGGTTGATTGCCAATTGTAACAGTCAAGGAAATAAAAAAACTCAAAATTCTAAATAGATTTTAAGTTGACCCAGTGAAGAAGACGTTTTCCGATAGTCCACCAAAAAAGACAAGCTACATGCAAATTGGAGGGACAAAGTTTGAAATTTAAGGTGAAACTTGACAATGTGCATCGCACTGCCCTCATTGTCAATAAGGACAGCATATGTAATGTATATCAAGAACAGCATTTCTGCAGAGTATGGCTTAATGACTTTTCGTAAGCAAGTAAGGTAAACCAAAGAACAAGGAATTATGTAGTTCGTTTATTGATGCACTATAGTTGAGAATAAGAGATTGCCCACCAACTGTTACGTAATCAAGGCCTTCTAGCTGCTGTTATCAAGAATAAGTTCAACCAACTTGTGTTTGACTTGACAGTTCTCAGTGAATTAAGTTTCCTTCTTGTTGGCAAATAATAATTGACTAAAAGAATGAGTTGATGATTAAGATATTGGGATTGAATATATGGATCTTGAAATTGTTAATTTGTAACTTCTGCTGAGCTAGAAGGGCGTTTGGAGTGCAAGACACAACATTCTTAATGGAATGTCCACTGTGTTTGTGGTTGGCATAAAAGTTCTTGTCCCCATTTCCACATTTAGTCAACCTCTTTGTGGAGCAACTCTATGAGAAATTCCTGAACATTGAGGACTAGCAGAACTGGTAATTTGAAATTTCCTTTGTTGCTCGGTTTCCTCTTTAAAGAAAATTGAATGCATGCTCTAAGGCAGTGATAATGAAGATCTCCAAGTCCATTGGGAGGTGAGAAAAGAACCTTGAAACAAATTTGATGCAAAGGACCTTCTTAGTTCTTTGGACTTCCATCTTGATAGAGAAGCCATTGAATTCAAATATATTGTTGGACTTAGTTTTCAATTGCCTGGAAAAGATGGAGCCAACACACTGTCAGATTTGCAAACCAAATTTACCCAAAATTAGAAATGCTTAGAAATTAGCTATTTTAGTATATTTGCCCAAAATAATAAAAGACACGATTTAGAAGAAATGGTAATTCTATTCTTATTGCATTAACAATTAAAAGAAAAGTATACATAGTACATACACATAGCCTCTTGAATTGGAAGAGACGTGGTGACACATGTCCAAGAGGATATGAGTTAAGTTCAACCAAGAGATGAGTTGACTCAATCAAGTGAGACAATGATGACACTTGAGGAGGCAGAGGTGGCATCTCACTGTCATTAATCAAGAATTGATGAGGCAAATGTCACACTTGATTACTACCTATCAAGGATGACACGTCATTATTAGCTACCTAGGAGAGATGTATTTTCCTAAGTTAAAAAAAATAGGTGTCATAGAAAATTACACCAATGCCTCCCCTTAAGTGTATAGCGTAGGAAGGAAATGAAATGCGCCACAACAAGAAGGCAATTTTAGGTACCCATGTACAAATAAACCCCCCACCTCAAAAGAAATAGAGAGACAAAGCCTCCCCCTTTCCCCCCATGAAAGAGAGAGATAACGCCCCAAATAAGAGAAAACTAAGGGAGAGAAAGAGAGGAATAGGAATAGATGAAGATGGGCGATACTAGATGTTGTAGAAGATCCACTTGTGCCAAACAACATTTTATCTCTTAAGAAGAGACATAAGTAATAACCATATGTGCATGCTGAAGATCTTCCCACTCTATGAAAGGATACAACAGAAGAAACAATATAAAATCTCTGGAAAATGTTCATCAGTCCCCATGTCTATGCTTAGATGCATCAAAATTTGATTAATACTCTTAGGTGCAATTATAGGATGTGACATCACAAAGGCATGTAGAGGAGAGAGAATATGAGGGTTTATACATACCTTCATTACATCCAAAGAAGATGATACAATTGTAGGAGAGTTGTCATCAAAAATTAAAACTAGGTCCTCAATAGTGTCATCTAAATTCCAAAGGTGAGATTTGACAAACATAAGTGAGATGTCTCATAAGCATGCATCCCATTGAGGTGTATCTGGTAGATATTAAAGATCTTACTGAAAAGAATCATCAGAAGCCTTCAAAGAAGCAGCATGTATCTGATAGATATTAATTTTAAAGATCTTACTGAAAATTATTGTTATTAGCTTGTGTGACTTTATAGGCCATTTTTATATGCTATAGTTTATTGGCTTTAAGCTAATTGTAATAGTGTTTCACAGGAGTGGACCCCTATAGACCCCACAACTAAATTATCTAAAAAAAACATTAACAGATATTATTCACACTTAAAACAGATTTCATCCTGAAAACTGTAATGAAAACAATGATATTTTGTTAATTTGTATGTTGACTCTCAAGTGAATTCTCAATTCAGCTCTAACATAATGTAATATGGTTATTTAATGAATATGGTGAATGCATTATGTATAATTGAAATTTCCTATATTTTTTAATTTTCCTTATTTTTTGATTGCCGTCCTGCCCAAAAAAGCCCTAACATCCCCTGTCATCCCTCAAACATCTATCCCAGTTTTGTACAGTCCCTATCCCTGAAACACGGTGGAACATAACTAATTTCTATTTATAATGTTTTTAACCAATATACCAGTAAAAGTAGGGGCATTCAAGTAAAGGAAGTCCAAAGAATTAGAGGGGGTGGTCGTAATTCAAAAAATTAGGGGGACTATTGAAAATCATTGTTCACATGTGCTCTACAACTCTTTTACAAGGTAACAACCCCATTGATGCAAGAAAGAACAGAGGTTCATTCTCCACCATCCTTGGTAACAGCACAAATGAGGTTCATGGCTGAGGTGATTGACCTTGTAGAGGATCTAGTTGTGGAAGCGACTCGTTAATCACTATCAAGGCCATGCAATTAGATGTGGGTCCCAGTGAAAAGGACCTAGAGGTTTTGCTTTGTAATAGAGGGCATGCCTGCTGAGATTTGTCCTAGTTATTAACTTATTTTCCGCAGTAAGTACCCCAGCTTACCATTAAACCATATTCTAACAAACCGCATTCATATACCCCTATTCTAATATAGTAAACATAATTTTGTTTATTGTGATAGTTATCCTACAATCCAATTTATCCTTGAAAAGGGATCCAGAAGTTGGGCCCAAAATATTGGTTCATTAAAGTGGAATGAATACAGTTGCAAGTTGCAACCAAATATATGTTTGGAATCTTTTTATAGGTTCTTTCCGAGACTTTAACATATTTTATGACAAGTTTACCCACAATCGATATTATGATAATTATATGTAGTAAGTAACCATTAAAAATAATATATCATTATTACACACATTTCTCTATGTCTACAAATACAATTCAGACACAAAACAAAGTGTTTTTTAGATGAATGACAGATGAGAGGAATCTGCAATCTTATCTTAACACGTAAGAGTTATGAATGTTGCAGAAATTGTTCTATGGTATATAAAGAACATTTTAACGAACATATTGGCCCTACTTATTTACTTCAAATTTCTGTATCAACTGGAAGCAAGCTATCTTTACTCCCTATCAGTTTCAGAGCATAACCTCTTCAACTTTCTCCATCACATTGTCTGTTGGTTGTGTGCCAATATAGATTCTTATGATGAAACTGAACAATAGTGCATATTTTAAAGCTTGATTGGACAAATGAATAAAGTTTCTGATTTGTGAAATTTATGTCTTCTTACCTTTAAGTCACGAAAACCGTTACCAACTCGGATGGAGATCTTACTTGGCGTGTAACTCTCATCATGCTTAAAATCTACATAAAGTGCAAGAAGCTGCAACATGTCCCAAGCCAAATTACTACAGCACAATATGATGACATGCTATATCCATCCCACTGGATGCTGTAATAAGAAAAATAAAAAATCTCCAATTCCAATATTTAACTAGCAATGAGTATCAGTACCTGTAGTTTGACCTTCCTTTGAAATTGTATATTTACTAAATGTGGCTGCACGCCATCTGACCTATAAGACATGGGATGTAAAAAAGAATACTTAGAATAGAAACCAACAAAACTAGAAACATGGGAGATAAAATCTTGGACTTTTCAACTTTCATGTCTTGTACATAGCACACAAAAATCTGCTCAAAATTAATACATCAAATATTTACAGGTTATTTGAAAGTTTTAATAGATAGAAAATAGCAACCAACATATTTGAGTTCAAACTTGAGAATAATGAAATTGAAGCAGAAAGTAAAATATATTTAAAAAGTGTTGCATTCTGTAAAGATCTTTTCTACTGGTTGGGAAGAGCTATATTGGTTGTCAATTTGATCACACCCATCACAAGTTCCCATCAGAAAGAATGGCCTGACGAATGCAAAATAAATGAGAGAAACAAAAGTAAAGAAAAATCAAAAGTTGCATTTTATATGGAATCATTCACAAAAACCATCATTAGCTCTATATTAACAGTTCTGCAATGCGATAAATTGGGGAACAAATCAGATAGTCAAGATCCCAACCAGCTAGGTTGATAACATACATGAATAATCAAATTCCATGTATCAGAAAGGAAGCTTAGTGTGCTCAAAATATAGCTCAAAGAAAACCAAGAATGTTTTCAAAATGAAATGTTTGAACCAAAGCAACAAAAATCTTTTGGGGAAAAAATCAGCAAACTGAAAGATTAAGATTTTTTTGAAAAAAAGGGGAAAATCTGATTTTCAAAACAAATATAAAAATCTACAGAAAAAAAAGAAGAGAAAAAACCATGTTTTTAAAACCTAAAGGCATTTTAATAGCATAGAGATATAGATAACAAATAAACATAAGAGTTTAAAGTTTAAACCATGAATGGTGGAATATATATTTTCTCATTTATGTTCATATCACTAATTACATTGCATTGCACAATGCATACTACATAATGCATAAATGATAACTAGATGCTAATTGCTTTCAAATTTTCAATTACAATCTACTTTGTACAAAGTCAACCAACAAATTAAGTGCAAAGTTCAAAAAAAACAGACATAGCTAATGACTCTTGCTGCTACACTAGAGGGCCGTAAGTCCTAATGATGAAGCGCCTAAGTTCTTCAACCATATCACTATCAAAGTTGGCCTCTATTAGGATATCAAAGCATCAAGATCAAAGAGGACATCATTACATACAATACAATCAAAATCTAGATCAATCTCATCGAGGTCAATAGGTACTGCATAAATGACAACTAGATGTTAATTGTTCTCAAATTTTCAAGTACAATCTACTTTGTACAAAGTCAACCAACAAACTAAGTGCAGAGTTCAAAAAAAATCAAATATAGCCAATGACTCTTGCTGCTACACTAGGACTACAAGTCCTAATGATGAAGCTCCTAGGTCAGAGCCTACCATAAGTCCTTCAGTCACATTACTATCAATGTTGGCCTCTATTAGGACATCAAAATCATCAAAATTGAAAAGGACATCATCACTTACAATCCACTCAAAAACTAGATCAATCTTGTCAAGTTTCAAAACTCTCACATTGAGCTTTCTTTAGCTTCACACGGTCTTTCTACCTTGCACTGCAGCCATACTTGAGAAAAAAACCCCTTGCCTACTTTTACATTGGCAGCACTACCATAATTGCATCCAACATTGCTAGGGTAAGGTACATTTTCCCCATGCACACAAGTAGGGCGTATGTGACCTTAACATCATCTTTGAATGAGGAGCTATAGAACAACAATGGATTCAAATGGTATCCAATATGAAGAGGGGAGTGCATTTGTCAATCCCATCTCCTATCAATTATGTCCCACAATGGCAAGTACTTGCCCTTGTTATTTTCTATCCTACCTCTCATCACCTCCTTGGACCTATCCATGGCCTCATATAAATAGCCCATGGGGGATTTCTCTCCATCAACTAGTCTCAAAACTTTTACAAGAGGCTATGATATCTCGACCACTTATTCTACTACATCCCAAAAACTCACAAAAAATGTACTTTGCCATTTATCATTCCCATGTTTCACTATACCTAGATCCCCAATACCAAACTGCCTATTATATCAAAGCCATGGTATTGGTTCCCAAAATTGTTGCCCACACTCCTAGAGGAATCAATCTACTTTAAGGCAAAGGAAATGTTGTCCTAAAGGGGGATCAATCAGCTCATCAACAGAATGTGAGTGATTTATTTAAGGCCAATTGTTGAGAGTGGGTATTCTCTCCCTCGCTTCGAACTAAGCTAAACCCAAAGGGTATTCCTAGAGGCATTCTTAACAAGATTGATCATAACTGAAGATAAACAAACTAAAACTTCTATAGTAATACTCAATGTACGCTTGGCCCCAAAGGTTGTCACTAGACCAGAGACTAACCTATTGCACATAAAACCCCTTTTAAGTTGATAAGAATATTATTGCACAAACGCAATATGAAGGTATGCAAAACATCATTACTCAAGAGGTGAATGCAAACTACTAACCTACTCCTAGACTACTAAAGAAAAATGTTTTTCATTTTTAGTGCATAGTTGATCATAAACTTCAAGACTGATGCCTGGTCCATTGGGTTACAAAGTCAAAATTTACCAAAAGAAACAATACTTTGAAATCACAATAGATTATGAGTTGCACATATACATATACCAAAGATATGATATCAAACAACTGAACATACTTAGTAATCCATTTGTATACTAGAGAAATCCATATGCAAATAAAGAAGAGATCATTAAAATGCTACCACATTCATCAAATCTTCATTACAATCATACCAGCAAATGTGGCAAGAGAAAATCCTAATCTACAATGCCATCACAATTCATCACATTGAAGTACCCATAAAGATCTACAAATGGCCATGGAAAGATTCAGTAACTGGCATCATTTACAATACAAAGACCTCATTATGATTTACAATACAAAGACTCTTTGGGCAACTAGACTTACAAGAGTTGAAACCATCAAAGTCCCTCAGAGCTTGTAGACCTATGGAAGGCTGAAATGACTAACACTTTGTCTAGAAATAGACCTATATATAGCACTTTTCTTAGTCATCCAATTGCTAGCAGGAATTGATAGAAAACAAGAGGTGATAAATGTGGTGTGCAAGACAAGCGAAATCCCGTGGAATCAGTGAAATGGACAATCTAGAGCTTTCATGATGATCTTGGACAACTGGAGCTCAACCACCGCATTCATGGCAAACTGTACTTCTTCATCATCCACTGTTGAAGATACATGTAGATCTACACCCTCAAGATGAACAATAGTTTTTAGGAAAGAAAAACCTCTTGGAACAATTGTAGGAACCAATCTAGTCATTAATGGCATCCTAGGAAGATCTAGCAAGTGACAAAGGCAATCTAGAGGGAATGCGGAAATTCAATGCAAGATGGGAGGTCAAGACAAGAAATGCAAGATTTCATGTTGAGACTAGAGGTCAAGACTAGACATGGGGATGGAAGTTTGAAAATCCATTGGAACTTTGTTAAAGGATAAAATGAACATATTAAGTGATTTAGAAGAAAAGTGGGGAAAAGATGTCAAAGCAAAGGTCAAAATGAGATGTCTAGCTAGAAGACTAAAAGTCTAAAAGTCAACTTGAACTCCGCACAAGAAGAAACAATTGGCAAAAGTTAGGAAACACTTTGCAAGAATTCCATACAAAACTGGAGGTCGAAAGTGGAAGTTGGGAAAAAACATTGAAATTGTACTTCAAAAGTCCACTGAAAGTTTACAAGAAAAGGATCGAAGGGAATGCAAGAAAAACATGTGAAACTGATGAAGGGAAGTGGAGGTAGAATTGGAAGAAACAGAAGAAGTCCAAACAAACTCCACAACTACACAAAAGGGAAACAAGGAAGGGATCAAGGGTTGCAAGAATTGAGAGCAAAGAAGGATTGAATATTGAGAGGAGGAAGGAAATAGGAGGAAGTCTGAATGAACCCCACAAGTCTACAAAACACGTGAAACTTGACAGGAAGTTAAGAATGGGAGAACATGAGGATGTGGAAAAGAACAGAAGGTTGAGACATGGAAAGGAAACGAAAGAAGTCCGGATGGACTCTGCAACTTTGCAAAAGGGAAATGGGGGAAGGAACAAGAGAACAAGAAAATGCAGGGATACAAAAAAGGATAGGAGGTGGGACAGTCGGGATGGAGCAAAAGTCTAGATGCAAGTCAAAATCTTGCAAACAAAAGAAACATTGGAAAATGAAGGGAAGAAAGGACACAACAGAATTAACAAAAAATTTATGCAGGACCAGTAGGCAAGAAAGGAGATCAAATGATCAGAAGAAGCCCAACGCTCCACTAAAATTCTGCAACTTCATAGAATTTCCACAACTCCACAAAAACTAACGAAAATAAACAAAACCTTCCCAAACTTAGAATTTTCTTAGCTTTTTGCAACTTTAACATCTAAAAGGAACATGGGGGATGACAAGGAACAAAATTTAAGCAAATTTGACGAAGGGAGGCCCATTTAAAGATTTCTCAAATCAATTGTAAGTGATGGGCAAACTGAGACCTAATGCACAAGGGCATTGGGACTCAAGCACTTTTTTGCATTGTCAAATTGAGTCCCAATAGATGGTACAAAAGAACAATTCTTTCAATATACCAAACCTCTTGATATACCTCTCATTCTTATATACCCAAAGGTACATGGAATAGTGATGGTACATGGAAGAAAGACGTACATAAGAGCAATGTGGTACGAGAGAGTAGAGTAGCCCCATAAAAATGGCACATTAAAGGTCTGCAATTGATCTAATGGCATCCCTGATTATAAGGAGTAGTCTAAAGCACGTAGGCACAATCGCCAATCTAACACTATGATCCCCCCTAAGCCAAATTTATGATCAAAGAACAAATCACCAAAAGAAGAAAGAGAGAGAGGAGAAGACAACTACAAGGAAAGGTATTTGCAGTCTCCTTATCACTCCAACCTCTATAGCCCTTAAATATATCTCTAGGGCATCACTTCCCAAGGTATGAGAAGGTAATCCTACAAAATGCTATCTTTTGTGCACTATAAAGGGGCTTAAGGACAAAAAAAAATTAAACTAAGTATAATGAATTCCCTACAAGCGTTAGTACTTTAAAATAAATCTTAGGCAAACACATAAAAGTTAAATAAGAATTGTCTTGGCAAAAAAAACCGTAACCCTCTTAACCCTTGACACCAAAAAAAAACAGCATTTAGGGTTTGGGGTTAGGACCTCTTTTTGCAAAAAATGGAAGGACACGTTTTTTAAAATATAAATTACTTTTTACAAATGAAAATGATGAACAAATGAAAATGAGGAATAAAAATTAGTACATCTTCTTTAGAACCTTACTATACGTCCAAATATTATAGAAAGAAGAAACAATAAATTATGTTTTAGGGAAACATTAAATGGTGATTCCCTTTTGTCTAGTTGCCAAAGTGAAATTGTGATATTAGCTTTAGTAATGATGCTTGAGTTATTATAGAAGATGAAAAAATTGATGATGATTTTGGGTAACATTAAATAGCAATTCATTTTGGGATTCAGGTTATGTTGTCATAATATGGCTCAAATTTTGTTAGTCCTCCTAATTAGAAAGGAATAGTTCATGGAGACAAATAGGCAATATGATAGATCAATAAGAATATTTGATTTGCTATTTGACTATTTAGCATCTTTGCAATGCAAATGCAGAGCAACTTTTTCATGAAAAGTTGTTTGAGAGTTAACTTTCATCTAGTTAGTTGTTGATATTTAAAGCAGATTTGGTTTATAAGGATGTACGTAGAAAAGGTAAGAAATTCTAGAAAATAGAAGCAATAGACAAGGTGGCATTTCACTCTTAGACTAGGTCAGGTCTTTGTTATGGGTGCAATCAATGTATACCATTCCATGCTAGGTAATGATACATTACACAAGTTTTGTTTGGTTATACTAGTCTTTGCCATGGATCAATGGGCTGGAAATCACAAATGGTTGAAGCAATTAATACAAGATTGGCAATGAACAGTAATATTAGTCAACTCACTACCTCACAAAACTATTGTCTCATGCTAAGCTTCATATTGGACATACATGATAAGACTAGCTTCTATGATTCTATCGAATCTCACAAAAGGTAATAAAAAAAATTGAAACTACTTCCATATAAATGTATGTTAGCATATCAACCTAGCTACTTGCAATCTAGCATACCATATGCACATCCCAATTAATGGGGTTTCATGGGGTATCCATTTGAATATTAAAAGTTATTTTATCATGGAGAGACCAAATAACCTGCTTTCAATCACATTCACTCAAAAATTTAACATTGTCTAGATTACATTCATTGTAACTTCTCATAGGTTGTTGTATAGGATTCTAATACTACTACTATTTGAATTTGATGGACTGTGGAAAACTTATACCAACTACTACTACTACTCTTTCCTATAGTTGCCACACAAGCCAAGTATAAAAGATTGCCAATTCACCAACACCGAAGTATTAATAACTCCAAATACCAAACAATCATACTAGAAGATTTATTGAGCAAATATGGTTTTATTTTTAATTTTGAACTAAATGCATTATCCAAAATTCAAACCTTGTGCCGAATTGATAGATGAAGTCAAGATAAAATATGTCGCCACTTCACATTCTTTGCACTCACCTTTAGAATGGTCAAAATATGCAACTAAAATGCTCACTCTAGCCACTTCATGATAAACCTTTGCCACTTCACAATAAACCTTTGCCAATTCAAAATGGACTATTGTTTGATTGAAGGAATAATCGCATAGATAAACTTATTGAAAAACAAAAAATGTGTCGATTGTGTCAAATGCAATAAAAGAAAAAAAGAAAAATCATGCAGATAGTTTAAACACAATTAAATGTGGAAAACCCAATCAAAAGACACTTAACAAAATTTATCCAAAAAACATGCTTCTTAAGGAAAAATTTGGCAGCGGCAGCAATCCCCAATCGGTCATGACTTTTCCATGTTTATTGATTCTATGGCCTACACCATATTTTTGTACAAGTTTTGTATTGGTGTTTCATTGTTCTGGTTTGTGAAACATTTAAAGGTGGTACTCTATTACATTTATGACGGAAACTCTCTACCTCTCAGATTTTGTATGCTCTACATGTATATCAAGATCTTGAAGGTGTTTACAGCTATATGTTCAATGCATATCAAATTGTGTTTTATCACACTCCACTTTTTCCTCTCAAATATATCACCTTGTATCCACATGGAGATCGATACTATCAGATGAGGTACTCATCAAAGGTGTCCAAAACCTCTCTCATTTTAAAAGCTAAATATTATCCTTGAAAAATTTGTGCATACAAGGAGGCCCTACTCACAGAAAAATTAGTTTATGCGAAAAGTTTCAACCAACAGCAATGTAATTTATAATTCCTATGTATTTCATTGCTACAAACTATTTTGTAACAAAATAATGCTTCTCCCCCAAAGGATAGAAACATTATATCCTTGATACATATAATTGTTCACCTCCATGAGCATATTGCTACTATTAAAGCTAGTAAATTTTAGGTATAAAAATGGATAATACTCCTTAGAAAACGAAAGAAGCGTCACAAAAAATATATACCAAAAGGTTACTGATTCGCTCCGCTGAGCCTAGATCCAAGTCTGGTACACACCAATCTAAGTTCCAATCAAAGTCAATTATGGGTCCACCTCAGGGGCTACAAAATGTACCTTGATCTATCCAAGTTCACTCTACAACAAACCCAAGTTAGCCTAGGTATTTTCTATAGCAATGGCGAACTTGAAAAGAACTTAGAGATTTTTTGTGTGTTTTCTTCTTTGACCTCCTAGATTGACTATTCAACCTAAAAAATGAACCCTAAACCTAAAATTGACCTGTAAAAACCTTTAAAAACAAAATAAACTCATTTTACCTCATTTTGAAAGCAAACAACACAAACCAAATACACTTATTGAGCTTTCATTCTTGCTTGTCATTGCACAAATAAAGTTGAAAATTGGTCATTGAAGGTTCCTAAGCAGTTGGATTGCTATTCCTAGGCATGTGTAGGAGCCCATTTGCTGCCAAAGAGATTGTGGAGGAAGATTCTTGGATTGAAGGTAAGTTTTCTTGGTTTTTCTTTCATTTTTCTTTTACAAATAAACTTTCATGTTTTGTTTTCATTCTTCTATGTTTAAAAAATTAAATGAGTTAGGATATATATGTATATATTGTTTTCATCTTTTGAAATGTGTTTTTTTTTTAACTTGTTGCCATAGGGATTATGATGGCAACCAGTTCTAGCTCTATGAGCTAACCCTACTCCAAAACAAACCCAATTTCACCATTATAGAATTAATGATACAGTAGGTTCCAACTGGTGGGGGAAATGTTTGGGTTTGCAATCGATGTGGTATGAAATACAAGTTCATATGATCAAGGAAAAACCCATTTGTGTGGTACTCCTAGAATTGGCATCAAACCTTCCACAACAACAAGAATGCACCCATGCCAATATCTAAAGTGTTGGAATATATTAGAGATCAAGAGAAAACAAAAACAAAAAAGCAATTGTCCATGGAATAGGTTATCTTTTGGCAAGGACAAGTTCTCAAGCAATTAAGCACCATTTTTCTCCATCTATTCCTAAAATTGAGGTAGAGAATCACACATTTGGTTCTCACATAATGAGGCACCCTCTTTGCCAATCTATTATTGAAGTTGTAGTAGCAAGTCACTCGTTTTTGGTCACACATCAAAAAGGACCAATGGAGAAGTCATTTAAAAATGAATCTTGAGATATTGTCAATCAACACATTATATGATGCATCTATACAAATGGTATTCATTGAAGCCCATTAAGGATTCATGAATGGAGCCGAGGTGTCCATCATTTCTGATGGATGAAAGAAAAACAAAAATTGTCCTTTGATCAATGTGATTACTATGTTTTATAAAGGGGCAATGCTTTTTAAAGTTGTGGGTTGTGAGGGGCACATAAAGGATGCATAATTTATTATTGACATCCTAATAGGGATCGTTGAGGAAGTGGTGCTTAATAAGATTGTCCAAGTAATTATAGATATAAAAAAAAGATTATAAAGTGGTTGATTTGTTGTTTGAAACAAATTATTCAAACATCTTTTGAATACCTTGTGTTGTCCACTTGCTCAACATTATGTTACAAAAGATGGGCAACAAAAACTGATTGAATCAAACAAGTGTATGTCGAGGTGTGTATGTCAAGGCCAAAGAGATCCAAATATTCATCACCAAGCACCACATGTCATGGAACATATTCAAATCACTATCCAAATTGGAGGTACTAAAGATAAGTGAAACAATACAAATTTATGTTTCACTTTAATAATTTATTTTGTAAAATTTAAGTACTTTCTTTTCTTTTTTCTTTTTTCTTTTTTCATATAGGTCGCTAAGACTCAATTCACCTCCAATAGAATTGCCTTAAAACAACTTGTGAAAATGCAAGAGGCACTTTCTAGCATGGTCATCTACCAACTTTGGTCCTATAGAAGCAATCTAATAGTAAGAGGGCAATAAATATTAAGCAAATGATCCTAGATGACACTTGGTGGAATCATGTGGAATATCTTCTTAGTTTCACCAAGCCCATCTTGAATATGATCTATTATGTTGACATCAATAAATCATGTTTGGGAGAGGTATATGATGGTCTCAACTTAATCATTGAAAAGATGAAGACCATCATAGTGAGAAAGAACAAGATCCTAAAAAACTTTATTCAAATAGGTGCAAACAATTTTACTTTGCGATGGAACAAAATGCCCACCCCACTACATCTTGCTTCACATTGGATCTAAAATATTACAACACTAAGATCTTTTCTTTGCCTAAGAGGGTTGCACCTTACAAAGTTGTGGAAGTCAATGAAGGGTACAAGCCAGTGTTTACTAAATGCTTCCTCGATCCTAATTTAGAGGATATAGTCATGAATGAGTTCATTGATTTTGTACACTCTAATGGTCAAAGTATTTCCACTTTTCATGACAAGTATAGGAAGGATGCTCACAATTTGTGGTACCTCCATTGCCAAACATTCCAACAAATATAGCCTCTTGCATTCAAACGTTATTGCATTTTTTTATTTTTTTATCTAAAACTCTTTAATTTTGAATGCTCACAATTGTTGGCGCCTCCATGACCAAACATTCCAACATCTAACTCTTTAATTTTGGATGCTCACAATTGATGATGCCTCCATGACCAAACAGTCCAACACCTATAGCCTCTTGCAACCAAATCATATTGCGAGTTTTTTATTTTTTATCTAAAACTCTCAAAAAAGTTTTAAGTTTGAAGTTTCATTAAATAATATTTTAACTCTAACTCTCTAACATTGCCTCAATAAGCTACCAGTTTGTCTTCATCTAAGTGGAATTGGAATTGAACTGCATACTCCTACATCCACTTAGCAAAATGCACCCGATTGGCATCAAAAAAGGCAAATGAGTTAGTTTATGTTAATTCTAACTTGCATCTTATTTCACACAAACAAAATGACTACAAGGAAGGGGCAATGCAGTTGTAGGATGTAGAATCAAAGCATACTAACTTGAGCATCAGCTGCCCAACAATCTTTATTTTTTGAGTCAGATAACCATCATATTTTTAGTGTGAGCATCATTGGCACTCCTTGTGGTTCTTATAGCCTACCTACATCATGTAATGTCAATGATGATGATGACGATCTTTATAAAGACCCATATGACACTGATTGCTGATTTTATTATTTTAATATTGAACGATGCATATCTATCATGACATTCAATTTTTTTAAACGTGAAGATAGATTGCTAAAAAGAAAGACCAATGTATCAACAATGGATATACCAAAACAACAACCCAAAACGGGAAATACCCTTCCAGAAGCAACAATACAAAAAGCCTGGGAGTGTAAAAACAGCACATGTTTTTCAGCACTTTAACAACCCATGTTTACAATATACAGGAAAGATTATTGCCAGCAGCATTTCATGTTGCTACTGCATTTGTTCTTTTCTAAAATGTCTAGCAGTCTTTACTAAATTCTGATGTACAATTTTAAGATCCAGCTAATCCTTATCATTAGAGACCATATTTTCTTCATAGAACTCAAGAATATTATATGCTTGGATCTTCAAATATTGTTTTTTATATTCCATGTATTCTTTTACAAACTAGTCATCTAACACTCTTCTATCATAAGGCTAGAAGTGATTTTTTTAATTTTCATTTTGTTTACAGTAGTCGAATCATATTCAACAAGCTGAAGAACCTATCTTTGGGGATTTCCATTATCATAGTAACTTGCATCACAATACAAATAAGTGTGAGTTCACTAGGAGACTCCATAAGGCATCTTCTCTTGTTCTGAATACTTCGTCATTTCTTCCTCTTTAGTTATGCAAAAGAACCTCAGTGGACAACACTCATCCAAAATAATTGAGAACAACATCAAAATCACTAACATAACCAAATAAGATTTAATGCCATGTAAAAACAATTTCCTATTGGACCATCCCATACAATTGTCAAACATACCAAATATTACGAGCATACTTGCAATCAAGAAAAAGATGTTCAAGAGACTCGGTCACACTCATAGTTTACATACTCTCTGATTACTCTCTGAGTAGCCAAGTAATCTCCAAAAAAATTGCATGCCGAGTAATTTCTGCTTTTATTCATGGGCAGTATGCAGATGGATTTTCTCCCATCAAATTATCGAGTAATCGCTAGTAGCTCGCAAAAAACCCACAAACTTGGCATGTTTGTGTGTGTATATGCATGCAAACTTGGCATCCTGTGTATGTTTATAGATATGTATGTGTGCACAGTGCAGTCCTGAGTATACACATACATAAATATCCACACACATTTGCCGAGTATTTGCCGAGTTTTTCCTGAGTCAAATTTTTTGTGCTTGCCGGGTACTCTCCGATTCCGAGTATGTAAACTATGGTCACACTAGACATAACACAAACACGAGGACACATACCAACATCAGAAAGAACTAAGTCAATAGCTAACCTTTAAGGAAGTAGAAGCCATCTAAAACAAGCTTTTTTTGGTTCCAAAATACTTGAACAGAAAACTTTTAAAAAGGCAAATCAATACTCGTTAGATAAGTTTAAATTCTACCTATGATTAAGATTGTTAAAGACCCCCTACATGCCGCCCAGCATAGCATAAATTGTTATGGAATTGACATTTGAGAAAGAGGTACCATCAGCCCAAGAAGAATTACTATAATTTCAAAAGTCAATCTCAAAGATACTAGAAAATTGACACTGAACATAGCTTTTAATAGCATAGAACAGGTACCTCTATGAGTTTTAGGAATTGAGAAATGACATTGTATTTGTTCCCCCTTCAAAAGTTTACCATTATCAAACACATCTTTAAAATCCTAAGTTTACCATTATCAAACACATCTTTAAAATCCTTGACCTCTTTAAATGTCTGAAACTTAGTTGTGCAACCTTGTAACAGCGCACGTGGATCATTGTTCCACTCAAGATTCCACCATATAGACCTATAACTGGTGAATTTCCCATCCAATCTAGAGAAAGCCTCATTTCCAACCATCAAATGTTTGACAACTGTCCATGTTCTCTAAATACTGCAAAATATTTAGGCTCAAAGGGTTTCACAGAGAACTTGTCAAACAATAAATCATGACTGTAGCCCTTTCCAATTTCTACCTTTTATAAGACTAGCAAGGCAATATTGTTTCTTATCAAGACTTTTGAGGGCTCATAACCATCAAATGCTTTTAAAATCCACTTAACTACAGAGTAATGCTTTGCATTCTAATGTCTTTAAGACCCCCCTTTGATTTAAGAAGACAATACCAACCCCATTTAATAGCATGTCTCTTTTTATGATTTTTACCATCTGACCAGATAAAGCTTCTCAACATTTTTGTATTTTTTCAACTTGACAACTACCAAATAGTCAAGCAGATGAGTAATAAATATTGTAGGAAGAAAGCACTTACTAACAAACTTGAATTCTACGAAGGAAAGACAGAAGTTGGTTCTACCATTTGATGTTTTTATCTTCAATTTTCTCAAACATCCACTCCCACATTTCTCGAAGAAGTGTCAACAGCAAATGGTATGCCCAAGTATTTAACAATCTTGTAAGGCCCACCCCACTACCAAGTTCTAGTTTTTAACCACTTATGGGAGAATCCCTCCAACTAAGCACGATTGATTTACTTCTAGAAATCTTAACCCCAGATGATTTACAATATATATTGATTCTATCCATAACATTACCAAAAATTTCCTCAAACTGTTCAAAAAGTAATGCAATGTTATCAATAAACTATATATTAATCAAATTATCATTGTTTGGCAAAAAAATTCCTTTCACACAACAACCAATTCAACTAGATTTCAGAATATGTTGTAAGGCATCTAAAGCAATAACAAACAATGCAAATGCTAAAAGGCATCCTTGTCTTATAGATCTTTGTAGAGGGAAAGGCACAAATAATGATCCATTGATGTCAATCTAAGTCTAAACATCATTAAAGACCATTTTAACTATATTGCAAAATTTGGGAGGAAAACCAAAACACTCCAACACTAACAGGATGAAGAACCATTCCACTCTATCATTAGCTTTTTCAAAATCTAGTAGTATCAAACACACATCCTAATTAGAGTTTTTTGCCCATTTAAAACTTTTCCCAACTGGTAATTAAATTTTGAAGAATGTATCTACTTTTTATGAACCCAATTTTTCAAAGATGATTTTAGCAAGGATGTCGATGAGCCTAAGAGACAGCAATTTAGCCAAAATTTATATGATACATCGAGGAGAGTTATTGATCTCCAATTCTTTATACAAGATTTGGCCTCCTCCTTAGGAGCAATTTAATGATACTCCTATTTTTCTAAGGAAACTTGCCCAATGACTTTGTTGTACACTTCAATCAAATCTTCCAGGATCCAGTCAATATTAGCTTTGTAGAATTCAACAAGAATACCATCAGCACCTGGAGTTTTCCCATTTTCAAAAGATTTTATGAATCTTTCCAACTCTTCCTTGGAGATTCTTTGTTCAACCTCAACAACATCCTCTTTACTAAAATTCCTGGGAATAGTTCTTGCATAGAGATCTCTAGCTTCCTTACTCTAGTAGTTGTCATCCTCTACAAAGAAAAGTTTTTTGTATAAGTCACTAAAAGCAACTTTCATATATTCAACATCTCATTCAATGTCTCGTCAATCATGATAAACCAATAGCCTCCCTTGTCTATTTGGATTTCAAAATGTTGAAAAAATATTATGTTCCTTTATCCCCACCTTAAAGCTAGTTCCTCTTAGCCCTGATCTTTGCCCCCTGAGCTTTTACTTTTGTGGGCATCTTAAATTATGTTTCACATCCATATGAACTTTTTGGAAGATCTCATTTGTAATGATTTCCTCCAAGAATTTATCTTCTCTTTCATCTAATATTTTGTTTTTTCCAATAACTCTCAGGAAGTTTCTCCAACCAACCATAAAAAAATACCAATATTTTATAGCAAAGCTAACATGAAACACAGTTTTATTGATGTTTCTAAGAGTGTGAATGCCATTAATACACTCTTTATCCCCCAAAATACTAAAATTCGGCTTGAAATAACCTTCATTTCTATTTTTACCAGCAAGTTTTCCTCCCTTAACATTTATGATGGCTTCGATAGGGTAATGGTCAAACATTGTAAAAAGAGAAAATTGAACACAGTTATTGTTCTCTGCCCCCTCAAAACTAAAGAAGCATTTGTGAACATTAAATTTATGAAATTTTGAATGGACCCTATAGTTAATATTCTAATTGTTGCACCATGTATACCAAAAACCCTTACTATCAGTTTTCTTATTTTCGAGGGGGTCCATTATGCGTAAAATCTTATTAGTTTTCACCTAAAAATATAATTCAATATGTCACCGCCTATAATCCAAGGAACATTGGGAAGGGAGGAGAAAATCCATTTCCATAGCTCACTCCTCTCCCTATAGTCCTTAGAGCCATATATAGAACATATGCCAAATTAGATATCATCTTTGATGATAGTCACCTAGACCACCCTATTATAAGGAGAACATCCAAACTCATTGATAAAGAGAACTGATTCAGAGACAACCAAAATTACAGCAACACTTTTTCCCCAAGCATAGTTTGTGGAGTAGAAGTTAGAGTTCTTCCATACAAATTTGAGAGCACATTCAAGTTGAAAGCTCACTACTTTAGTTTCTTTTGTCATGCCCCGCCATGAAGACATCCCCTCATCCAATCACAGCACTCAGCCTGGACAAGAGAAACTAATACACAGCAACACCAATATGCAGCGATTAAGACTTAAGAAGGCAGCGCTCAGACAAATAATAAAGAGGAAGTTTAAAATAAAATAAAATATTGTTATTGCTTTAAGGGCCGACCCCTTCAAGGAATCGTAAGACTTCATGCAACGCCATCATTAATAAGGTGCCTCCCCTTGAAAAGTCATCCCTCTCCAGGTAGCTGCCTCTTTGAGAGGATTAAAATAAAATAAATTAAAATAGATTTAATGGAAGAGGTCGACCTCATTCAACAGCCACCTCTCTTGGGACAAGTCGTCCCTCCTTGGAGAAATTGCACCCTTTGGGTATGTTATAAAAGGAGAATAGAAGGTGTGGAGGAGGGAATCATCGATCAGCTTCAGAAAGGTATTTCATTCAGGCAACAAATATATTCAGAATATTAGAATGAACAAGGCAGTTGAGCAGATCATAATTAATTATCTGCACTCAAGGGCAGAATCAGCAGTTATTACAATTGCTGCTGTGAATATAGCCATCTTATGTGTTAATAGATATTGTAGTATGCTCTATCATGATTATTGTATGTAATGATATATTTATTATTGTATAAATCTGGACATCTTTAGTGTTTGTAATTCTCATCAAGCAACCATGAGGAGTGGGGGAAGTACGAATAGGGTGAGCAAGTACCAGATTTCTTTCTAAGTACACCACTCCAAGCTAGCCACTTGGAGCCAAGGGGATGAGTGTCCACCCTTGGGCTCAGAAAGGGAAATCTACGAGCCTCCTATTGTAGCTTCTCCCCAATCTCTTCATGGATTGGTTGTTGATCGTAAGAGGGATGGATAAGGCAGCATGGATAGGGAAAGCAGGTACAAGTTTATCCACTAAGTACGCCACTCCATGTTGGATGACTGTGTCTGCCACTTGGGGCCAAGAGGGATGGTATATCTGCTCTTGGGCTTAGTATGGATAGCTTCGCGCGGACTTATCATGTTTCTCATCCAAATCCTATTATGATCAAACTCCCAAAATGCATTATGGTTATTGTCTAGTTTATATAGTTTTGAAATAATTATGTATCTTTACATGGTTTAAATAGATAAGACATTTATTATATATGTTTTGATCATATGAAATATATTTCCAATATTATCTAACATGATTGCAGGACCTAAACCAAGATCTATCTTGCTTAAAGCATTTAATTGGTAAGTTATAACCCTAAGTACATTAAACGTGTGATTGCCCTAGAATCACAAGTTTAATGTAGTTAGGTCTATAACTTACCAATTAAATGCTTTAAGCAAGATAGATCTTGGTTTAGGTCCTGAAATCATGTTAGATAATATTGGAAATATAATTCATATGATCATAACATATATAATAAATGTCTTATCCATTTAAACCATGTAAAGATATATAATTATTTCAAAACTAAATAAACTCCACAATAACCATAATGCATTTTGGGAGTTTGATCATAATAGGATTTGGATGAGAAACATGATAAGTCCGCGCGAAGCTATCCATACTAAGCCCAAGAGCAGATATACCATCTCTCTTGGCCCCAAGTGGCAGACATAGTCATCCAACATGGAGTGGCATACTTAGTGGATAAACGTGTACCTGCTTTCCCTATCCATGCTACCTTATCCATCCCTCTTACAATCAACAACCAATCCATGAAGAGATTGCCATAAGATTTAGGGCAATGCCAAAAGGGGACATCACATTCTTGGAGAAGCAAATAATCTATTTTTGGCTATCGTTACAAAAACCTCTTAGAATGCATTTCCTATCAAAGGATTCCAAGCCTCATACATTCCAGCCGACACGTTTTAGCTTCATTTATGGATGGAAAACAGGAGGGGAAAGGCCTTTGATTTTTGTACAATCTATCAAAGCATTTGGGATTTTTTTCTTCCTTCCTTATTTTCTTTTCCTTCACCGTATCATCTACTATACTAGGAGAAGCATTTTTTGGACCAAGTGTCTCTTAATGGAACAAAGGATTAACACAATCAAGAATGACTTTTTGTCTTTTGGATTTACCCATGAAAATTATGTGAGCAAGTTCTTTGGAAACTCGAGAAACAATGTTTTAAAGATTTTGGGGGGCAATGGGGGGAATGGCCTAGCTAGCAACCTAGTACTTTTCCTTCAAGTTTTTCAAGGACAAATTCCTAGGCATTTTATTAATTCTCAAGCAATCCACCCTAGGGATTACGAACCAAATCAAGCTCTTTACTGACAAAAGGTAATTTGCAAGAATTATGATATATTCCTTGTAAGATTGAAGATCTTCCATTTTGGTAGGGATTACTTCCATAGTATCAAACTCATTCTCATCAATATTATTCATATTGGCTTCAATAATTTCTAAAAAGGGATCCTTATTAATTGTGTGGGGAATATCCCCTTTTTCTATTTTCTTATTAGCACAATCTTCATATAAGGCTACAAAACCACTAGCTACGAGTCTATCAATATTCTTAAAAATACTTGGACAATCTCTTCTTTGATGATCATCTTTCTTACAAAGGAAACATGCATTCGAACCTCTTAGAATTTCCATTTCACATTGTATCTAAATGTTGACCAATTAAAAGAACAAAATATATTGGATACACACAAAAAGCTTGAAAGAGATTAAAACCCTAGCATTAAGATGTGGGAGAGTAGACCCTATCTCTTCAATTTGCAATACATTGCCTCGAGGTTTAAGAGCCTAGGGAATGAAAGCTCGCTGACATGGGGTAAAATCAAAGGACCAAGAAATGGCCCTAAATACTGATTTATCCATATTCCAAAAATTCTTTCTTTAAAACCCTAGTTTGCATACCATGGTTTTTGAAAAACGCAATGAGTAATCCTTTTCTATCATTCTCTAGAAGAAAATGTATATCAATATGTTTCACCCAAACATTGATTATCCATTCATTGAAAAACTTGTTGACAAAAGAAATTCACTATCTAAACAAACAAAGAGCACAATTATGCCTTTTACTCAAACAAAGAGCACAATTATGCCTTATACTCTTTCTTCTTCCTTTTTAATAGTTTATATCATAACTGCATTTGGTTTAATGCAAAGTATTTTAGGAAGAGAAGAAGCCTTAGCATTTTCTTCTCCTCCGACTTCTTCACTATCAACGTTGCAATCCTTTCTTCCATCATCTTCACTATCAATTTCAAAAGCTACAATCTCCGACACCGCCTCTAGTTCATCAACCTTAAGGGCTGCATTATAAAAATTTATTCCCCTCTTGTTTCTATTTTCATTATTGATATCCCCTACATTCTCATAATCTTTGTCATCACTGAAGTACCCTGCATTTTTTGCAACCTCCGTTGATCTATTGCTTTTCTAAGCATGATACTCAGAGGTGCTTACCATAACCAACTTCACCTATCAACATTGGAAGGGTTTGGGCAATTGACACAAGACACAAGGTAGCAAACACCATGAAAAGACAGGGAGATCACGCAAATGAAGAAAAGGGAGTCAAATAAGCATAGAAATAATTAGCACAATATTGAATATTCACACACAAAACAGCAAACATGGCATATTGGAGAAAATATCAATCAAACAAAGTGTAACCAAGAACTGTGAAGAATACTAATCAGAATCAATCTTAGTGAGGACATGCATCCAAGAACACCAATGGAGGATGACTCTTTGTCTTCCTCACCAGTTCCCAAATCTCCTTACTCCTCTTTCCAACATTTAAGTTTGACAAATTGACCTCGAGGTAGTAGTTGTAATTTTTAACATGATTTTGTTTATTATATCATTTATATGCATACTATGTGGTGGCCTGAACTTACCTCATGTTATTAAGCTGTAAATATGTATATACTTACGATTTTTATATTTTTTTGTATAGATGTACCCAATACGAATCCAACCACCAAAAAATGTCATACCAGCATACCCAAACCCCCATACCTTAACCCAAACAGGTAACTTAAAAAACATAACACTGAAACAAAATAAAATCCTATCAGCAAATTAGCACTTTTATTATCCTATAAAGGCATCATAGCAGGGTAGTTTCTTATTGCACTAAACCTGCATGATTTATGTTGTATGGTGTTGGTCTGAAGCACATGTTAACTATGGTTATCATAATGTCCCATGCACCAATGCATACCCCTGGACACAGGCCATAGTAGCTATCAGGTCTAACGTTTACCCAAGTAAATCCCACATAACGTATAAACAGTCAAGAACTAAAAAGATCTGCGATATTACTAACATTCACACTAACATGTCCACTGTTGAGAACCGATAAAGAGAATCTCTGTTTTAAACGTCTAGTCTGTTTTCCTGGTTAATAATATTTGTTGGAGAAAAATGTCCTAGGTCATCTTGTGTTTATAACATCTGCATTTTTCTTGATTGAGTTGTGCTTGAGTGGTAAATGAAAACGGATGGGACTTTGCTTTTAGTTACTATTGAGTATAATGTTTTCCCAAGTAAATCCCACCTAAAATATAAACAGTCAAGAAATAAAAAGACTTGAGATCATACTAACATTCATACCAACATACCCACTGTTGAGATCCAATAAATAGAATCTCTGTTCTCAACCTCTACTCTGTTTTCCTGGTGAAAATATTTGTCGGAGAAAAATGTCCTAGGTCATCTTGTAATTAGCATATGCATTTTTCTTGATCCAGTTGTGCTTGAGTGGTAAATGAAAATGGAGGGGGCTTTTACAGCAAAGCTCCATGTTCAAATAATCAAAAGATATATCAATAAAGAATATGATGAATGACATACCACATAAAATAAGAGTTGTGACATATTTCAATGTAAAATATCAGATAGAAATCTTAGATGACTTTGACAGAATGAATATCCCATCATACTAAAAAGTAAGGCCCCCACAATGGTTGAAAAGAAGATTACTTACCAATCAAAGAAGATATATAAGTGTGTATTAATGCTGAGAAAGCATTTCAGAAATAGGATTTGCTCAACTTATTTTTAAGTAAATGGGAAACACTATGCACTATATGTGTTGTCGTACACTGTCAAACTCGGTGAACCTTTCAGCTAGGAAGAATAGGCCAAAGGATTTTTATTTTGTTAAATTTGGATGGGATTTCTACCTGGCCTTATGCTGGTAGGGCATGTTAAATCACCCAGATGCATGATCAGTAGAGAAGGAAGCCAAGTGGCTTGCTACCTATCTTACCACTAGACCATGGGCCACAGAAAAAGATTAAGATTTTCTCATCTGATTTGGTATTTTTATTTCAGAATTTGAACTGTTAATCAATAGCGATTTGACCTCTCATTAGAACCTCGCAAATGAGGTTCCAGCTAGTGCCGAGTCCTCCATATAAAAACAAAAAGAACTAAAAAAGTATTTCGATCTCTAAATTCAAATGCCAATCCAATATAAGTATGCCTGTGCGCAGTTGAGATGCGAAAGCTGGATTTTACAATGATCACACACCAAACTATCATTGGCGTTAAAAACCTTTACTATACTCGTACACTAAGAAGGTCTATCAGCATTTTTTCATGGCGAATTGTAGCACTCACCTGTCATCATTGGAATGTGCAATCTAACTCAAACACCTTTTGACTTAAAAATCTAAAATCCGCTACAAGCTTGAAAATATTTCTATTCTGCCAAATTCACCTGGCATATAAACCTTGCTTTGTCCTGCAGGCCATGGACCTAGGTTATCATAATAGCAATCACTTTGCCTCACCCTCCGATCATGCTCATCTAAACAAAGGTCATTCAAACTGCAAACTAGTAGTTTTAAAGTAGTCTTTATTTTTGTAGGTTATAAAATCAAGGGTTTCTATTGCGAGAGAGGTTTCCATATGAAGAGTAATTTGCAAAGGGAAAATACAGCAATTGTCAAAATGCTCATTTGAAATAGAAAAACAATAGTGTGGCCCCAAGTTTGTAAGTAATGGGAGCCGTCTTAATAGAATACCGCTTGAAATACATACTATACACGGCAGCTTTCATTAACGAAGTTGCTGTTCAAATCCTCACGCGACAGAGAAATTCTCATTGCGGAGCGCATGTTCGAACTGCCATGGGAAATTGTAATTTTCATAGCAAATCCTCGTGTTAAAAATCTCGCAAGACATGGAAACTTTCACAACAAGCCCCAGAATCAAACCCTCACGGGACAGCAATTTTCTTGGCAAAGCCTCAAGTTCCAATCCCCCACAGGCCGTGATGGCTATCAAAGCAAAGCCTCAGTTTCAAATCACTACAAGAAATAGAAACTTTCATGGCAAAGTTCCAGGTTCAAATCTTCACACAAGACATGCGAACTTTCAATACAAATCCTAAACTGCACATCCCCGCAACGTGAAAATTTTCAGAGCAAATCCCCAATTGCAAATCGCAAACAAGACAGGGTCGTTTTGATAGCAAAGCCTCGTGTTCATATCCTGACAAGACATAGGAACTTCCACAGTAGAAAATATGAATGAAACACAAAAATTAAAAAACTCACTGCCAATAGGTTTCGGGATTATCATCTCTGAGGAGGTGGACACCATTGCCAGGCTTGCAAGAGCTGACACTCCAAGCAGCCTTTTTGCTCATCTCTCGCATTTCGCTCAAGTCTGGATTCGTTATTATCTCCGCTGCTTCTGGATTTTCTGCTGACATTTTTTACCTCCAAAATTGCACCAAATTTGGAAAATGCTTGAGCTTAAAAATGAAATCAATCCTTTTTCCGCGTCTTTAAATTTTTAAATACCTCGGCTACATTCGAAGGGGCTGTGTTAAATTTGCTTCTTTAATAATTGAAAAGAAAAAATGTTTCCATACGGATTGATTTTGGGTTTCTTAAACTACCATAAATATCTTAAATAGATATGAATTTGAAACTATTTTATTTATTTTAAAGTTATTTTACTTTGTATTAGAATAATTTTATTTTATATATATAAACAATTAAATTTTATAAAATCTAAATTGTTTAAAATTTTATTTTTGTTTTATTTTATATTTTTAATAATTATATATTTAAAGTGGATTTTTTATTTAATTTATATTCTTTAAATTTTCTTATAATTGACAAATTAAAAAAAAAATTAAATTAACAAATCAAAATAACTTTTGACTCATAATTCTTTTTTAAATTGATTAATCTTAAATTTAAACTTAAAAAATTTATGAACCTTTCAAATATCTTAAATTAAGAAACTAAAATAATGTTTTGACTCATAAACCTTTTTAGTACCTATCAACACCAGAAACTATCACAATCAATTTTGCTTAGTAGGGGATTAAGTGTTGTACCTATTTTATAAAGTTAATATACAATTTTTTTACAAAAAATATTTAGAAAATGAATTATCTCCAATTTGATTGGTTGAGAAAGTTTCACTCATTTTTGCAACCTCCACGTTATTTAAGAAAAATGAATATTTTAAAAATAATAAAATATTAAGAAATTAAATGCATCATGTGCTATTTGATATGAATCAAAGGTCTGAAGGCGAAGAATTGAGAATATGAACTTTATTGCTTATAATAAACATGTATTCTTTACTTATAATAAGCATTTATTCTACTAACATATATGACGAAAGAAGGCACATCTGTTTTGGTATACAAGTTGTCACCTACAGATTCCTCAAGGCCAACCCCATGTCATGGCCAAGCTTACAATTGTTAGAAAATTTACAACTCTGAAAATAAATCTTGTACTCTTTGGTTAATATTGAAATCTCTATTTGATGGCTCGATTCTCAAACTTATACAAGAAGAAGCAATTCAAATGTTTTGTCCATCCTTTCAACTTTTTGGGACTCTCTACCCTGCCCTACTCTGTCTCATTCTCTAATTTTCTATTATGTTTGCTTGATGTTGTTGGTTCTCATGGACAAAAAATTGGAGGGTAGTTGGTACAAAATTGAGTTGTTTGCCAAGTGAGTGACACCCAATAATGGATTCTTTATATGTGCTTGCACGTTCTTCTGTGGTAGTAACTTCCTATGGATCTAGTATGGGAACCAAAGTTATGACATTTCCAAGTGGGGTGGGGGAGTAAGTTAATTTCACAAAGAAATGTCTAATACATGGATGTTAGGGCGTTTCCTATTCCATGTTGATATGTTTAGTCACTTTTAAGGAAGGCCATTCTAGGATTTTTTCAGCTTGGGCCTTTGTGGTATATGAGCGAGTAAGTCATTGTTAGTTCTTGCATTCATCTATCCTAGTAGTGACTTAGATTTGGTAGGGGAACTAAAGTTTTGGGATTTTCTCCATTAAGGGTTTCAATTTCATGAAGAATTGTCTACCATATGCAAATTAGTGTGTTTTCTTTTTCATGCTGCTATACTTGGTCCCTGTTCAAAAATGCCATTGTAGATATTTTGCAGCCCTAGCCATTATGTTAAATCAGTGATCTATTGTATGTTCTTGCATTCTTTTGTTATAGTAATATCCTGTGGATCTGTTAGGGGATCCAAAATTATGAAATTTCCCCATTAACTAGAGGGAAATTTCTTGAAGAATTGATTCATATAGGAATAGCATGTTTTGTATTGCATACTACTATAGGGTAAAAGTGCAAAGTTGTGTCACACTTTTATAAAGGAAACAACCAACACTAATCTAACTTTTAAACTTGAATCACTAGAAAGTGGCATATACGTAAACTAACACTATGATTTAGTTGTTGATAAAATGTTGAAAAATGATGTTACATGAGACGTCAAACTTTATATAGTAAATTTTCTTTTTTTCCTTTAAATTTTTTGTGTATATTTATAACTTGAAGCTTTAGGGCATGGATAATTTTTTTGCAATTTTAAATAAATATTTAAATGTGTGTATTAAAACACGACTGTTTCTAGTCGACGTCAACTTTAATATTAAATCTTTTTCTAAAATAAAAAATAAATTATACTATCTTAATCTAGATTCTTTTATCTAGGGCATCGTATTTATAAAAAAATAATAATAATAAGTTTTAGTATTTTTCTTGACATGGTAATCAACCTAATATTTTTGTGTTGATAACCTAATTTTAGTAAAAAACTAAAAATAAAATATAAATAATAATTGAACTATTAAAATGAATATATATTTGAAAACTACACTTATGAATCAATATTTTTACATTTTTTAAAAAATGTTATTTATATGAGTAGTTGTTGAAACATTAAAATTTTCAAATAATTTCATTTTTTAGTAAATTGGCCTCAAAGTGGTGCTACATATGTATTTAGCAAACGATTTTAGTTGGAAAAGTTGTGGTTGTATTTAACTTATCTAGAATGAATCTTACTAGATCATATGTTTGACCAAAGTTGATTTCTAGTTAAAAATACTAAAATTCACTTGTGTTGATAGGTTGGTCAAAAGTGTGCTACAGCTTTGTACTTTTACCCTATAGTTAGTCTTCATTAAGAAAAGTCATTGATTATATATTCTTGCATTCTTCTATTTTAATAATGTTGTATGAATCTGGTGGGAGTATTAGTGTGTTTTCTACGTCATGCTACTAACATGGAAAAATATTATCTAATGAATCATGTAGCCACTTATATTCTATTCATGGATCTAAAGTGATATATAAAGTTACCTCTTTTTATTTGAGGGGAGTTTTAGTTCATAGATAATTATTGTTGTATATTTCTTGTTTTTTATGTACTATTATTGGTATTCCAACCAGTCTTGTCAATTTCGGAAAGACCAGGATCTCTTGTGAATAGTTGGTGCTCTATTTACCTGTCCTAAGAATTAGTTTCATTCTCAACCCTATTTTTGACACTAGTTTCATTGATCTTTAAAAAATAATAGTTGTTTTGCCAAAGATTTGTTGGATAACCTGCATATTAGTTTTGGTCCAACATTTTGAGTTAGATACCAAAGTCATCATCATGAAAAAATGATTTGGTAAAAACACCAATACAGGTATTAATAGAGAAACTTAACACTAACTTTATTATAAATCCATTCTTACCATTAACTATTGAATTTTATACATATAGAATAGATATACAGATTGACAAAACAATGTTACTAGAGTTCAAATTGACATGTCCAAGAAACTTGAGTTTTACAATTCCACAAAGCTACTATTAAATTTGGAAGATAATATATGTAACAACCAACATAATGCTTTATATTCTTAGAATATAATATAATAGTTGAGGGATTCAAAGCAGCAAAATTAGAGATCACATCATACGTGTCAACCATAGTTGATCCATTACTCAATTGAAAGGCAATTAAAGCATGTGTTCCAATCATTTCTAGTATTTGTGGGTTTCTCCCCTAACCCACCCAGCTTCTAGAAGCAGTAGAGGCAACCTTGAAAGCTATATCTAGTGATCCATCCTCTGCATGGTAGTTATACGACATAGTAGCTCCTAAACTCAAGTTGTTGCAAGCTTGATATGTTTTGGTGTTATCTGTTGATGTGTTTTTTATGCACTTATCAACACAAGTAATGCGTAGATGCACTACCTCTCTTGAAAGACAATCTTCCACAATCAGATTGCAGAACATTATCCCAAGGTCTCTAATGTCAGGTCTTGACAGTGCTTGGAATATCTCAATTGTTTGATGTGATTTGTTGGAATCACAAGGCGATCTTACGGATGAGTTACAAAGCATGGGAAGTTGGGTTTGCAAATGCAGTTTCAAAGCGCTGGAAGTGAATGAATAGTGGCTGTCCACTCAAAACAGCAAGCTGAAACTCATCAAGTTCATCTAATTTAGCTTCATGGTGATGCTTTGGCTCCTACTCTAACCAAGGATTAAAAGAAATAGCAAAAGAAGAAGGGTTAAGAAAGCTATTCTAATCCCAAGCTACGAATGAACAGTAACAATGGTGGCTGCTAAAGTAGACAGACTTCTTAAACTGAGTTTTGCTTGACCAAGAGAAACCTACAGCTACACAAAACCAGTGCAATCTTCTAAGGACTGCAGATTTTCACATCACATACACACATCATGTACATGCAATCGAACTAAGTTGCAGCAATAAAGGAAAGAGGCTCAGACTAGCTTTGCAAAGTGATTCATCATCAATGAACCACAAAAAGCATGAGCTGGAAGTTCATCAAATACTACAACAGCAACACCATCATGACAGCCATTCAAGAAACTAATATGGAAGTTGAACCACGCATACATAAAGAGCAAACTCAAAAGGAACACCCATAAATCATGCAATGTTGCTTTCTATTGCTGCAGAATGTCTTTACATCAGTTCTCCAACCCTTACAAATAAGGGGCAAGCTCCTATTTATAGTTTTCCAAAGCCCAAATGAATGGCTAGGATCAATTACATCGTGTGGCTCATATTTGATTTACACTAGGGTTTCAACTACCCCACAATATTTAGCAATTAAAAATACATTACTTGTCTTTTCCCTGTTTTATCATCTAGTGTTTAGGTGTTGTAGCAGTTTCGTCATTTAGCTGATTTCTCTTTTCACTGTAGCTGAAACTGCCTGAAAGTTGTCTTTTGCTTGATGTGCTTGCAGTGTTCTTCCTTTGATCAAACGAGCCCATCAACAATTGGCATCAATGGATTGGTGGCTCCTGATTCGGGCAGAAAGCTCCTTAGAAATCATCATCATCTAGAAAAAGGTAGGACAACTCCCTCAATGGGCCTCTCCGATAGACCTGCGAAAGGCTTCTTGACTCCTGCAAACACAAAGTGTCGTAAGTGCATTTATACATGAGTTAAGGAAATTTTCAGTCAAACCTACAAATTCCCTGTTAGATCTATCCATGCATCATCAAAATATCTTGATATTCATATTTGGAGCTCATTTGGGCCATAAACATTAATGCGCGCTTCAAGGGTGCGAGCGCCATAGGGCAGAAAGACGACAGAAGAAAGCTAGAAGGCAGACAGCGGACGGAAGCCAAAACAGTTGGGAAGAAGGCAGGCTCCTGGATGTTCAAAACAACCGGGAAGGAGGCGGCTCCCAGATGTTCAAAACAGCCAAAAAGGAGGCAGGCTCCCGGATGTTCAAAACAGCCGGGAAGGAGGCAGGCTCCCGGATGTTCAAAACAGCCAAGGAGGGACAGACTCTCAGAAACGACCACAGAGGGCCTGGGTTCTAGAGGGCGGGAAGGAGATAGCCGCCAGATGTTCCAAACGGCCAAAGGGGGACGGACTTCCAGAAATGGCCACGGAGGACCTGGGTTCTAGAGGCCGGAAGGGAGGTGGCCGCTAGATGTTCAAAACGACATTAATGTGTGCTTCAAGGGTGCGAGCACTAGAGGGAAGAAAGACAGAAAAAGAAAGCTAGAAGGTGGACAGCGAATGGAAGCCAAAACAGTCAGGAAGAAGGCGGGCTCTCGGATGTTCAAAACAGCCGAGAAGGAGGCAAGCTCTCGGATGTTCAAAACAGCCGAGAAGGAGGCAGGCTCCCGAATGTTCAAAACAGTCTGGAAGGAGGCAGGCTCCTGGATGTTCAAAATAGCCAAGGAGGGACGGACTCCCAGAAACGGCCACGGAGGGCCTGGGTTCCAGAGGGCGGGAAGGAGATGGCCGCCGGATGTTCCAAACGGCCAAAGGGGGACAGACTTCCGGAAATGGCCACAGAGGACCTGGGTTCCGGAGGCCAGAAGGGAGGTGGTCACTAGATGTTCAAAACGACATTAATGTGTGCTTCAAGGGTGCGAGCGCCAGAGGGCAGAAAGACAACAGAAGAAAGCTAGAAGGCAGACAGCAGACGGAAGCCAAAACAGTCGGGAAGAAGGCGGGCTCCCGGATGTTCAAAACAGCTGAGAAGGAGGCAGGCTCCCGGATGTTCAAAACAGTTGGGAAGGAGGCAGGCTCCCGGATGTTCAAAATAGCCAAGGAGGGACGGACTCTCAGAAACGGCCATGGAGGGCCTGGGTTCCAAAGGGCGGGAAGGAGATGGCCGCCGGATGTTCCAAATGGCCAAAGGGGGACAAACTTCCGGAAATGCCCACGGAGGACCTGGGTTTCAGAGGCCGGAAGGGAGGTGGCCGCTAGATGTTCAATACGACCACGGAGAGGCGGAGTCCCGGAAATGGCCACGGAGGGGCTAGGCTCTAGAGGCCGAAAGGGTGGTGGCCGCCGGATGTTCAAAATGAGCACGGAGGGGCCGGGCTCCAGAGGCCAGAAGGGAGGTGGCCGCCAGATGTTCAAAACGGCCATGGAAAGGCGGAGTCTCGGAAACGGCCACAGAGGGGTCAGGCTCCAGAGGTCGGAAGGGAGGTGGTCGCCAGATGTTCAAAACGGCCACGGAGAGGCGGAGTCCCAGAAACGGCCACGGAGGGGTCGGGCTCCGGAGGCCAGAAGGGAGGTGGTCGTCGAATGTTCCAAAACAAAAAAGGGGACGGCTCAAACCACCGAAACTTAACCAAACTTTGATGAAACCTTGGCAGTTCATTTAAGCACATCACAAAGCACATCCACATCCCAGATCCAAAAAAGGGTGACCCCAAAGTCAAAAATGTGGAAACAAGAGCGACGGGGGTCCACAAATGTTTCCAAATAGCTAAGGAGGAAGGGAATTCCGGAGGGAAAGTTCTGAAACCATCGAAACTTAACGGAACATTGATGAAACCTTGGCAGTTCATTTACGCACTTCAAACACATCCCAGATCCAAAAAAGGTTGCTCCCAAAGTCAAAAATGTGGAAACGGGAGCGACGGGGGTCCACGGATGTTTCCAAACAGCTAAGGAGGAAGGGAATTCCAAAAGGAAAGTTCTGAAACCATCGAAACTTAACGAAATGTTGATGAAACCTTGGCAGTTCATTTATGCACTTCAAACACATCCCAGATCCACCAAAAAGTTGGCCCCAAAGTCAAAATTGTGGAAACGGAAGTGACCAGGGTCCACGGATGTTCCAAAACAGCAAGAACAAGACAAAAGGCAGAAAAATGGGACAGTGGACCTCATTTCTCCGAAGATTTGAATACCCCAAGTAGGTGAATTTGGGTAGGGGATTTGATAGTTTGAAGGCACATGACCAATTTGGGCTTGGAAAATGGGGCACGCAAAACAAGACAGGAGCAAAGCAGCCTGCCAAGAGCGAAAAAAAGGGGGTCCCTCCTTATGGCGGGGCATGTGTGCAAAACATGCACAACATTACCTACTGTGAATTCTAAAGGACAACATGAATTGTAATTTTGTGTAATTGCATCCCAATCAAACAGTAGCACAATGACTCCTAATATGAAGAATATGGGACTCCCCATTATTTGAATTCTACCAAAATTTACTCTTGAAAATTCAATTGTTAGGGAAGGGAAGTATGATTTTTGGAAGCCTCTCGAACTAACCATTTGCAGAATAAACAACATAACCAAGACAAAATAATAGAATTTTTAACAATATATATTACAATCCTATAGATAGCTACATGGTGTTTTTGGTTACAATATTTTTAACAAGTGTAGACCCAAAACATTGGAGGTGATGAGAGAGGGTGGTGGAGTATATGTGTCATCAAGAAATGAGGTGGTGTGACAAGCATTAATGGCTTCAATTATTACAAATTTGGGTTGTGAAACATTCTTGAGCTGAAGGCTTTTAAGGAGTATGATTGTTCGTCGTGCATTATCTGTGTTTAAGGCATGAAACTCAATATAGGGGCACAGGGTTTGTTGAGAAGTTTCCTGATATATCTCCAATGCTTTTACCATGTTTCATGAGACCTACATTTACACTCAATTCGTTATGTATGTTGATGTCGATTATCATCTCTAGAAAATAGTTAAAAATATCCTAAAATGAAGAATACACTAGTGAACATGTACACATAATGTGGAATTGCATATCACAAACTGTTCTCAGACACCTCAAAGAAATATGACTCCATGGAATGTAAGAATAACAAGATTTATACATCATGGATCCATTGAAAAAGCCTCAAAAAAGTTTGAACTTTACATAACTATGAACATCCATACCAACCTATTACACCCCGCCTTCCAATTATGAATTACTTTTTATCTTATGTTAAATACAATGACGAATTATATGATTATGAAGCTTTGATAGTTAAATGTTATGATGAATTGTATGTGATATAATGATTTTTGCATTTAATTGATTTAATTGAATTATTGATGAATATACAATGATATGAAAATGATGTAAATGTTATGGCTAACTACTCGGTTGCTTTTATAGTGAAAATGTAGGTAAGACTTCACACCCTCCAGAGGGAGAGGGAGACTATCACCTCAGAGAAGGGTAAAGTTTAAGGACTTGTTAGTAATGTCATATGAGTTCAATTTCACCTCATCGGGTTAATCTAAGTATCAAGTTTGTGAGTCTTAAACCAAAGTTAATAGGATAAGTGTCTTTAGGAAAAATAAGACCACTATCATCAAAATTATACTAATTGCAAATATCTTTTTATAAATAATAAATATAATATGTATAGTATATATAAATATATATATGGAATATATATATATGAGTTAAAGCATATATGTATGTATGTATGTATGTATGAATATATATAGATAAGATGCTTAAATATTTACGTATATTCATATATACATACGTATATGTATATGTAGATAAAAGAATAATAAAACGTATATATATACATATATATAAATATATATTATATTTTAATTAATTGCAAATTAAAAAGCCATATTAACATGACAGTTTAACCACTCATAAATTGTGGTGTCTAGGTTGATACATAAGGCTTCTTAAAAAACATTTTAAAAGGTTGTTATGGTGATATATCATAGCGCCAGAATGGGCATTATTAATTTGTTTTTGAAGTTAAAGTTTAAATTAAACCACAACAAAGTGGGGATATGAAACTTTTTGCATATGTTCCTATTCTTATGGAGATCATGACCTGGGCAATGAGTTTATGGTTTCCTATAGGCGTGTGGCAAGGGTGGTGAGAGTCGTGGCAGTCTTTGAGGACTTCCCCTATAGTTTCCAAGGGTTTTTCAAATTGATTTTTAATTGCATGAAACAACATGACAAAATTGTGGGGGGTTTTGGTTGTGAATGGGCTTAGTCAATGCAAATCGTGGCAATCTTGTGGGCTGCATAGGTGACCTTTTTGAACTATATTCTTCCTACCTTTGATGAAAATGCAAGGCATGGCATATTTTGAGCTATTGGAGCCTCCATTTTAGGCAACCGATTTCTATTTTAGGTGAAAATTCATTTATTGAAAAAGGCAAACACATTTGAAGTGAGGATAAGTAATTCAATCTACTCATATTTGCATTTTATCATGAGAAGAAGATAGAGAGAGTTGTGTGTGAACTAGAAGGAGAAGTAATATTTCTTTGTTGTTCATATTTGCATTTTATCATGAGAATAACATTGAGGAGAGCTGGGTGTGAGTTGGGAAAAGAAAAATAGTATTTTCTTAGCTAGTTATTATCTTTCTATTGTGAGAATACAAAGGGAAAAGGTTGAGAGTAGAAAGTGAAGAAGGTTGAGCGTGTGTCTGAGAAAAGTTGGAAATTACAATTACAAAGTTTGAGGTTGTGCGTAGAGATCAATAAGAGCAGGTTATTTGTAGCCAAGAGTTGGAATTGTAAGAATGTTTTCTTTGTTATAAAATTGTTATTTCCTTCCACTCGAAGAGCAAGAAATAATGTGTGTTAAGAGATAGTGTTAAGCTATTATCATGAAGCTAGGAACTCTTAGTTAATGTCATGCTAGAGGTTGATGTGTATGTTAAAGAAAAGAGATATTTTGACTAGCTCAAAAACTGAAAAATAAATACAATCTAAAAAAGGAGACTTTATAATATAATTTGCATTGCCTTTGTTGAAAGCAAAATTCAAAGGATAAATATATATTTAATCTTTTATATAGTCTATTATCCATGAATTTGTCAACGAAAACTTAGTGCAAATTCTAGAGAAATGACTAGACTGATTTAGTGTTTCCTTGGAAGAGTCAAATAAGACTAAATAGTATATTATGTTGTATATTTAATGAGAATTTGAGGTTGAGCATGATATTCAGTTGCTCAAAATCTTGATGATATTATATATCATGTACCCCATATTTCTTGTGATATTTTGTGAACCCAACACTATAACTTGATAATGGGAGGTTAAAACTTGAGTAAGAGGAAGTAATCCTCTAGTTGGTTTAAATATTATTATTTCCATGCCTATATGATGTAATGTCAGTATCTTTTGTATGACCATGATGATGGCATAGTGTCATCAATATTTTCCAAGAATCCTAAGAATAGGTAAGAAGGTAAATCTTATGGTTTGTGTTAGGACTTGAGTTAGAGGTAGTAGACTACACCCTAGATGTTATAGGAATGTAACAAGGGAATTCATTGTCCAAGATGTTTTACCAATCTAGTCATATTATCCACCTTAGTGGGAAAACCCTTTGAATGCAAATCTTTTGAAAGTAGAACTAATTGGTCTACAGTATGATTTTAACCTTAGGTCAGATAAATTCTCCAAGTCGAGTAGAGGTGGGTGAATGAACGACTCCACTCATAAGTAGTGGTTGAATATAGTTCAAATACTTTAACCAAAGAGAGTGCAATAGTCTTTGTTTGCACTTGTTGGTTCACTGTGTTCCAAATTTTCTTAACTAATTAGAGTTGGCATTCATAGTTGGAAGGTATCCATAGTTGCTTGACAGTATTGGTTAAGTAGGGCACAATGCTAGAGCTCAAATGAAAATACTAGGGGGTTCTTAACTATACTCTTCATCAAAGGGTAGGACCACTTCCTGCTAGGAAGGTGTGTGGGGGACCGTTGGTCTGTGGTTGGAGGTAAAGCACCTGGGTGATGCTCTCCCTCTTGAAAATGAAATGTCGAGTCTTGTGAGATAGAAAGTATCCAGATATGAGATCTTTGACCTTGTTCCTTAAAATTTAAATGTTATATCTTTATTTATTTGAAATAATTGATGTGGAAAATGTAAAAGGAAAAAGTTGTTTATTCTTTTCAGTTTGAAAAGTAAAATGAGTTTATTATGAAATGCTTATGTATTCAATTGTGCAGTTGTAATTTCAATTATTGAAAAAAAAAATACAAATCCTATTTTTATGGAATGATTTAATTTACTTCATGGTTAAAATTCCTAGTAATTTCCTTGTTGTAAGGTTGTGATTGTTACATATGGTATCAGAGCTACCGGGTTCCACAGTTTGTGCTTATGAGCTCACTATGTAAGTTTAACCACCAAAATTAACAAGGGCTAATGTTTGGATATTCTTGTGCTAGAATGGTGAGGCTTAAGATGACTACCAGGAAATCTATGATTGGCAACGAATGGTATCTCAAGGCCAAGAAAGAGCATGAAGCTCTAATAAAAACCCTAGAATGAAATAACCTTAATGAGGAGGTATGGCTTGGTGACTCTAAAACCCTCAATGATGTTATAACACAAATTAAACATGAGAAGAAGCAAATGGAGGAGGCAACCAAGGCCATAGCACACATACCACAAGTTGAGTCAGATAAACCATCTCCTTCTAGAAATATGCCAAGTGAAGGCAGCATCAACACCCCTTTAAACAAACCAAAAGGGTTGGGAGAGCACTTGTGAGTGCGTCTACCACCCGAGCTCATAGTGATAAACTCTAATAGTGATGAGGAATTTGAGGGATATACTCCTATTGACCACAACAAATAGTCATTCTATGCTAAACCTTACAATAAATAAGGATGGTATGTAATCCATCTTTGATATAATAAAAGAAAGTTTGAAAATTAGTGTCCAAAAATCTCTCTTTTGCTTATCATGGAATGTATGGAAATCATTTTAATTTAAATGAATGAATGTGATAATTGGGAACTAATTGAAACATTTAAACTAGAAAGTTTAGGTGAAGTAGAACTCCATAATGATTCGAACTAGGAACAATCAAGAAAAAAGTTAGGAGATAGGACAACCTTTTGGGAATTTTGAGAAAAAACTTGACCAAATTCTCACTATGTTGCACAAAACAAGGGAGAGAATCAATAACCTCGAGGGAGAAGTTAGGGGAAAACCTAGAAAGGAACCCACCATTGAAGAAAAAGATGAGAACTGCCATGAGCGCAACACTCAAAGTGATAATACTGAAACCCATTCTGAATCTAGGTTAGATGAGGCTAAAAGAAACCAATTGGCCAAGGAGTTATCAAGAGATACAAAGAAAATAACTCCATCGAAGTTTGATGGGACGGTGAGCAAAGATTCTGCAGAGGCATGGCTCATTGAAATGGAAAAATACTTTGAGATTTGAAATTACCCCGAAGTGACCAAGGTAGTTTGGGGAGCTTACCAATTGGCTGGAGAAGCATCCACATGGTGGATGAACAAGAAAATGGAGTTGGGTTTGAGCTCTTTGAAGTTAACTTGGGATGAGTTTGTAGCTATCTTTAAGCAAATATGGTTGCCACATCTCTACTTTGACCAGAAACTCATGGACTTCCAAAATTTAAGGCAAGGAGATTCTTCTATGAACGAGTTCTGAGAGAAGTTTACATGCCTTCAGAAATATGTTCCAAAATACCAAAAGGATGGGAGATTCAAGATCAAGAAGTTCATTATGGGATTAAATGCCCAAATTGGTGGAGAGGTAAATGTGCATGGTCTCACCACAATGGACCACGTATATCAGAAGGCTATTAAGTAGGAGCAAAAGCTCAAGTCTAGGGTTGTCTATGTTGATGTTATTGGCAGCGTCGGGCTTCTACTTCTAGCCCAGATCATTCTATGAAGAACAAATTAAATGATAGCCTAATGACTATTTAATTTTTAAGGCGACTTTTGATGAAGAGGCGCTTCATCATTAATTAATAATTACATATCTCTTGGAGCCGACTTTCTTGATCTGCCACCTTTGGAGAGACGTAATTTCCTTGAAGGCCGACATCATGTTTTGACAAGACGTGATTCTTGGTAGAAGGTCATCTTGAGGACTTGAAGAGTTGTGACCTCTCTCCCTCTCTTGTATTTATATGAGATCATCTTTCATTGTATCATCGATTATCACATTCATAATTCATAGTTCGAGTTTCCAGCAAGAGCAAATTTATCCAAGAGCAGATCGAAGCCTTTGAAGGAGGTTGATATACTTATCAAAAGTGTTGTATTATCTTCAAGAGATATTGCATCATTTTGGTGTTGTGTTTGGCCTCATTATCAGCCTCATTGTAAAAGAGATCATTGGTTGATATTCAATATATAAGCGATATATTGTTGCTGGGTTTTTCTCCCTCAAGTGGAGGGTTTTCCCAGGGTATATGTTGTGTCTATGTGTTATGTTGTATCTATGTGATTGAATTTGAATTAAAATTTGCTTATTTACATATGTTCATAAAAAAACTAACATGGTATCAGAGCGGGTTTAGAATAAGATTTGAGCAGATATGGCAGATTAAATTCCAAAAGAATCAAGTCGAATTAAGAATGAAGAATTGTTGATTTGGCATCAGTATTCTCCTTTGCATTCTCTTATTCTAGAAGAGTCAATTTGAATTCATCAAGTTGCTACATCAGGAAGAAAATTCTCAGAAGTTGCTTGGAAAGTTAGAGGATTTGACATCAGATGGTGTCTACGATGAATGGTTGGCATTCAATGGTGTTCAGGAAACAAGCCATCTGTCAGGTTGTAGCAACCACGAATGTGTATTGGCAAGGAATGACCACTATTTTTTATTGACTTGAGATGTCACAGGGGCACACGTCCAAAGGAATCAAGACCTGAGGTGGAGACAAGTCCTTACGTCGTCCAAGAAAAGCCTCTGGCTCTGGCCGACATCATTTTGAAGCAGCAATTGTCATCAGCCAGTTATCTCAGGCTGACACCATCCTGAAGGGCTGCGTTCATCTTCCAACAGAGCGTCCTCTGACCAACATCATATTGGAAGTCCTCATAGTCACCTACACACATCATTCTCCAGATCACGTCAATAGCATAGAGTGCAGCATAGTTGCGCTCCAATCAGTCACGGGCAAACTCAAGTCTGAAGTTTGCGTCAACTCACCCGTCATCTGAAGCAGGAACATTTCTCCATATCAAGACCATCTCATGCTGTAAGCTTCAGTTTGTAATTTGGATATTCGGGTATTCATCATTGATGCGAAATTGGATATCATTATTGATTGCTAAAAATTTCAATGCATCTATTGATCACTTTTGTGGCTTGAGAATCATCACTGCTAGGTGACATGACATCGATGAGTGACTATACTCCTAGGAGGCATTGCCTGAAATCACAACACAACAATTGCCTACTCCATAAAACCTTCAGGACCTACTTACAAAGTTAAAGCTTTGAGTTGTCATATTCCTGCAGCAGGTCGTGTGGATGCAATTGATGCTAGGTCATGATGATGACTGGATCGAGTCCCGTAAAGCTTGAAGACTTGCATGTTGGTCAGAATCGAAGGCTTATCAAATAAATTTCCTTTAAGAGTCGTGATTTGCAATCTAGCGACTTTGGGCATATTGTAAATCCTGAATGGGCTCCCAAACATCAGTATAGTTCGTCACTATTGGACGAATTACTAGATAAGTATTTTTTTGATTTTTTTCAGGTAAAACTCAATTTGTTGAGTTGTGCAGATCTGATGATGTTTATTTGATCATTTGTGTAGTAAAGATCATGTTTTCTCTTTAATAGTGATCCCTGGGATGAGATCCTTTGGAGACACCTTTCATTCATTGTGAGATGTTCATGCTAGTTGTGAAAATTTTTGAGTGTGACTTAGAGATGAAAAGAGAACTGCAATCTCAATTGTGATTGGTTGATCACATCGATAACATTCTCTTTGTGCATGGACTATGATGGTGCCTTGAGAGGCCTGATTCTATGTTTTATATGTTGGCTGCATAATGCGTCTAAGAAATCTGAGTTGATCAGATTATCTTTTGTTGTACTGAGATTAGCACTCTCGAGAGGAGTAAAAGATGGAAGAAAGATATATCAAAATTCAATAAAGATAAGTTTCTTTATCCCTTTATTCTGATCTTTTGATATTTGCTACATATTTAACTTATAGTTTGATTCTTATATATAAACTATTATTAATCCTTTAAAATGCAGGTTGAATCGACAAGCAATTGAATGAGTTTTCTCAATGACATTCAGAGGGTGTCAAATTCTGAGGATTCAAGGATCGAGTTGTGAGCATGTCCAGGAACAGGGTTAAGGTTTTGAGATCAGTCAATGGAAGGGAGTTCACTTCCAGAAGACTTCTCTGCAATCTATGAGGCAGGGATCAAGAGGGAGTTATGTGACTTACCAAGAAGTTAAAATATCAGCTATGTAGGTTGCAGTATTGCAAGGATAGGTGCTAAAAATCCTTGGAGGTCATCTTAAGCTACTAAGAATAGAATTGCACAGATAGTCATTCTAGATTTGACATTGGTAGCTCCACAAACCTATTCAAGATAGAGTGATCCAGGATGAGGTCAAGAAGGACAGTCCTAAACTCTTGCAAGTCATTAGTACTAGAGGTGTGTGTTGGAAACCATTTCTCTAAGGCAAGCGTTGCAGGCAATCTTGGACAACGAGGTCAGAAGGTTGATGCAAGAAATTGAAGCTTCAGAGGGAGTCAAGAATGCATTCCTTAATGATGTAATTAAATATGATGCTCCTCATGCTTGGTTTGAGTTTCTCCAAGAATGATGTTGATTCAAACGTGTACTCCAAGGTAATTGATGGTAAGGCATTGTTCTTGGTTCTCTCTATTGATGTTTTATTTCTTACTGGAGAAGAACACCTCGTTATCAAATGCAAGAAGGAGTTGGCTTCTAAATTTGAAATGAAGGATCTTAAGTACATGCATTACTTCCTTGGTTCAGAAGTATGGAAGAGGCCTAATGAGAGCATTCTGAATCAAGGGAAGTATACAATAGACATGTCTTGAAGAGATTTGGTATGATGGATTGCAAATCCATGTCTACTCTGATGGAGACCAATTTTTAGAGGCTAAAGGAGGCTGCAGCTAGTTCGGATCTGGTGGATCCTACTATGTATAGGCAGTTTATTGGATCGTTGATGTATCTAGTCAATACTAGACCAGATATTTGCTATGTAATGAGTGCACTTAGTCAGTTCATGAGTGAACCAAGGAAAATACACCTAGTTGCAACAAAGTATATCCTGAGATACTTGTGTGGCACAGTTGGTTATGGCTTGAGATATTCTTTTAGTGTAGACTTGAAGCTGCATGGATATTCTGATTTTGATTGGGTAGGGTGTGTTACTGATCGAAAGAGCACCTCTAGATGTTGTTTCAGTTTGGGGTCTGCGATGATATCTTGGTGTAGCAGGAAGCAGTCTTCAGTGGCACTTAGCACCGCAGAGGCTGAGTATATTGCAGCTTGTGTGGTAACTCAAGAAGTAGTGTGGCATCAAAAGCTTCTTGCAGGACTATTTGGACAATCGTTGGAGTTGATTTTCATCCATTGTGATAATAAAAGTTGTGTGAAGCTTTCTAGCTGAGAGGGAGACTCAGCATCAGTGATCTTCTATGATTCACTTTAATGCATTTCTCTCTATGAGAGAGATTTGAGGTGCAAGCCCTTGTTAATGCATTTTCCTATGAGACTGGGGAATTTGAGGTGTGAGCCCTTATTAATGCATTTTCCTCTAAGACTGGGGAATTTGAGGTGTAAGTCATTGTTAACGCATTTTTCTCTGTGAGAGAAATTTGAGGTGAAAGCCCTTGTTTCCACCCTCTAGGAGTAGCCATGGTGGATGTCATGTGTGTGACTCCATGACAACATCATGTGAGAGAGTTTGTGATGATTTTCTTGTACTTTTGCTTTTCACCCTCTGGGAGTAGCCATGGTGAATGTCATGATGAGATGATGACATCGCATTGAGTGATTTCGTGATGGGCACTTGTGCACATATACCATTCATGGGAGTAGCCATGGTGGTTGATATCATGATGAGGTGATATGTTCCTTTTCCACATATGGGAGTAGCCATGGTGGTTGACATCATGATGAGGTGATATGTCTTGCACACCTGGAAGTATTCCTCCCTAGCTGAGAGGGAGTGTTGATGTTATTGGCAGCGTCAGGCTTCTACTTCCAGCCCAGATCATTCTATGAAGAACAAATTAAATGATAGACTAATGACTATTTAATTTGTAAGGTGACTTTTGATGAAGAGGTGCTTCATCATTAATTAATAATTACATATTTCTTGGAGCCGACTTTCTTGATCTGCCACCTTTGGAGAGACACAATTTCCTTGGAGGTCGACATCATGTTTTGAGAAGACGTGATTCTTGGTAGAAGGTCAACTTGAAGACTTGAAGATTTGAGACCTCTCTCCCTCTCTTGTATTTATATGAGATCATCTTTCATTGTATCATCGATTATCACATTCATAATTCATAGTTCGAGTTTCCAGCAGGAGCGAATTTATCCAAGAGCATATTGAAGCCTTTGAAGGAGGTTGATATACTTATCAAAAGTGTTGTATTATCTTCAAGAGTTATTGCATCATTTTGGTGTTGTGTTTGGCCTCATTATAGGCCTCGTTGTAAAAGAGATCATTGGTTGATATTCAATATATAAGCGATATATTGTTGTTAGGTTTTTCTCCCTCAAGTGGAGGGTTTTCCCAGGGTATATGTTGTGTCTATGTGTTATGTTGTATCTATGTGATTGAATTTGAATTAAAATTTGCTTATTTACATATGTTCATAAAAAAACTAACATGGTATCAGAGCGGGTTTAGAATAAGATCTGAGCAGATATGGCAGATTACATTCCAAAAGAATCAAGTCGGATTAAGAATGAATAATTGTTGATTTGGCATCAGTATTCTCCTTTGCATTCTCTTATTTTGGAAGAGTTAATTTGAATTCATCAAGTTGTTGCATCAGGAAGCAAATTATTAGAAGCTGCTTGGCGAGTTAGAGGATTCAACATCAGATGGTGTCTGTGGTGAATAGTTGGCACTCAATGGTGTTCAGGAAACAAGCCATCCATCAGGTTGTAGCAACCACAAATGTGTATTGGCAAGGAATGACCACTATTTGTTAGTGACCTGAGATGTCACAGGGGCGCACGTCTAAAGGAATCAGGACCTGAGGTGGAGACAAGTTCTTACGCCATCTAAGAAGAGCTGTTGGCTCTAGCCAACATCATTTTGAAGCCGCGATTATCATCATCTAGTTATCTCGGGCTGGCACCATCCTGAAGGGTTGCATTCGTCTTCCAGCAGAGCGTCCTCTGACCAACGTCATATTGGAGGTCCTCATAGTCATCTATGCACATCATTCTCCAGATCGCGTGAATAACATAGAGTGTAGCATAGTTACGCTCCAATCACTCATGGGCGGACTCAAGTTTGAAGTTTGCGTCAACTCACTCGTCATATGAAGCAAGCACATTTCTCCATATCGAGACCATCTCATACTGTAAGCTTCAGTTTGTAATTTGGATATTCGGGTATTCATCATTGATGGGGAATTGGATATCATTATTGATTGCTAAAAATTTCAATGCATCTGTTGATCGCTTTCGTGGCTTGAGAATCATCACCGCTAGGTGACATGACATCGATGAGTGACTATACTCTTGGGAGGCACTGCTTGAAATCGCAGCACAACAATTGCCTGCTCCATAAAACCTTTAGGGCCTACTTACAAAGTTAAAGCTTTGAGTTGTCATATTCCTGTAGTAGGTCGTGTGGATATTGTTGGAAATAGGATGCCATTTAATTGCAAATCCTAAACATTAATTATTTCATGTATCTCCTAAGTTATTGGAATGTGTTCAACAACACTAATATTAGGATGAGATTAATTATTTGGATGAAATAAATCATGAAATTGACATTTGTGGTTATTCCTAAATAATAGGAACATGTGGGTGCACACATGGTAAGGTGACACTCACCTTGAGTTCAGTTAACTATTCAGAGTAAGAGATAACACTTTTGAATGCATGTAAAGATCCTAGGAGTTAGGGTTTGATGTTTACATGCATGAAGTTCAGTTCAGTTCAGTTTAGATCAGTTCAGTTCAGTTCATTTTAGAATTAGTTTAGTTTAGTTCAATTCATTTCAGTTTAGTTATGGTTCAGTTATCTCCAATTGCATGCAAGTGCGTTTTGCATGCATGTTGGTTATTTTGAGTTGCATGTCGTTAGCTTCAGTTAACTTGGAATGCATGGCTAATAACTTGAGTTGTATGACAAATAACAGGGACTACCTCCAATTACAGGGGATGACCATTCTTGCATGAATGGTGTTGAGTAAATGTTTTAGTTAACAAGAAATCACTTGGAGCCAACTTGGGTGCCCAAGATGCTTTCTTGGATTTACCTCTTTTGCATGTTAAGATATTTTTGAAGGCTCAGTTAAGTAGGATTACTTATGGGTGCCAACTTTGAGGAAGAGCTTTGGAATTATCACCGAAGTGAAGGATAAGTTGTGACTTCAGTTTGGGATGCCCAAATGGATGAAGCACATGTTTTAGTATTGTTCTTCATGAGATAACCCTATTTGCATGAGATATGGCGTACCTTTTAGGGATAGGGCTTGTGCATTTTAATTGTAACTCATGTTGAGTTTACAAAGTTGATTAAAGCCTATATATCTCAAGCAAGTTGAATAGAGTTGTGAGAGTTTTTATTGCAGGTTGTGAAGAAGATTGGTAAAGGCAGAAGAAGCATTCTCAAGCAAGAATTGAAGCTATTGTAATTTAGAGATTGAATAATAGAATAATTCTTGGTGGAGTTTTTTCCCGAAAGGGTTTCTCCACGACACATCTTGTGTAATCTTTCTAATATCCTGTCTAATTCTTCTATCAACTTCTGTCTACATTCTACAACAGTAAAATAGATTAATCAAGATAATCACCCAAAAAGAATATATATAACAAAGAAAAAGCTTACTTAGATCAGCAATATTAAAGTTTTACAGAGTATTAAGCTAAGAAAACACCTCATTTTTCAACAGATGCAATTGGTGCTAGGTCACGATGATGACCGGATTGAGTCCTATAAAGCTTGAAGACTCACACGTTGGTCATAATCGAAGGCTTATCAAATAAATTTCCTTTAAGATTCATGATTTACAATTTGGCGACTTCGGGCATATTGTAAATCCTGAATGGGCTCTCAAACATCAGTACAGTTCATCACTGTTGGACGAATTACTAGATAAGTATTTTTTTGTTTTTTTTTTAGGTAAAACTCAGTTTGTTGAGTTGTGCAGATATGATGACATTTATTTGATCATGTGTGTAGTAAAGATCATGTTTTCTCTTGAATAGTGATTCCTGGGATGAGATCCTTTGGAGACACCTTTCATTCATTGTGATATGTTCATACTAGTTGTGAAAATTTATGACTGTGAATCAGAGATGAAAAGAGAACTACAATCTCCATTGTGATTGGTTGATCACATCGATAACATTCTCTTTGTGCATGGACTATGATGGTGCCTTGAGAGGCCTGATTCTATGTTGTATATGTTGGCTGCATAATGCATCTAAGAAATCTAAGTTGAGCAAATTATCTTTTGTTGTACTGAGATTAGCACTCTCAAGAGGAGTAAAAGGTGGAAGAAAGATATATCATAATTCAATAAAGATAAGTTTATTTATCCCTTTATTCTGATCTTTTGATATTTGCTACATATTTCACTTATAGTTTCATTCTTATATATAAACTATTATTAATCCTTTAAAATGAAGGTTGAATCGAGAAGCAATTGAATGAGTTTTCTCAATGATATTCAGAGGGTGTCAAATTATGAGGAGTCAAGGCTCGAGTCATGAGCATGTCTAGGAATAGGATTAAGGTTTTGAGATCAGTCAATGGAAGGGAGTTCACTTCCAGAAGACTTCTCTGCAATCTATGAGGTAGGGATCAATAGGGAGTTATGTGACTTACCAAGAAGTTAAAATATCAACTATGTAGGTTGCAGTATTGCAAGGATAGGTGATAAAAATCCTTAGAGGTCATCTTCAGCTACTAAGAACAAAATTGTACAGATAGTCATTCTAGATTTGACATTGGTAGCTTTGCAAACCTATTTGAGATAGAGTGATCCAGGATGAGGTTAAGAAGGATAGTCTTGAACTCTTGCAAGTCATTAGTACTAGAGGTGTGTGCTAGAAACCATTTCTCTAAGGCAAGTGTTGCAAGCAATATTGGATGAGGAGGTTAGAAGGTTGATGTAAGAACTTGGAGCTTCAAAGGGAGTCAAGATTGCATTCCTTAATGATGTAATTAAAGATGAGGCTCCTCATGCTTGGCTTGGGTTTCTCCAAGAATGATGTTGATTCAAATGTGTACTTCATGGTAATTGATGGCAAGGCATTGTTCCTAGTTCTCTATGTTGATATTCTATTTCTTACTTGAGAAGAACACCTCATTATCAAATGCAAGAAGGAGTTGGCTTCTAAATTTGAAATGAAGGATCTTAAGTACATGCATTACTTCCTTGGTTTAGAAGTATGGAAGAGGCCTAATGAGAGCATTTTGAATCAAGGGAAGTATACAATAGACATGTATTGAAGAGATTTGGTATGATGGATTGCAAATCCATGTCTACTCCGATGGAGACCAATTTTCAAAAGCTAAAGGAGGTTGCAGCTAGTTTAGATCTGGTGGATCCTACTATGTACAAGCAATTGATTGGATCGTTGATGTATCTAGTCAATACTATACCAGATATTTGCTATGTAGTGAGTGCACTTAGTTAGTTCATGTGTGAACCAAGGCAAATACACCTAGTTGAAACAAAGCATATCCTGAGATACTTGCGTGGCACAGTTGGGTATGGCTTGAAATATTCTTCTACTGTGGACTTGAAGCTACATGGATATTCTGATTCTGATTGGGTAGGGTGTGTTACTGATCGGAAGAGCACCTTTGGATGTTGTTTCAGTTTGGGGTCTGTGATGATATCTTGGTGTAGCAAGAAGCAGTCTTCAGTGGCAATTAGCACTACAAAGGCCGAGTATAATGCAACTTGTGTGGCAGATCGAGAAACAGTGTGGCATCGGAAGCTCCTTGCATGATTGTTTGGAAAATCGTTGGAGTTGACTATCATCCATTGTGATAATCAAAGTTGTGTGAAGCTTTCTAGCTAAGAGGGAGACTCAACATTAGTGATCTTCTGTGATTCGATTGAATGCATTTCTCTCTATGAGAGAGATTTGAGGTGCAAGCCCTTGTTAATGCATTTTCCTCTTAGACGGAGGAATTTGAGATGTAAGCCCTTGTTAATGCATCTTTCTCTACGAGAGAAATTTGAGGTGAAAGCCCTTGTTTCCACCCTCTGGGAGTAGCCATGGTGGATGTCATGTGTGTGACTCCATGACAACATCACGTGAGAGAGTCTGTGATGATTTTCTTGTACTTGTGCTTTTCACCCTCTGGGAATAGCCATGGTGAACGTCATGATGAGATGACGACATCACGTTGAGTGATTTCGTGATGGGAACTTGTGCACATATACCATTCATGGGAGTAGCCATGGTGGTTGATATCACAATGAGGTGATATGTTTTGTTTCCACATATGGGAGTAGCCATGGTGGTTGACATCATGATGAGGTGATATGTTTTACACAACTGGAAGTATTCCTCCCTAGCTGAGAGGGAGTGTTGATGTTATTGGTAGTGTCAGGCTTCTACTTCCAGCCCAGATCATTCTATGAAGAACAAATTAAATGATAGCCTAATGGCTATTTAATTTGTAAGGTGACTTTTGATGAAGAGGCGCTTCATCATAAAATAATAATTACATATCTCTTGGAGCCGACTTTCTTGACCTGCCACCTTTGGAGAGACGTAATTTCCTTGAAGGCCGACATCATGTTTTGACAAGACGTGATTCTTGGTAGAAGGTCATCTTGAGGACTTGAAGAGTTGCGACCTCTCTCCCTCTCTTGTATTTATATGAGATCATCTTTCATTGTATCATCGATTATCACATTCATAATTCATAGTTCGAGTTTCTAGCAAGAGCGAATTTATCCAAGAGCAGATCAAAGCCTTTGAAGGAGGTTGATATACTTATCAAAAGTGTTGTATTATATTTAAGAGATATTGAATCATTTTGGTGTTGTGTTTGGCCTCATTATCAACCTCATTGTAAAGGAGATCATTGGTTGATATTCAATATATAAGCGATATATTATTGTTGGGTTTTTCTCCCTCAAGTGGAGGGTTTTCCTAGGGTATATGTTGTGTCTATGTGTTATGTTGTATCTATGTGATTGAATTTGAATTAAAATCTACTTATTTACATTTGTTCATAAAAAAACTAACAGTCTATAGGGAGAAAAATTGCAAGAAATTTAATGGGTCCCAGTTGTCCCAGCCTTTCAAGAGAAGGAATGACAAGAAGGAATATCATAAGAGGGGAGACAAGGGTTTTCATAATGATTGAAATGAGTCCAAAGGGTACAAAAGGAATAGCAATACTAATAATAAATTTAAGAGAAATGGGGATAACTCAGGGAAGCCTTCAGAAAGGTGAAGTCCTCGTCGAGGATTTTTTCATGTGACGGTGACCACTATGCAAGTCATTGTCCAAAGAAGACACAAGGGCCACAACCATGAGGAAACCCCTCACCATTGCAGCAAGCAACCTTCCAACAAAGGATCCATGCGGAAAATGACAACCATTAGGTTGAGTACCAGATCACTCCTATTAAGACTCCAGGTATTTTATTTGGTGTACCCATTACAATTTTGATTCATACCGGTGCTACAGACTATTTTGTTTCACCAAGAATATTAGGTAAAATATCTAGAAAAGCTAGGTAGATGGAAAATTCTTGGTTAGTCGAATATGAAAACTAGTTAAAAGCTTAGGTAGAGCAATGCTATTTGAAGCTAGGATTGTTTTACCAAGCTTTTCAATAGAAGTTGACCTATATGTAGCCCCCCTAGGGTTCTATGATGTCATTCTAGGGATCAATTGGTTATGAAGAAATAAGGCCAAGGTGGATTGTTTTGCTAAGATAGTATAATGTCTACATGACCTGGGGAATAAAATTTTTATACAAGGAACTTCCAAAGAGGTCAAGATAAGGCAAATATATTCCATGTAGTTAAAAAGGGTTAAGCTAAGAGGATGTCAACTCTTTGCAGTTAGAATGGAGGAATTAGAACAATCAAAGAATAATAGCGAGTTCATCTTTCAGGATGACTTGATGTTCTATGAGTCCCAAAAACTTCAAGGAGTGCGATATGGTGAATCCATGGATCAGGAAAGATCGGACATGGAGAAGTACCCATTTCTTTGGAACTGTGAGGATGTGTTTCCAAACGAAGTGCCTAGATTACCTCCCAAGAGATTCTTCAACTTCTCTATTGATATCATACCAGGATCAAAGCCAATGTCCAAAGCTCCTTACCAGATGACCACAACAAAGTTGATGGAATTGAAATCTTAGTTGCAAGAGTTGCTAGAAAAAGGTTTGATAAGACCTAGTGTTTCACCTTGGGGAGCGCCTATAATTTTTGTTAAGAAGAAAGATGACACATTATTCTTGTGCATAGATTATTGCATGCTCAATAAAGCAACAATAAAAAATATGTATCTGTTGCCACATATAGATGATCTTTTTGATCAAATGCGTGTGGAAACAATTTCCTCAAAGATCGATTTGTCATTTGGGTATCATCAGTTGAGGCTCAAATACGAGGACATCCATAAGACAACCTTCAAAACCTGATATGGGAACTATGAGTTCACAGTCCTACCTTTTGGACTAACAAATGCACCTGCAACATTCATGAAATTGATGAACAATGTATTCAAAGATTATTTGGATAAGTTTTCTCTTGTCTTCCTTGATGATATTTTGATATATTCCAAGAATGAGGAAGAGCACCATCAACATTTGCAGTTTGTTCTTCAACAGGTAAGGGAACATAATTTGTTTGGAAATATTTCTAATTATGTGTTCTTCCAGAAGGAAGTACAATATTTGGGCCATATAATCTCGGCCAAGGGAATTGTTATGGATCCTGCAAAGATTAAAGTTGTCTTAGAGTGTCTTGCACCAAAGAACATGCATGAAGTTTGTATTTTTATGGGATTGGCGGGGTATTATAGGAAGTTTGTGGAAAATTTCTTAATAATTTCCCATCCCATCACTTCTCTACAAAGAAAGGGTAAAAGGTTTGAATGGTCTGAGAAATGTCAAGAGGCATTCGACCTATTAAAAGAGAAGTTAAATTCGATGCCAATTTTGAAAGTTCCTGACCCAAAGGGATTTTTTTGGTCATCACTGATGCCTTAGAAGAGGGTTTAGGTGGTGTGCTTATGCACGATGGATGGGTTATTGCTTATGAGTCCAAAAAATTGAAAACTTACAAGAAAAACTATGCACCTCATGATCTTGAGTTGGCAAAAATTGTGCATGTGTTGCAAATGTGGTGACAGTATCTGCTAGGGAAACCTTTTGAGCTAAGGTTAGACCATCAAGGTCTCAAATATTTTTTACCCAACCTTACTTAAATGCTTGTTAGAGGAGATGGCTAGAACTAATACCAAATTATGAATTCGAGATCAGTTACATCAAGGGCAAGGATAACCGAGTTGCAAATGCCCTAAGTCGAAGGAGGCATATCTCCTCAATGATCTCTGTGCAAACTAATTTCAAGAGTCAAGTGTTGCAAAAGTCTAGAGGAGACAAATATTATGAGCAGGTAAGATAAGCTCTCATGGACAACCCCTAAGATCCAAGGTATGATGGGTTTCACTTTGAGTCAGATGGACTATAGAGATTCAAGGGTAGAATATATGTTCCAAACTCATGACAGTTAAGGAACATGGTATGGAAAGAGATTCATTCTACACCATACTCAGGACATCTAGGAGCGATGAAGCTTTTGGTTGATGTTAAGTTACTATATTTATGGAAGGGAATGAATAGGGATGCTGCAAGGTATGTAGTGGAGTGTCTAGAATGCCAGAGGGTGAAAGCAAAGTATCATCCTTGGTAGGACTTTTATACCCTCGTGAGATTCCATGGTGGAAATGGAAAATCATCATCATGGATTTTGTGTAGGGTCTTCCTATGTCTAGAAATAGGCATAATGCAATATTGGTATTGTTGGATAGAATCACCAAGGTAGCCCATTTTATACCTGAGATGACTGATGGAGCACCAATCATAGCCTGAAATTTTATACAAGAAGTTTTCAGGTTGCATGGTGTTCCAAAGAAGATCATCTCTAATAGGGATGCTTGCATGACTTTGAGGTCTTGGAAAACCTTATTCACCTCACTAAGAACTCAATTGAACATAAGTTCAATGTATCATCCAAAGAAAAATGGTCAGACGAAGAGAGTAAACCAAGTATTAAAGGACCTATTGAGGGTGTATTGTATGGATTAACAATACAAGTGGGAGGACTATCTTTTGCTTTTAGAGTTTGCGTATAATTACTGAACATTTTGTAATTAAAATGACTCTATTTGAAGCATTGTATGGAAGAAAGTGTTGAGCTCCTATAAGTTGGGATAATCTAGAAGATAGGATTAGCCTTGGTCTGAAAATGCTATTAGAAATGGAAGGACATGTTAGATTTATTAAGAAAAAGGCTTGTGAAAGCCAACGATAGACAAAAATTTATGCTAATACCAAACACATACCCTAGACATTTCTAAGTAGGAGAAATTTTTTGTTAAGACTCGAGCCTCATAAGAGTGCAATCAAATTTGGGAAGTCTTCCAATTAGCTCCTCGTTATGTAGGTCCCTTTGAAGTACTCAAAGAAATTAATCCAGTTGCCTACAAAATTTCTCTACCACCAGCTCTTGCTAGAATGCATAATGTATTTCATGTTTCATATCTTAAGAAATATATTCTAAGTAATAATCATACAATTGATTGGAATACACTTCAGGTTTAGGACCTAGGGGTGGTCATGATTGAGCCTCTCAAGGTGCTTGAAACACATAGGCTCCACCTGCGTAAGAGAGAGGTGATGCAATGCAAGGTCTAGTGGGACCAATATGTTGAAGATGATGCTACATGGGAAGATCACCATGAGATCAAATAGAAATTTCCCCATCTCTTGCTTGATTTTGAAAACAAAAATTAAAACTTTTATTTGATTTGTTATATGTTATGATACTTTGAATCATTAGGGACGATGATCCCTAAGAGGGAAGATATGTTACACCTTGCCTTTAAATTAAAAACTACTTTTTACCTTATGTTAAATGAAATGATGAATTATATGATTATGAAGCTTTGATAGTTAAATGCTATGATGAATTTTATGTGATATAATGGTTTTTGCATTTAATTGAATTATTGATGAATATGTAATGATATAAATATGATTTAGATGTTATAGCTAACTACTTGGTTGTGTTTCTAAGTGAAAATGTAGGTAAGAGTTCACGCCCTCCAAAGGGAGAGGAAGAGTATCACCTAAGAGAAGGGTATAGTTTAAGGACTTGTTAGTAATGCCATTTGAGTTCAGTTTCACCTCGTCAGGTTAGTTTAAGCATCAAGTCCGTGAGTCTTAATCCTAAGTTAATAGGATAAGTGTCTTTAGGGAAAATAAGACCCCTATCATCAAAATTACATTAATTGCAAATATCTTTTGTAAATAATAAATATAATATGTATAGTATATATGAGTTAAAGCATATAGATGTATGTATGTATGTATATATATATAAAAATAAGATGCTTAAATATTTATGTATATTCATATGTATATACATATATGCATATGTAGATAAAAGAATAATAAAAAGTATATATATATATATTATATTATATTTAATTGCAAATTAAAAAGCCATATTAACATGACAGTTTAACTACTCATAAACTATTGTGTTTAAGCTAATTCATAAGGCTTCTCAAAAGATAATTTTAAAAGGTTGTTATGGTGCTATATCTTAGTGCCAGCATGGGCATTATTATTTTTTTTTGAAGCCACGTTAATGGTTAAGTAATGCACATTTAAAGTTTAAATTAAATAACAACAAAGTGGTGATATGAAACTTTTTGCATATGTTCCTATTCTTATGGATCCCATGACCTGGGCAATGAGTTTATGGTTTCTTGTAGGTGTGTGGCAAGGGTGGTGAGAGTTGTGGCATTCTTTGAGGACTTCCCCTATGGTTTCCAACAGTTGTTCAAACTGATTTTTAAATGCATGAAACAACATAATGAAATCGTGCGGGGGGGTGGGTGTGCGGGGGGGGGTTTGGTTGTGAATGGGCTTAGTCAATGTAAATCGTGGAAATCTTGTGGGCTGCATAGGTAACCTTTTTGAACTATATTCTTCCTATCTTTGATGAAAATGTAGGGCATGGCATATTTTGAGTTGTTCGAGCCTCCATTTTAGGCAACCAATTTCTATTTTGGGCAAAAATTCATTTATTGAGAAAAGGCAAACAAATTTGAAGTGAGGATAAGTAATTCAATATGTTCATATTTGCATTTTATCTTATCTTGAGAAGAAGATAGGGAGAGTTGTGTGAACTAGAAGGAGAAGTAATATTTCTTTGTTGTTCATATTTGCATTTTATCATGAGAATGACATTGAGGAGAGTTGGGTGTGAGTTGGGAAAAGAAAAATAGTATTTTCTTAGTTGGTTATTATCTCTCCATCGTGAGAATACAAAGGGAAAAGGATGAGAGTAGAAAGTGAAGAAGGTTGAGTGTGTGTTTGGGAAAAGCTAGAAGTTGTAGTTGTAAAGTTTGAGGTTGTACATGGAGATCAATAAGAGCAAGTTATTTGCATCTAAGAGTTGGAATTGCGAGCATGTTTTCTTTGTTTTGAAATTGTTTTTCCTTCTATTCAAAGAGAAAGAAATAATGTTTGTTAAGAGATAGTGTTAAGCTATTATCATGAAGCTAGGAACTCTTAGTTAATGTCACTCTAGAGGCTGATGTGTATGTTAAAAAAAAGAGATAATTTGATTGTTTCAAAAATTGAAAACACGTACAATTTGAAATAGGATACTTTATAATACAATTTGCATTGTCATTGTTGAAAGCAAAAGTGAAAGGATAAATATATATGTAATATTTTATATACTCTATTATCCATGAATTTGTAAAGGAAAACTTAGTGCAAATGCTAGAGATGTGACTAGACTGATTTATTGTTTACTTGTAAGAGTCAAATAAGACTAAATAGTATATTACGCTATATATTTAATGAGAATTTGAGGTTGAGCATAATATTCAATTGCTCAAAATCTTGATGATATTATATATCATGTACCCCATATTTCTTGTGATAATTTGTGAACCCAAACTTATAACTTGATAATGGGAGGTTGAAACTTGAGTAAGAGGAAATAATCCTCTATTTGGTTTAAATATTATTATTTCCATGCTTATATGACGTAATGTCAGTATCTTTTGTATGACCATGATGATGGCATAGTGTCATCGATATTTTCCAAGAAGCCTAAGAATAGGTAAGAAGGTCAATCTTATGGTTTGTGTTAGGACTTGAATTAGAGGCAGTAGACTAGACCCTAGATGTTACAGGAATGTAACAAGGGAATTTATTGTTCAAGATGTTTTTCCAATCTAGTCATATTATCCACCTTAGTGGGAAAACCCTTTGAATGTAAATCTTTTGAAAGTAGAACTAGTTGGTCTACAATATGATTTTAACCTTAGATCAAATAAGTTCTCCAAGTCAAGTAGAGGTGGGTGAACAAATGACTCCACTCATACATAAGTAGTGGTTGAACATAGTTCAAATACTTTGGCCAAAGAGAGTGCAATAGTCTCTTCTTGCACTTGTCAGTTCACAATGTTCCAAATTTTATTAAATAATCAGAGTTGGCATTCATAGTTGGAAGGTATCCATAGTTGCTTGACGGTATTGGTTAAGTAGGGTACAACACTAGAGTTTAGATGTCAATACTAGGGGGTTCTTAGTTATTCTCTTCGTTGAAGGGTAGGGCCACTTCTAGTTAGGAAGGTGTGTGGGGGAATGTCGGTCAGTGGTTGGAGGTAAAGCACCTAGGTGATGCTCTCCCTCTTGTAGATGACATATCGAGTCTTGTGAGAAGAAAAGTATCCAGATATGAGATCTCTGACCTTTAAAAGCTAAATGTTATATCTTTATTTATTTGAAATCATTCATGTGGAAAATGTAAAAGGAAAATGTTGTTTATTCTTTTCAATTCGAAAAGTAAAATGAGTTTATTATGAAATGCTTATGTATTCAATTATGCAATTGTGATTTAAATTATTAAAAGAAAAAAAATATATATCCTATTTTTATGGAATGGTTTAATTTACTTCATGGTTAAAATTCCTAGTAATTTCCTTGTTGTAAGGTTGTGGTTGTTACACAACTTTTAAAAAGAATTTTTAATACCCTTGTCATTTTTTTAGAATTTCAAATATCCTTATTTTTAAATGTTAAAGGATTTGATCAGCCATGTATGTTTTTATCCTAAAATCTGAAGACCCATATGTTTCTTTTTCAGAATATTGGACTTTTATTTGTTAAGTTTTTAGAATATTATGGAGCCACATATTTACTTTTCTACCCTCTTTCAAAGCTTTCAATCTCACGTTCTTATACAAATGTTTGCGAATAAATTAACAAACCTTATTTTCTTTTTGTTTTCTTTGATTTCTATTAGACAGTATTGTGAAGGAGCTTTGTCCACAATGATATTTCCAAGGAACTTCAATAATTAGCTAAGCCCCATTCGAGAGGCCTTATTTTGTTAATGGTTGTTAATGAGATAAAGGTCCCTATGCATCTTTTTATTGGTTTTTTTTGCCCATAAACTACGTTCATAAGCTTCACATTCTATAAGGATGATTGCCTCTTCTTTATTCTTATTTCATGGTTATTATTTTTGTTATATAAAAAATAATAGTTTTTGGTGTAGCCTCATTTGAGGTCACTCAGGATGATGTTTTTTAAGACTTCCCATTTGAATGTTGAGGTGATCTACCATCAAGATTGTGGCAACTTTATGACCTGACTTATTTTGGTAGGCTCCTTGTTATGGTTTGAATGAGCCACACTTTGGTGTTGAGGGATTTGATCCCATGCTATCTTACACAAATCAAATAGGAATTGAACCTAGGGCCCCTTTTGTGCATGCTTGGGTGCTCTATCACTAGACCACTCTTTGTAACTGGCTCTTTTTTCTTTGCTCCTTGTTATAGTTTGGTTGTGTGTCATTTTAATTAGTTGTTACACTACCTATAAGAGCTTCACAATTTGTAAGGGCAAGTGCATAGTTTTTTCATATACCATCATTAGTGATTTTGTTACATAAAAGGTTATAGTTTTGAACACAATGATTGCGAAGATAGTTCATCCTATTCTACGTACTTTTGTGGGCTAGTGATGAAACTGACTTCTAGAAGTTTTATAGTATATACCTAAATAGAACACCATTTATGATAATTAATAAAGAGTTGGGATGTTCGTATACATACCTATACAAAATAATCAATGGATATTATCATATTTGGGTAGTCCAAGGGGTTTTGATGTATTTGTGAATTGTAATAGAGGACAATCATATTTTGTAACACAAGTTCAAAAATCCTTCTTACCATAATAAGGCTACCCATGTTAACATTAGAGATTTATGAAAGAAAAAAATTGGCATGTTATTTGTAACAACTTAGGTCAATCTTAGTATTTCTAATCCAGGAATAGGAGGTCATATGCCATGATTTTCACTAGCATCCTGTATGCCCATGTCAATAGAAAATGGAAGAGGAATTTTGTTTGAATTGACAAGGTGAAATATTGTGTAACTGGTCTTACTATCCAACTCAACAAAGCATCCACCAATGGCACAATTCCTTTATGAAACCCATAGAAGTGCACTATTGGTTTATCTTTCCAACTCACCATCTACCTAGCCAACCCCACACCAATTCATATCTTTCCAGAAATGTTAAAATAAAACAATGTACCATTCATCTATTTTAATTGATGTGGAAAATAGTATTTGAGTGCAAAAATTAAACACCATTAAAAATAAATGTTTAAATCAAAAATAAAATTTTAAAAAGGTTTTTCATACAAAAAGAAATCCTCCAAAGAAAAAGAAAAGAAAAGAAAAATTCTCAATCCGTCAAATATGTAAACACGTGTGCCACTAAATTAATCACATATTGTCAAATTATATATATGTATAATTTATTATTTATTATATTTATATTTATATTGTGTAGTATATAACAAAAATACTTCTTTCAACAATTTTATTTTGTGCATGTCCTATAATCATGGCATTCCACACACACACACAATGATAATATTTAAAAAAAATCCCCCTTTCATTAAGCTTTGATGGATGTCCATACCTTATTCTTAAGCTCTCATATTGACACAAGTAGCCCAAAGTATGTTGCCAATTTTTTTTAATATATAACAAAAATACCTCTTTCACTAAACTTCTATGGATGCCCATACCATGTTCTTAAGATTTCATATAGGCACATGTGGCTTAGAGTATGTTGATTTATTTTTCTTTAAATATTTTAAAGCCTAAATCACACACAATCACTTACTCTCTCTCTCTCTCACACACACACAATGATAATATTTTAAAAAAATCCCCCTTTCATTAAGCTTTGATGGATGTCCATACCCTATTCTTAAGCTCTCATATTGACACAAGTAGCCCAAAGTATGTTGCCAATTTTTTTTTCTTGAAATATTTTAAACTCTCATATTGGCACAAGCAACCCTAAGTATGTTGCCATTTTTTTTCTTGAAATATTTTAAAGACTTGTCAACAAATCCATTTTGTGCATGTCTTACAATCATGGGATTCCATGAAACCATATTTTTTGGAGGCATTTTTTCAAATAGTTCACACCCTTTGTTCATTTTGAATAAATGTCTACCAGAGTAGTTGCAACTACAACATCTGAGAAAATTTCTCCATCCTTTATGTTTTTATGGATGTCCATACCCTTTTCCAAAGTTCCCATTTTAGCATAACATACGAGGATGTTGGAAAAGGTTATAGAGTTTGACTTAAGTTGTGTTAATTGTATTTGTTTGAAAGTTCCTCAGGTCTTTAAAAAAAATAATTTTATGAATAATTTGTAAACAAGGCATTCCATGAGAGCATGTTTCTCCAAGGTATTATGTTAAACACTTCATGTGCCTTTGTTATAATTTGTTACAATTTTGTTGAAATCAATCTAGTGACAAAACTATAGATAGTTGATAATTGAATATTTTTGTAAACAATGTGCCTAAATTATGAAGATTGAAAGTTGAGAAATTTAATTTGAACATTGAAAATTGAATAACCTCAAAAAAGTGTGTATCCTATGTAAATACAAAGCAAAAACTGTGAAGATTGTGATAATTTGGGCCAATGCAAAGAGTAAATCTAAATATTTTGTTTCAAGCCATCATTGCTCGAATTTTTCATTAGAAGATATGTTCTTTGGATTTTCTATTAAATGCTTGTAATTACCCCTCTAAAATCCCCCTTTTATTTCCCCAATCCATCCTTTCTCCCATTTTTGGATAGCTCTCATGTTTTGTTGTTTCGGTCGTCTGTGTAGATTCAACAACTAAACACACTTAACCAACATAAAATTAAAGTCACATACACATTAATATTTTCAATTACAATATAAATACTATTATTACAATACTATTAAGACAGGTACTCACTACTACGTGACACTTGTTTAAAATTGATTAAACTTTAAATTTAAATTGAAACTTTTTATAGGCCTTTCATATATATATATATTAATTACATGTTACTTATTTTAGATTTTTTTAACTATTAAATATTAATATTTTCACATATAACAAGATGCTAAATTTAAGGTAAAAATTAGGAAGCATAATTAGACTAAGTTGATGAAATACGGTAAATATGGTGATTTGGTCATTAAGAATAGTAAATTAGACAATATATTTTAGACATTGAATAAGAGAAAGGGTCATGTTTAGCTTAATAATTAAAGAATGATGTCAAGTGGATAAGATTTAAAAAAAAATGCTAGATCAGATTTGGGAATAGTATCTTTCTATCAATAAAATTATTTGAAACTCTATATTAGATTCTTGTCCTATCAAATGACAAGTTTGTCAGTCTAGGGAAAATTCATTGACTATGATTTTTCATCTATGCTCTAAATTTATCTAAGCAATTTGTAAGGTTTTATCTTGTAAGGTTTTAGCTTTTTCGAAGAATCTAGAGACTATTAATATTGAATGACCAAGCCATGAAGTCATTGCACCTTGAACAACCCCTTCAAATTGAACAATATTGAAAATAGCAAGAAAGTGTCTAAGATGTAAATTCTTCTCTTTTTTATTGTACCAAATCAAAGTGTGTTTCTACCCATGTTATAGAATGATGTTTCAAACGCTTCCAAGAAATCACTAAGATAAATATTTAAATGTTTTGAATATTAGAAAATAATCATAAATTGTGTCAAAAGTATGTTTGGTCAACTTAAGTTAGAAGGATAAAGGGGGCCAACTGGCCAAATTTAAATTTTGAATCTTAAATTGGAAAGGGATAAGTTTGTGATGTTCACATACTTGTCTTGAAATGGAATAATAGTCAAATCTAGGTGGAAAACAACTAAATAGAGGGGGGTACATATATAGGCATGATAAACATGGAAATAAGAAAAAAAAACTTAGGAATGTGTGTAAATGGACAAGGTAGGGCTAAATGTATAGGGATATGTGTAAGTGTAAATGGATAAAGAGATTAACTAAATGAGCCCAACTTCATAGAATATCATAAATTTTTCACTGCGTACATGTATTAAAGCATTACCTCAAAAGAGGTACAAAAGTAAATGGGAAATGGCATGGATATATTGACTTCACCATTAAATTAATATATTAACTAGGTATGATGGATTTTTTTATTATTTAAATTTGAGTACTATAATTAGACTAGCTATTTAAAATTTCATTATACACACCTCTACCAAAAAGAAAACTTATTACAATATATATGTGTCAAGGAGACCACATCTACCCCTTAATTAGGTAAATATACAATCAATATATAAAAAAAAGGTTTAGCAAACAGTTGTGTAATAGTGTAATATGTTCAGTTAGCACCATATAAAGAAAAGGACAAGATACAACTTAAGTATAGACCAATTTTAATGTTCTTATTATAGTAAAAAATAATGTAATATCTCCATCCATGATATTACTCCAAACAATATTTATGGTAGTTGTTTTCTTTATAAGTATCATCTCGGAGAAAGTCTTTATGTTATCACTGTTATCAAAATTATAATGTTTAACTTCGAGATCGGTGATATATTTATTGTTGGTAGCAATTTTATCAAGAGTATTATCATAATTATAAAATTCAATATTTTTTTTAGAATTCCATGTATTCTTTAATAAAGTTCTCATATGGTTTTCTCATGTAATGAGGCTAAAATTGAGCAAATTTGATAAATGATTTATACACCATTACTAGCCTTCATCAACAATTTTCATGTCTCTTTATTTTGGGATCTGAAGAGCCATCATGACCCATTAAAAAAATGTTATAGTATGTGAGTCTACTAGAAGACTCCATAAGGTGCCTTGTTTTGTCCTAGAAATTATCACCATTTCTCATTTTTTAGCCATTTCTCATTTTTTAGATAAATCATAAAATATCAATAAAAGGGAAATCCAAAAGAAATTAGCATTCATATTCAAGCCATTAACAAAACCAAATAATATCTCATGCCAATATAAGTTCTTTCTAATGTTCCACCCAAAAATATTTCTCATAAAAAGTACCAAATATTTTTATCATAAATGCAATTAAAAAATATGATCAAAAGTTTTTGGGAAATTACAAACATTACAAATAATATTTGAAAAATCATAATTATGAAAATAAGAAAGCTTTTGCAGGCTCTTCCCTTCTAATTTTGATCCAAAGAAAGCTTTTTTAGGCTCTTCCCTTCTAATTTTCTACTTTTAAATTTGGTCTCAAGATCTTAGATGTCGATTGATCTAATTTGTCATTGGGTCAAGTATTCATATCTCCTCCTCCTCTAAATCATTTGTTGTCCAATCTTCTACTTCTATCTAATAGTTGACATTTTAATTATCAATGGGGGTTATATTCTCTATTGTTGCCTTCGATCATTCTATTGTAGGATTGGGTGCATCTTGTTTTTCCCTAATTGGCCCAGGCATAGATTTCACCATCTTGTCCTATGTTTGGTCAATACTATGTTTGGAGTTGTGTCCCTGCAAGTCATGCTCTTTCAGAATTGGTTTATTTTCCTGATTCACTATTTTATTTATTTATTTATTTCTTTCTGTGGATCGCATTCTTCTTCCGTAGTTTTGCTCCTATTCTTGTGTGCCATTTTTCAAATCTTACAATTAAACTAGTTTCTCTATCTTATAGTAATCTATATACATAACGTCAAGCGATATATATTTTTAGTATATGGATTGTTTTTGGAGTACCCGATATAATATTTGTGATTGGAGACGACCACGGTGATGTATCTTAACAACTTATGTCCCCAAAATATCCTAGCCAATCCATAGGGGATGCATTCCTGTGTAACAGAAAAAATAATCAATAATGGGAGCCAAGTTTTTCTGTCTGTTATGAATAAATGTACTTTTTGAATCTTGTGAACTATTTGTATGGTTATATGTTATATTTTATGCCTTCACTTGTCAGTTCCTATGGTGATAGCCAAAGGAACTTGTATGGACACGTATTAAAATACTAATGGGGATAATCATAGAACACCATAATGTTCAGAACTAGAAAACACGCCTCATTCTTTCACAAACACACATGAAAAAAGCAACAAACTATTTATAGCTGAAAATTTTCAAGATCCAAATCCAAGCCAACAACATACATGTAAATATCAACAAACTGAACAATTAAAATGGTTTGCAGATTCATGCATATCAATAAAATAACAACTATTGTAAAGAAAAAAATGAGCTCACTTATTGCATCTGATCAAAACTTCAACATCACAATCAACCACTTTCAATTTTTCACTAATTCATCCTCTCTATCATTACACGAATTCTGAAAAATGAATCTTTTAGATTCTATTCACATTTTTGAAAGATGTGTGTATCATGGAGGGGGGTGGGGGATGTTGTGGGTGTGCACGTATCTTCACCTATAAATTTATCATAACCCACAACTTCAAACCTAACTACACTATAAACAATGAGGTAAATGCATTGTCATGATAGTAACTCTGCTACTATTTGAAACACAAGTGTAACACAGACTACTCAACATGATGCCTCTGACCTAATGATAACCAGGAGAATTCATTCAAAAAATAGTATGGCATTCCTATTCATATGAAAACTAACTAGATTTCATGGGATGTCATTCTAAAATGGGATCTTGTTTTTTATGCTTCTACGAAACGGATGCTGTTTTGAAAAGTTGCCAAAAATGGAAAGTTTACAAAATGGGGTCCTATTTTGAAAAGTTGCCAAAAATGGAAAGTTTTCAATAATGGAAAAAATAAAAAATGGAAAGTTTCTAAAAATGGAAAAAATCAAAATGGAAAGCCAAAATGGAAATTTTCAAAATGAGATCCCATTTTGAAAAGTTGCCAAAAGATAAGTTTCCAAAAATGGAAAATTTTCAAAATGAGATCCCATTTTGAAAAATGGGATCCCATTTTGAAAAATAGGATCCTGATTTTTAAAAAAGGGGATCATGTTTTAGTTTTAGGCTTGGGACCCTGAACCTAAATGGGATCTCGTTTATTAAAAAATGGAATCTCGTTTTGTTGAACCCGATTTTGGGATTTCGGCTAAGGCAAAAACTTCCACATTTTGTGGACTCAACTTCATGCATCTACCCATTTAGGGAAGGCAAAAAAAACATGGTGAGATCAAAGGAGAACTAAACAAATAGAAAGATAGGCCAAAGTCTAAATGACCATCCAAAACCCCTAGGAAGAGAAAAGAGAAGATTTGCAACTACAAAAAGCAAGGACATGTAAGGAAAAAATGAAAAAAACTTATGATGATTCTTCCATTGAGAAATCCTCTAATGATGATGATAATGATGCTTTGTTTATTTTTGCTAATGTTGTTAGTGATGACTATTAGATAATTGATTCAGGTAGCTTTTGCCATATGATTCACCATGAGGATTTCTCATCTTATTGAGATTGTGATGGAGGAGAGTTAGGTGATAAAAAATTACATTAGATTATTGGAAAGGGATAGGTACAACTATTTTTCACTAATAGAAGAGTGAAAAATCAAGTATACATTCTAATGTACTTGTGAGAAGTATTATACATGTATCCAAGTTGATTGATTCTAGATTGCATGTTGGCTAGAGGAAATATGGTAATAGCAAGAGGCTCATAGTGTGGAACTTTGTTTAAGCTTAATACCTACGCATTTTATAATTTTTCCAATGTAATTGTTACTTATGAAAATGCATGTATATCGTGGAACCAATATGTAGGTGTACATACTATTATTAGCAAAAATATTGTTGAAAAAATTCCTCTTACTATAACAAGTTTGATTTATGTGAGCATTGTGTGTTTTGAAAGTAGAATAGGGTTTATTTTCTTTTGGAAGAACTAGAGAAATATTTTTCTTAAAATCCATTCACTAAAATGCATTTAATCTAGTGGATGTGGATTCTATGGTAAATTATATTATTATGTTTCATTTATAGATGATTAGTCAATATACACTTGGGTTTATTTTCTTGGATCCTTGTTCTAAATTTCTATCTATTTAAGGGCTTGGTTGAGAAATAATCAAATAAGAAGATAGAGGTGTTCATATTTGATAATAGAGGTGAGTATTTATCTAAATAATTTGATGATTTCTCTAAGCATGTAGGTATTACATAACAAAAGACTACCCCTTATACTCCATAGTAGAATGGGGATGCAAAGAAGATGAATTGAACCTTAATGGAAAGAGCAATAAGTATTAAGTGGTACATAGCTAGATCCATGATTTTGGGTTTAGCCTGAGTACTATCTACTACTTGATTAATAAATTTCCTTGTTTGACTCTTATTGATAACAATCCTTATGAGGTGTGGATATTTATGAAAAACTTTGTTTCATATTTAAGTGTATTTAGTTGTGAGGTCTTTCTTCATGTGCGTGGAGAAAAACAATCTAAGTTATATCCCAAATACATAATATGTATATCCACAAGATATGGTTACAATATTGAGGGTTACAAGATTTGGATCATCTAACCTTGAAATGATTTATTCTAAGGATGTGGCTTTGAAGAGATTAGAGTGTCTTCTAGTCCAATATATCAAAAGGAAAAAGAAGAAAGGAAAGTGGTGAATTTTGATACCAAGGTCAAGAAGTGGGAAGAATCACATGTTCAAGAATAAAAAGATGGATTTGAGAATAGAGATGAAGAAAATGGTATAGGTTAGAGTTCTAGGCAAGTTGACCATATAGAGGAATACACAAAATCTCTTACAAACATCCTTAAAGAAATCCACTAGACTTAATAGAACACAATAAATAATATAGCCCACCAAATTTCCATTATGTATTTGCACTATCATGTATCAATGGTGAACCTAGATCTTTTAGGGAATCTTTTTCTTTAGAAGAGTGCACAATTATTGAATGGAATCCATGTAGGAGGATATGATAGCCTTGGATAGATGTAACATCTAGATCTTATGAGTTTACCTAAGGGAAGAAAGCTCGTGGGTTGCTACTAGGTGTTTAAAAATAAATTTAGAGCATGTGGTAAGTAAGAGAGGTGTGAGGATATGATAGCCTTGGATAGATGTAACATCTAGATCTTATGAGTTTACCTAAGGGAAGAAAGCTCGTTGGAAAATGGTTTAGGTTAGAGTTCTAAGCAAGTTGACCATATAGAGGAATACAAAAAATCTCTTACAGACATCCTTAAAGAGATCCACAAGACTTGATAGAACACAATAAATAATCTAGCCCACTAAATTTCCATTATGTATTTGCACTATCATGTATCAATTGTGAACCTAGATCTTTTAGGGAATCTTTTTCTTTAGAAGAGTGCACAATTATTGAATGTAATCCATGTAGGAGGATATGATATCCTTGGATAGATGTAACATATAGATCTTATGAGTTTACCAAAGGGAAGAAAGCTCATTGATTTAGAGCATGTAACATCTAGATCTTATGAGGCCAAACTAGTGGCTTAGAGCTACTCCCATTGAGAGGGAGTTGAATTTAGTGAAATTTTCTCTCTTGTTAAATTATTTCCTTTTAGATTCCAAATTTCTATTATTGTTGCTAAATTATGGATGTAAATGGTATTTTTGTGCATATGGATCTAAAAGAGGAAATCTACATGTGACAAATAAATGGTTTTGAGGTAAAAGAGAAAGAACATCTAGTTTACAAGTTAAAAAGGTCATTGTATGATTTGAAATAATTATCTCAAATGTGGTACTTTTGCATTAAATTTGAGTGTTTAAATATCTTAATTATTAGATTCTAATTATTGTCTTGTATATTGATGACATGTTTATTGGTAATAAGGTAATGATTAGGGAACTTAAAACTTAAATTTTTAGTGCATTTGATATGAAGGATTTAGGGGCAACAAAATTTATTTTGGAATAGAAACCAATAAGGATTGATTTCACATAATTTTTTTAAAGCTCACTAAGAGTAAGTACATGTCAACACTATTTCACTGTGTTTTACTATGCATGGTTGTAAACTAGTGAGTATTCATTTACTATAGGCGCTAAACCTTCATTGGATATGTGTAGTAAGTCAAATTATTATTTGGAGGATATATATAATATCCCTTATACTAGTATTATATGGATCTTGATGCACACAAGTATATACTAAACTACATATTGCCCTAGAAATGGGAGTTCTTAATAGGTTTATGTATAACTATAGTAATGAGAATTGGACTTATGCTGAGTGAGTATGTAGATACTTGAGAGGAAATTATGATGATTTATTATATTATCACGATTCTTATAATTTGTATAAGTTATTAGATATATAGGTCTGTGTTGATTTAGATTCAACGGCAAGTGACTTGGATAGTTGAAAATCCACTAGTGGTTGTATTTTCTATATTTGGTAGTGTTGTTAGATGGACAAGAAAAATATAACCTATATTTGCATTGTCCACTACCAAGTAGGATGCATGGATACTACACATGACTATAAGAAAGTGGTATGGTTATAGGGAATATGTTTAGGTGGTAGTTTTGATTGTATAATGGTTCAGATTGGATGTGACAATCAAAGTGTTACTTGTTTGGATAAGAAATCCAAGTATCATTCTCATACTAAAAACAAAGATATATGATATCATTTATTTTCAAGATGGTGGAAAGTGGTAAGGTCATGATTTAGAGGGTTGAAAATTTAGATAATATTGCAAATTCACTTATGAAACTTGTTTTCTCCTTGTTTCACATGCCTCAAAATGCAAAAGTCTTAAGTCGTTGCCCACCTTGTTATAGATGCCCTAATTTAACCCACCATTTATAATTAATCTACAAGATTCTAAGTGGGTTTTTTCCTTTGTCAAATTTATCCTAAGTGATGTCCTTTCTCATCCCCCATATGCTTACATGATCAATGGCATAGTATAGATTAACTACACTTGATCCATACATATTCAAAATGTATTTAAGTCACTAAGTATCAATCCAATAATATCATTCAATGTAAACAAAGATGAAGAAGCCATTTAAACTATCATTCTAAAGCATGAAAGCTTGATAAACATCTACTCTAAGACATTGAAGCTTATCCTATTGGGGGAGTGGTGTCACATTGATGTGGAATGGCGACCCTTTCCCAATCCATTGGATAATGAGCTTGTTTCAATCAGTTTTATTGAAGAAAACTAATGAAACTGATGAAAGATGTGTTGTAAAATATGATGAAAGCTATTTTAACATGATAAATACTATGATGATCGATGTAAGTGTATGCAAAGCTATTCTAAATGAATGCAAGATTCAAAAGATTAAAACCATAATTTCAAAATATGCTAAATGGATGCACCTAAGTTACCATGGAAGCCATTAATGGATGCTCTAAGCTAATAATGCAAGATTTAAACTAAAAAAAAGCTAAATATGTGCTAAATGTAGATTCAAATGAGAGTGATTTTAACAACATAAGTTTACTATTAAAAGATTGATCCCTATTCAATAGATGCAAGGTCTATTTATAGAATAGGCAAAATGAAACTGATGGTCAAGATTGAAAGAATCAATCAATGGTCAAGATGGAAGCAAAATGGAAGCATGGATCATGGATTCCCATCAAGGGTTGAGAATGCAAGATGATATTTAATCAAGGGCTCACAATCATCCAAACAAACACACTTTCAAAACTTGCACAAGAAGTTTGTTACAAGAATATTCCTTTTTCAAATGAGTGAAGAGAAAGAATATTTCATGAGAATATTTCCTTTTGGAGGAAAATTAGCATTTAGTTAATTAAAACCAAATTTTAATGTGCAAAGGGGAAGGAATATTCCATGAGAATATTCCCTTTTGGAGGAATGTGCAAAGGAGGAATATTTTCAAGGAAGATTGCCTTTCAAGTGGGAGAATTAGAATTAATTTGTAATTTGATAATTAAAAACAAAGTTTCAATTATGCAAATTAGGGGAATTTAGGATATTCATTAAATAATTAACTTATTTAATGAAAAGGGGTCAAAATGACATTTAATTGAATAATTAGAATTATTTAATTTAAATGAGAGGATTTAAGGTGTTAAAATTAGATATTTAGATCTATCCAATTTAACAAGATGAAAGGTTAGCATGAAAGGGGTAGGAATTAACTAATTAGATTAATTAGTTAAAGATATCGTGTTTCCACAATCCATACTGTAAATTTGTATTGCTTCTGGTTTTGATTGTGTAGAATTTTTTAGCATCAACGTTTCGGATCACACTCTGTGATCCATCATCAGGATGAAAGAGAGCAAGAGGAGAAAAATCAATAATTTCAGACTTAGACCAAATAAAAAGGAGAGAGGGAGAAGGGGATAATATATGAAAATGACATAATTAATTAAATAGCTAGGCTAATTTAATCAATTAAGCGAAAAGAGGATGGGTTTTAGGATGAAACGGTGTTAGTTATTAGGTTCAAGTGTGCGATATCATTTAGGACATTTTTAAGTGTCTACATTTTTCCCCTCTTTGAAGTGAGGTATCTATTATGTTGGTTCAAAGACTAACGAGCTTTTCGAATTAACAATGCTGCTCAAATCAAAAATCCATTTTTTAAATTTTTTTGGATGCCCCAGTACTATTTCCCCAACGAAAGGAATAGTTGTTTTCTTCTCTCTCAAGAAATCGGGTGGAAATTTTGAATTTTGGGTTGATTTCTCGACAAAGGTAAGATATAGGTTCAAGTGCTAAAATAGGCCCCAGGATGCCAAAAATGGCCTAAAAAATGAAAAAAATGGCTGAAAATAGGTCGCGAAGCACAAAAATAGGTAAAATAGTTCAAAACCCTAGCTTTTGGCTCAAATTAGAACAAAAAACCTCAATTTTTAGGCTTAAATAGGTGAGAAGGGTGCACTTCCAATTCATTTATGCATTCAACCTTTAGAGATTTTGTGGATTTGGAGCTCTGAAACCTTGGTAAGATGGCTCACCATGTGCTTCCACTTCACCTTTTCAAGCAAGTTCAAGAGTACCAATGCCAAGCAGACACAGGACCACGAGTATGTGATTCAAAACTTGCCTTGATTTTTGCATTTAGGTGCATTTAGTAGCACGCCAAAATTAGATTTTTAGGAGTGTCACTATATAGTGACGCACAAGAGGTGTCGAAAGCGTCACTATTGATTTTATAGCGATGCACTTTTTGTTTAGCGGCACACCATCATTTTTTGCTTAGGTGACACACAAGATGTTTAGGTTGAGCGACGCTCAAAAGAGGTGGGCGACGCACATAGAAAATGGCGATGCACCCCAATTTTTAGCTATAGCGACGCATGTAAAAGTTGATTCGCTATTGAGTAGTGCAACGTGCTTTGCTACATTGGTGATGCACCACACAAATTGATACAACACACACCAAAAATAATGGCACTATTGATTTCAACAATGCTTTTGATGTTTTTGGATGCAAAGTCTTAGATTTTGATCAATTTTCTGACTTTTTGGTAAATTGACGTTGTGTGTACGATGCATGCAGGAGGATCCTCTGCCATTCATGTCACGAGAGCACCATTCTAACATTTTGGTAGTAGCACGGGATTTTGATGACTTGGAGGTGGAGCAGTTGGGGATGCTCAGACTAGGGTTTTTTGCTTCCCTTCTATAGGTCTAGACGCACTTGGTTACGATGACTATGCTCATTGAGAGGTGGTACAGTGAGACATCTTCATTTCATTTTCCCACTAGCGAGGCCACCATCACACTTAAGGATGTGTGGCAGATCTTGCGATTATTGATACATGGAGAGCATTCCATCTATGGCACGAAGGTCGGGAGAGATGCATGTTGTTCTCTTTTACATAGAGATCAAATTATTTTGGTGAGCTTGTAGATAGACCTGGATCTATATTGTGGGTGGGTGCCCATTTTTAGATTGTTCATTGCAACACTTATTGCTAAAATGATTGCCCCCGATTGACGTGGCAAAGGTTTTAGTCTGGGATGGGGGTTGGCATGGGAGGGGATGATCGGGATGATTGTTATGTATGCATGGGGTCCAGTTCTTCTTGCTTCCTTGTATCATGATATGCATTAGATAGTTTATTGCGAGGGCAGGAGCATCGGTAGGTGTTACACTGCTACATATTTGGGCATACGAGCACATTGTAGTTTTGAGGCCCCTTGTTTTGGTAGATATTCACAAGGATGAGCCCATAGTCTTCAGGTATATGGCTCCAATGACACTGCAACACATAGGGTTGACAGGTCTACCATATTGGTGTAGGGTCATTGATGACATGACCGTATTTCGATGGAGGTCATGGCTATAGGCTCCAACATGGTATGATGACCAAAAACAACTGTATTTTGCTCACCAAACTTGCTATCTCCAAGGGCAAGAGCATACTATGATAGAGTGGTACCTCCTAGACCGCATAGCTAGACAGTTTAGGGAGGTATAGGATGTACCTGCATAGGATTACATGGCTGCATTGATGAGATCTTAGAGAGAGGTCCAATGGGGAGCACAAATTAACCTCGTGATGGTGATCAATGACTCAAACAGCTAGTTGCCCAGCCTTGGGCATATGATTAGGGCTTGCCAGATGCAGGTACTACCCCTAGTTATGATGCGTGGTTCAGACCACCTGTGCGGTTGATAGACCTTGAGGGGGGATACCCCAGAGGAAGAGCTAGAGGCTGAGGCTGAGGCTGAGGTTGAGATGGTGGTTGGAATGGAGACAGAGATGGGGGCCAAAGGTAGATGTCAACAATAGCCAGAGCAAGAGAGCGCATAGGTGTCAAGGGATGGGCATCAACAACAGCAACATAAGGGTCACTAGGACCTAGGACATCAACCTGGTCAGCATGATGGATAGGTTCCAAGGGCACCACCACCTCCTCCACCACCTCAGCAACTAGATCAATAGTTACAGGCTTAGATACAGGCTCTCACAGCTGATAGAGATCAACTGCAGATAAAGAGGGATCAGTTGCAACAACAACTATAGGATATGATTGCTTAGAGGGATCATGAGGTTCAGTTGTGAGTACAATTGGACTTACAACTCGCCCAAGAGATTGGGCAGAGACAACAACTCGAGGTGGTGACAGTAGCATCTCAGGGATGGACGGTGTTTGCTTAGATGTATATATAGGCAATCATAGAGGTTGCATATTATAGGATGCATTATCATAGATACATACCCCCAAGAGATGAGGAAGCTTGATTTTTCATAGAGTGGGGCACCTCTCAGGGCTGAGGATCAACCATCAGTTAGAGGGGATTCAAGAAGCCATTAGGGCTATCCATTTTTGTAGACACCTTTTTTACTACCTACTTGATCATTTATATAGATATACATTCATAGGCTCATTTTTGATAGCCTCATGGATATTGTACTTTTGATTGATATACACACTGATTCAGATATTGTACCATGAAAGTCATTTTTTGATATATATATATCTATATATATGAGATTATTCAGACCTATGATGTGATGTGCTTTTATTTCATGTTTGATGGATGTATGGATGCATGTGATGTGACGTTATATTTATGCGTTATGGTTATGTATGGATGCAATTGATTGATGCACTTCTTTTATTTATGCGATATGTGATATGTGATGATGCTCTATGATGTAATGTATATGATATGCGATGTTATGAGATGGATGCAATGCAATGCAATGGATGTGTAACCTTTTTTTTAAGTATATTTTTATATGTTATGGGATGGATGTTATGACATGTTATGATATGCAAGATGTATGGGTGGATGCATTTATTTTTGTGTACTTTTCCCATGCGATTTATGATGTCATGATGATCATGTATGTGGATATATATATGGATGATGCAGATGTTCTTTCTTATGATATGATAATGCAATGTATGCCTATTCCTAAGACACGTGTATGATATGTGATATGGATTAAGATGCTTAGAATAACAAATTTATGTTATCTGAAACAACTTAAATGATAATGATGATGCAATGGATTATGCTTTCTTTTATTAGGATATGCTATGAAGATGCACGATGCATGTATGCTAATGATTTTTTGGATGTGGGATGGATGCAAGACGATGTTTTTGTTGACTTTCATGATACCAGGTTAGCATGGAAAGAAGATAGAAGAATAAAATAATTTGACGAGTGATTTTAAAGATTGATTCAAAATTCCAACAATTCCATGATCCACCAAGACTTTATTATATATGGTGATGAGATGGATGATTTTTCTCATATCTTGGGATTGGGAATTTTTGTCATTCCTTATGTTTGATATAACACATAGACACGATGCATCATGGTATTGATAACCAGGACAACATTGTATCCAGTGTAATGGACTCTGACTTTGCAAACAAATAGGATAGTTCTTGTTCACACCTTGACATACAAAAACCTCATCAATGTAGTTTAGAAACTTAGAATATATCGGACCAAAGCATACACAATAGTCAACAATCTACTCCAAACAACCTCCCTACACACAACTAAGCAAGTATGCACCAATATTATTTTACAAGAATACCCACAAGCACAACAAGCGGAAGCCCCATTCCTTTCTCTCTAAATCATTTTGATAGATATTTTTCATATTAAAATAATGTGAGTGTATAAGCAAATAATACAACACACTAATGAAACATTATATTAGAGAATTCAAATGGTAATCAAATAAAAAAAAAAACTCTCCAATGGCGTCTCATTGTCCTCTATCTCCAAGGATTTTTCAAGTCATTTTTGCTCTCAGATTGTTTGTGCACATGACTTTCCAAATGACAACCTGAAGAACGAGATGTTGGAAGTGCAAGAAATCTTTCCTACATGATTGATTGCTAAAATGTTGTAAATGATTGTGCAAAGCTAATGATGATGTTATGATATTGATAATGAGATGATGTGATGAAACTACATGAATTAAGATGTAGCTAATTGTAATGCCATGATTAATCTACTTGATTCTACAATGCAAACACTAAAATGCTAATGCTAAGATGCTAAAACTAGAATGACAATGCTCTCTAAAATTATGTAGAGTATACTTATGCTCAATTCTCTATATGAAATGTTGTAAATGAGGATGTATTTATATATTTTCCAAGGCCATGAGCCTATGTGATAGGATTCAATGGTTTGGATTTGATTTGGAGAGATGGATGGTCGAAAGTGAAGAGGTTAGAGAGAATTAAGGAGTGTGTTCCCTTTAGTAGAACAAACTGCCAAGTGTGAAGGGGAATCAAATGAAGATGAAAGCCAAGTGTCTCAAAATTGGTTAGAATTTGTTGAGGAAATATGCCAATTAAATATTAAAAATATTTAATTTCATGAGACACATGATGAGGTGGAAGATGAGAAGTTAGTAGAAATGTGACTAAATTCAAATTTAACAAGGAGTTAATTAAATAAAACAAACTACTCAAATTTGTTTATTCAATTAAAACATGAAGAAAATGATTTAAGATAAGAAGAAATAAAGAAAGCGAACTATATAAATAAATCTTGTCAATTTATTAAAAGTAGACAAATTAAAGATCTGTTACACCCCGATTGTATAACTACTAAGATATTAGTACTGCATAGGGAATAAGTGATTGTAAAAGACAATTTTGTGAATGAATAAGATATGTTGCACCTTGTTATCAATATGAGTATTGTACATCTAATGATTGTCTCATTTCATGTTGTTTCAATTGATGTTATTCATGGTGAAATTATGTATAAGGAGGTTAATGAATCATGTTGATTTATCTTGTGAAGTTTATATATACTGCTTTTGTTGTGAACATTTGATTGTTGTGAGTTTATGACGGTGGATGTAGGTATGTGAACCATTCCTTTGGGTGGAGGGGAAATATCATTTGGGAGAGGGGCTTGGTCGTTTAACCGACAATGTTAACTATTTGAGCATACACACACATCATAATGGGTTTGGAGGAACCAAGTCAATTAAGTTGGTCTTGATAGGTCATCTATAGGATTTGGGAGTCTTGTTTACTTCTTTGTGCTTTGTGAGTGATGTTTATTTGTCTATCAAACTTACTATACTGTGATCATTGTGTGGAAAACGTGAGTGGATATATGTGTATAGGTTGAGTGGATATGTATACACATGTATACAGTATGTATACGTATCCATATGTATAAACATATCGATACAAACATATGATCGACAAATGGATATGCTCATACGTATGTGTCGACATGGTATGCATATACATATGTGTACACAGAGGTATATACGGTTATACACATGTATATACATACACATGCTACCTATTATCTATGGATATAAATAATATTGTGTTATTATTGCCTGATAATTTACATATATATGTATATATCGATTTATGTATGGGTATTAAACGATATATGCATAGATACATAAATATATATTTATATATTATATAATGGGTAAATATATGTATATATATTATAGTAAAATAATATATACATATATATATATATATATATTTATGTGAATATATTAATAGTTACATAATATATGTTAATAGTTAATTTATTCACACACACACACACACATATATATAGTTTAAAATATTTAGATCTCTAAAGTGAAAATTAAAAGATTAAATTTTTACTTGGAGTAAATATTAAATTAAACTATACAGAAATAATAAATCTCTTGAATTAAACTATTGAGAAAGAATAAATCTCTTCAACCAAATATAAGAGAATCGAGCTATTTTATTTGGAAGAATTTTAAATCATTTTTCAAAGGGAAATCGAAACATTTAAAAGGTAAATGTGGAACTTTTTAAAGAGAAAAATATTTGCTCTAACACTTTTGAAAGAGCTTCCTGTGAAAATATGGCGCTTGAGGATGAACGCGTAGGTTCGCCTGGAAGAAGGTTTCAAACTTGCTAAAAATGGGGGTGATGCAACCTGTAGAAGATGAGGTGTTTTGAGTATTTCCTTGACCAATTCTTTGAAGCATAAAGATCATTTCTTCTAGCATGCATTATTGGTGAGTTTCTTGTGGAGGTGTGATTTTATCTTTAGTATGTGTGCAGAGTTTTTGGTTTGGTAGCCTTGAGGGTGAATCCCTTCATAGGAGAATTGATAGTGGGGTTAGAGCCACCATGTTTCTCTTTTGAACTTTTCAAAACATTTACCTTGTCATTTCTCATGCACACAATGGTGGAAAAGCAGATTAGATTTAGGCTCAAATGGGCATATCATTCTATATTTTACTTCATGTTGAATCAAGTTTTATATAATTCTGAGCTTTCTTTATCCATTTCATATTTACATTACATACAAACTCCATTTTTGAGTGAAAAGACAGGAGGATTTTACCAACAATTTTACAGCGATTGATATATAATCCCACATTACGGTGAGTGGTATTATTCATTTTGTGTGAGTTCATATAGATTAAGTATACTTTATTGAGAGTTAATTTGGAGTGAAAATCATCATTTTGAAATCTATATTAGTGAGAAACCAGCGATTTTAGAGGAAGCTGATTGAAAGAAAGACTAGAAGTGCATATTTGGAGAAAAGCTTATTAGGGCATGAAACCATCATCTTTACTTTTGAATTTTGAGGTGTTGTGTTTCAATTTTTCTTGTTAATATGGTAGGTACACAATATCTATAAACTATTTCTAAAACAATTTAGTTATAAAGGGGAAAAGAACTTTCAGAAAATGTTTATATGTTAAGCAAAGAATTTGTGTAAAGAGAGTTTATGTAAAGGAATTTGTGTAGAGTTTGTGTAAAGGGAGTTTATGTAGGAATTTGTGTAGGGGGATTTATGTAAAGGAATTTGTGTAAAGGGGAATTTTATTGTGAGAAGTTTGTGTAAAGGGAGTTTATGTAAAGGGAATTTGTGTAGGGGGATTTATGTAGAAATTTGTGTAAAGGGGATTTATGTAAAAAGGAATTTGTGAAAAGGGGATTTGTGTGAAAAGAAATTAAGGAAAATGTTTGTTTGTTTAGCATAAAAGGGAAATTATGTGAAAGAGATAAGAGAAGTTTTAAATGCATTTAGAATGAAAATTGCATGCTTTGTATGATCTCCATATAAGGAGAATACAATGATATAGTTATTATCTATTAGGATCAAAATGAAGGCAAAATCAAGTAAAGTCTTAAGCTTAAGTTATTAGGTTAACTGAAACAAGCTAAGCACTTCTAGGATAAAGATTTCTTGATTAGGAGTTATGTTACAAGACACTTGTAGACTGTTTTGTTTCTAAGTAGATAGTTTGTTGTAGGTAGTTTGGGGTGACTGAATACCCATTGAAGGACATAGCCTACGCGTAGAGTAAGATAGCCCCAAGTCAAATCGGCCCTAAGTAGTGTAAGTGAGATGACTTACTCATTCATTTACTAAACTAGAATACTATGGCCATAGTAATTACATAATGTACCTACATCTTCTTAGATTGGGTGATGATTACATTATCAGTTCACCGTGATCCAATAAGTACATACTATTTTGGGATTGTGGGATTTAGAAGGATCTAGTTATGCAGGACACACCACTATGCTCAGTTGGTTAACAAAATCGGTTACTCAACCAATCCCTTTGATGAAGGGAGGGCCATCCATTGAAGAATGGATGTGCGGGGGACCACATTATAAGTCTATGGTTGGCGGAAAAGCACTTGAGTGATGTTTCTCCTCCACAACAGACAATTGAAGAACCAATATTTGGAAGGGAAGATCATGGATCGTCTTACTACTATTTGTGCAAAAGTTGTTTAAGCTATGTATGTATTCTTATGCTTTCGTACTCTATTGTTTACTTTGAAAAAGGAAAAGTTTTTTAATGTTATGAAAGACATTGAATTGTATTTATTTGAAGTATTTTCAATTGAAGAGAAAATAAATTTTTTGTTATAGTGTTTATTACTCGTTTACATTCATTTATATGTTGTAAAATCAAGGAATTTTTATTTCATGTATGGGTTAGATCGTTACAAGATCATTAATTAAATAACTTGTATTTAATTAATTCCTCCAGACCAAATTTAAGTGTATACATTTTTCCCCTCTTTGAAGTGATGTGTTTGTGACACGTTGCTTCAAAGAATAATTTGCTAGTGCTGATAAAAAAATTGATATGCCCTAGACGTTGATTTTCAAATGATGTTGCGAGTATGCTCTCTCGGGAGATAAATCGGGAAATTTTGAAATTTTGAATTTTCTTATGATTTTCAAATTTTATGCCGTTGAGACGATTTATCTCCCGATAATGAAGAATGATCCTGCTAGTTGATTAAATGATGCCTTGGTTAAAAATAAAACAATGCCACTTAATTACCCTCCAATTACCACTTTAAAAGGTAAAAAGATGAAAAAGTGAGCTCATTTGAATTCATTTGCATTTGGAGATTGAGTTGATTGAGAGATTGAGCAAGATGGCGATCCCATACCACATCCACAGATTCGAGCGAGTTCGATGACACAACCGCCTGACCGCGTATGAACCTCTGGTACATACCCCGAGAAACCTCCTTTGAAATTTGATAAAAAAATTTCTCGCGTTTTTGATGTGTTTGAATTCTGCAATTAGTGTTTTAGTGCATATAGACTCCATTATAGCACATTGATAGGTTTTTTTAGCGCATAGAAAGATGTAGCACATTTATGCTATATTTTGGTGCATCGATTGCTTGTTTTGGCCCATCCATAGATTTAGCACATTTGTTGAATTTGTTAGTGCATATAATCTTTTTAGTGCATTTAGGTCTGAAAATGGCACATATAGTAGTTTAGCGCAATGATGTTAGAAAATGGCGCATATGGTGGAATTTGATGGCACATCCATAGATTTAGCGCATGGATGCATTGTTTTAGCGCATTTACACTAGAATGATGAAATTTTGAATTTTCTCCTTGTTTTTGATGCTTGATGATCACGTCAGCCATAGTTTTGATGATGTTTGATGATGTTTTTGATGATTGACCTCATGATAGGTGAGAGTAAATGATAGGATAGATGATGATTGAACTCATGATAAGTGAGGATCAATGATAGACGCTCAACGAGATTTGATCGAAATCTCATTAGAGCTGATTAGATTAATTGATAGGTTGATTAATAAGATGTTCATTTGTGATATGTTATGATTATAGGAGGATTTTAGAGTTCTTTAGTCTTGGGAGCGATTCTCGAAGACCTAGGACATGATTCTGCATCTATTGCAAGCATATTTGGATTTGATTGGGTGATGTGGTTTGACTCCTCTGATTGATATGTCCCAGTATAGGATTAACAGGGGAATTTTGACTACTTTAGCCGAGAGGTGGCATAGTGACCACAACATGTTCCATCTAGTGACCGGTGAGATGACAATTACTCCAAAGGATGTATATTGTATCTTGGGGATTCCCATTGTTGGTGAGCTAGTTGTTTACGATCACATGGAGCAGGGAGGTACTAATGCACTGAGGAGGATTTTTCATGATGACAGGATTAGCGGGTATGAGATCCCATGGGGGATATGATTGCTTCATCCCATGTTTGTTCTATTGGTTTCATTGGAGGTTTTCTATGTCTCGAAGTAGGTCGGGGATATTGTTGGTGGGGTTGGATCTTTGGAGAGCATGATTACATAGGGGACCAGATATGTATGGGGTTCCGCATGTTGGAACACTTGTATCATGATCTACATCAATGGTCTACCTTGGTTGTGATCTATCAATGGTGACATTACTCTGGTGGCTTGAGGGCTGATAATTACCCGGCTTGTGGCGGATAGAGTTCATCCGGTTGGAAGGCCTATGTCTTTGGATAAATAGGTCTAGTTATCAACACAAGCTGGGAAAATTAAAGTATTGGTGGTGTGTTGGATGATCTAGATATTATGGCATGCGACCATACTTAGATTACGTAGTGGCGGGAGGATGATATTGAGATTCCCTATGTGTTCACTTTGAGATACTTGATTGGGTGGACACCGTTTGTTATCAATAGATTCCTACTTGTGAGGGTGTTGTGCCAATATGAAAGTTCAGGTGATTCCCCAAGGATTTGCTTTATATGCTCAGAGTGACAAGACATTCCAAATGGGGACCCACTCTATCTTATGATGCAACATGTCAGGAGTATTTTGGGTTACAACCATAGGTTTGGGATTATTGTCTAGAGATCTTAGATGCTTTGATGACAGATGATTATGCCCAATATTTCTTCAGACATGCCTTCCCAAGGATATCTTGTCCAGATGTGCCAACACTGATATTGGATGATGATTAGGCACCACCACACACACCAAGACGAAGGAGGGATGGGGGAGATGGTGATGAGGAAGAGGGAGATGGAAAGAATGGAGGAGATGATGGCAGAGATGGTGGAGATGGAGGAGATGTAGGTGGAGGTGGATCGGTGTTCGATTTTAGAGTACCTCGAAGGAGGAGATCTACAAAGCCTTTAGGAAAGCAGTAGACAGGGCCATCACAGATTTAGATTTGTGCGCCCTCTCATCAATAGTAGGCTTAGATAGACACTTTACAGGCATAGGTGTAGAGCTTACAGGGACAATTATCTCAAGCATAGGTGCAGATTGCCTCTCTGATAGCAGAGAGAGATAGCATGAGACAAAGATGTGAGCAGGCAAAGGCCTTGGCAGAGAGGTTATAGAGAGTGTTTGAGGGGACCACCACAGGGGATATACTCTGAGAGGTTTTCCATTTAGTCTGAGAGGTAGAGTATTATAGGCTACGATATTATGAGGCAGTTCCTGTAGAGCAGTGTGCCTCGAGTTATGCATAGTCTGTTAGTGCTAGATCAGGTTGGAGTCATTCATGGATGATGAGCAAGGGTGTGACTAGGCCACTTCCTAGAGATCCAAGTGCATGTCCATCTGGTGGTGTAGCAGGAGGCTCAGTGAGGCCAGCAGTGTCTAGGGGGAGCAACACATAGCCTTGTGTTTAGATTTGATGTATTCACTTGTTCAGTCAGGGACTTGATGATATTATGCCATTTTGATGATGTATCTCTCCATGTTTTAAGATATCATTATACACTTGACATCTTTTTTTTTGAGATTATATGAGATGCAGTGGATACTTATTGATATATATGTTGTCTATATGCTTTTATGATGAATGCTTACAATGGATGCATTTGCTTTATGTTCTATATGTTATGTGATGTCCATTGATTATGCCATGGTTATGTATGAATGCAATAAAAATGATGATGCATGGATTATGATTCTATATGCTTTATGTATGATATTTTATGCTATATGAGATGGATTTGATCATGCAAATGAAATGTGATGCACTTTTTTTTTCTAATGAAAATATATGATCTAATGCATGGATGGGTGTATAATATGATAATGCTTTCTAATGTATGATATGATATAATAATGATTATGCAACTACATGTGAATGATCTTATTTTTGTTAATGTAAAATGAGCTCAATCTTTTAATGAGAGAGATAAAATCATTTTGAAATTAGCCAGCCTTGGAAAATCTAAAATGCAGATGCAAAAACTAATATGGATGCAATCTATCTTAACCATGCAAATCTAAATATGCAATGTTGTCATTTTTTCAGTTGAATTGTCGTGCTTGGTATCATCATTGAGCTTTTAATATGTTGAAAGTTAGTACAAACATTGATGGTATAATTAGACCATGATGACCTGAGTACTACTTCCATTGATTTTTGATATTGCAAGTTAATACAAGCATCTAGGCACAATTGAACCGAGATGACCTAAGTGTTGCTTGCATAAAAAAAACAAGAGTTAATCCTTTTCCTATGCAAATATGGAATGTCATCAGTGATACTTTGTAGAGCACGTCTCGTGACAATTTACATAGTAGTAATGATCAACTCACAACAACAGACAAAGAAAAATTATACTCCATCCTAGCTTCTCTAGTCTATGACATCCTTGAGTTGCTTTAGAGAAATGGTAACAAAATCAAGATACAATAGTTGAACATTCATGCCAAAGTGATTAAATCATGATTCAGAAGAACATCATCCAACTAGATTTTGTTTTGACTGATCTTGTTGTTGATTTGGATGGTTGATTTGCTAAAGATTGTGATTGATGTTCAATGTTGAGTTTCTGTTGTGTTTGCTATGTTGTCTAACTATTTGCTTGTTTGTTGTTTTAAGCTCAAATCAGGTTGCCCCAGTGAGTTCAGGATTTTTTCCCCAATGAGAAACCAACCATTTATTATGAATATGCACAATGATAACCAAGTCAAGGTGGGACACGACTGCGACACCCAGATATGTACATGAGGTTTGTATGATGAGCATGCATAAAGATGGCGAAAAGCAGACGGCCGACACATGCCCCAATAGATGGAAAAACTAATCTATCACAAATAGCGCCTATTTCAGGTTTTCACTACTTGTTTTATTGCACTTTTGGATTTTATGATTTTTTGTTGTTACTAGGATGCCTATTTGGTTTTCATCAAGGTAACAATTTTTTGTATTTTCTGCTTTTTACCATGCATTGGATGAGTTATGTGTAAAACTTCTTGAGATGAAGACTGATGATAGGTTCTTCAAACAGGTCCCCTTCAGGTGTAGATAATTGATAGGCTCCAAATCCATAGACTGAGACAATGACAAAAGGACCTAGCCAATTAGGTTCAAATTTTCCCTTCTTTTCTCGATCCTGTTGATTGCAAGGATTCTCTTTTAGGACCAAGTCGCCTTCCTGAAATGTTCTTGGTTTTACCTTGTGATTATAGCTCCTTGATATTCTTTGTTGATAAGCTTTTAGATGATCAACAACATGCTGATGACATTCATCTAACAATTCCAACTCCTGTAGTCTGGATACCCGACAGTCTTCCTCTAAAATGATTCCCTTTAATGATACCCAAAGTGATGGTAACTCAACCTCAATAGGTAAGATGACTTCTGATCCATACATAAGAGCATATGGTGTGGCCCTTGTAGGGGTGTGGATGCTAGTACAGTATGCCCACAAAGCAGGGTTTAGTTGAACATGCCAATCATGTCCAACCTCATTGACAGTTTTCTTCAATATTTTTAGAAGTCTTATTTGAGGCTTCTGCTTGGCCATTCCCTTGAGGGTAGTAGGGTGTGGAAAATTGGTGTTGGATATGAAATTTGTCACAAAGTTCTTGTACATCCTGATTTTTGAAAGGTCTACCATTGTCAGTGACAATGGAGCTAGGGATGCTATACCGACAGATAATGTAGTTCAGGATGAAAGAGGCAATGATGGTGGTTAATGGGACAACTTCAATCCACTTTTTGAAATACTCAATGGTTGTGATTATGAATTTATTTCCATTAGAGGAAGATGGATGAATCTTACCCACAAGATCAAGTCCCCATTGATAGAAAGGCCAGGTTAATGCAAATGGTTGCAGCTCCTGCGCTGGTGCATATATGAGATTTCCATGGACTTGACATTTCTTGCATTTCTTGACAAACTGAAAAGATTCTTTCTCCATGTTCGACCAATAATATCCCAAGTGTAGGAGTTTCTTAGCTAGAGTAAGACCACTTGAATGAGTACCAAAAATACCTTCATGAAATTCTCATAAAATGGTTTCAGATTCGTCACATTCAAGACATTGAAGGAGAGTACCATTGAGACCTTGTTGATAAAGTGTATCAACTATTAGGATGTGTCGAGCTTCTTGATGGATAAAGTTAAGTTTTTGGTTTCAGGATAGATTAGGTGGAAGGGTATTATCTCATAGATAGGTATAAATCTTCCCATAGATTGAAGAATCAACATCGACCAGATGGTACACAACTTGGAAATCAAGATTGTCATAGGAGGGATTAAACAATTGTTTCACCATGAATTCATAATGAATTCATTTTTCTGGTATTTGTAGAAGAGAAGCAATGGTTGCCATGGCATCTGCAAATTTTTTGTCCACTCTTGGAATTTGTTCAAACTTGATCTCAACAAATTATTTCTTGAAGTAATCTACCATTCTCTTGTATGGAATCAACTTGTCATCTTTTTTTTGATAAACGTCATTAACTTGATTCATGACTAATTAAGAATCTCCATAAACCTATAGTTCTGTGATTTTCCATTCCACTGCTACCTTGATACCAATGATTAGTGCTTCATACTCAACTGTGTTGTTAGTGCAAGGGAACATCAACCTGTAAGATTTTGGGATAGTGTGTCCTTGAGGAGTAACAAATAGGATTCCAACACCCAATCCATGTTGAGTGTAAGACCCATCAAAATATAATATCCATTGTTGTGCTGTCATTGTGAGGACATCTGCATTTGGGAATTCAATGTGCATAGGATGGTTAGCTTGTAATGGTGCTTCAACTAACTGATATGTGATTCCTTGGCCTTTTATTGCTCTTCTATCTACATACTGAATGTGAAATTCACTCAATATCATCACCCACTTTGCTAGTTTTCTTGTTTAATTGGATTTGCTGAGTAGATATTTCAATGGATCTATCTTGGCTAATAGTTTGACAGTATGTGTTAACATATAGTGTCACAATTGTTGAGTAGCAAACACCACTGCCAATTTTTTTTTTTCAATGAATGTATAGTTAAGTTCATAGCCATTTAGTGTTCTACTGAAGTAGTAGATCACCCTTTCTTTTCTTGTAGAGTCTTCTTGTGCTAGCAAAGCTCCCAAAGATACCTCAGTAGTTGTTATGTGGAGTAGAAGTGGTTTTCCATCTATTGGTGGAACCAAGATAGGTGGATTCATCAGATATTGTTTCAATTGATTAAAGGCCACTTCACATTTTTCATCCCATCTAAAAGAAACATTCTTGTGTAACAAATGAGTAAAAGGATGACTTTTTTCCACCATTTGCGCGATGAATCTTTTGATGGATTGAAATCTTCCTTGTAGAGATCTTAGTTGACTATTGTTCTTAGGAGGTAGAATTTCCATGATTTCTTTGACTTTTGCTGGATCTACTTCAATGCCTTTAGTTGAGACTATGTATCCTAAGAGTTTTGTTGATGTTACTCCAAATACACACTTCTTTGGGTTTAAGCGCACATTGAATTTTTCCAATCGAGTGAAGATTTTATCCAAGATTTCTAGATGTCCTTCCATGGTGTATGATTTTGCTAGCAAGTCATCCACATAGTCCTCCATGAATGTGTGCATCATGTCATGAAAGATTGTTGTCATTGCACGATGATAAGTGGCTCCAACATTCTTTAATCCAAAAGGCATGGCATTCCAACAAAATGTACCCCATGGGCATGTGAAAGCTATTTTGTCTTGGTCTTCTGGTGCAATTTTGATCTGATTATATCCTGAAAAACTGTCCATGAGTGATAGCATTGCATGACTTGTTGTTAAATCCACAATGATGTCTATATTGGGCAACGAAAAATTATCCTTTGGACAAGCCTTGTTGAGATCTCTAAAATATGTGCATATTCTGATGTTGTTGTCTGGTTTGGAGACCAGTACAATGCTTGAAATCCATTATGCATAGTCAAATTGGTCGGATGAATCCTGCATCTAATAGTTTCTTCAATTTTGCTTTCACTAGTAGGGCGATGTGTGGATGCATTTTTCTCAATTTTTGCTTTACTGGCTTCACTCTAGGTGGTAGGGATAAATGATGCATTATTAGATCCGGATCTATTCCTGGCATGTTAATGTAGGACCAAGCAAAATTGATTTGTCTTTCTTCAAAGAATTTGGTGAAACTTGGCTTTTCTTGCTATGTCATTGAGGCTGCTAGGTGTAGGGTCTTTACTGTTTCTGCAGTGTTGATGTTTATGGATTGCATAGGCTCAACCAATATTGAAGATATTTCATGATAATGCTCGGGAAGAGTGTAAAATCTCTCATCCTTGAGTGCCTCAGAGAGGTTTTCACCATTGGATACACTCTTTGTTTTTACTTTTTTATGATCTAATACTGCCATTGCATGGTTTTCACCATTAGATCGATCTTTTGTATTCTTTATTTTGCAGCCAAGATATTTGAAACTCCCCTTGCTTGAAGTTTCGTTATGAAATTCATTGATGGAACTTGTTTCGGGATTTTTTAGAACAAAGGAAGTTGACAATGGCATCATCATATACAAAGATAGGGATATCAAGGAGCTTGGTTTATTCCTAGTCAATGAGTTCGGGATGTATCAAAGGTAAGGGATCATCATATTGGTCAAGATCAAAGGTGGTAAGTGCCATGATGGAAACATTTTCAAGGTGTTCGATAGCAATTTCAAGGTCTATAATGTTACTCTCCTCTGAATGATCTATCTCGCTCAATGTCCGATCATCCTCACTAGAGTCATCTATATGTAGTGATCCAAATTCAAGTGGTCTAGACCCTGAACTTTTTCCATTCATATGTATGGGTGCATACCCCTTTAACACATCAATTTCTTTGTCTTTAAAAGAGACTTCAGATAGTGAATCCCATTCATATTCATTTGAGTTTGTTTCAGAACTAGCTTGCAATTGGAGGATTCTCTCACAAATCTGTTGCTTGGATTCTTCTTTTGTCTCTTCTTTGTATCCTAGTCCTCTCTTATCTTTTGCATTGATTGTGATGGGCTGAATTGGTTCCACAATACCTTCTTTTTGTTTTCCAATAGGATATTTTTCTTCATATCCCATCTTTTCTAAGATTGTGAACCATTTACCATATGACTCTTTTGGTATGTTGGAAGTTGCTGCTTGGGATTCTCCTTCATCTTTGCAAATCCAATTTAGAATGTCTTTGTCCTCATATTCATCGACTAGAGTGCCTGCTTTTACAAATTTTCTAGCAAAGAGCATGGTGGGTTGTGAAGATTGTTGTCTAGATGTTGATGGCTGCCCATATGATTTTGGAGAAGGTAGCAGCTGTGAGAGACATAAGGACTGCTCAATTGAATACTCACCCATGCCTTTATCTTTCAACTAAAACCTTTTCTCAAACTGTTTTGACAAGGAATTGAGTTGGCTTTCATTACTTGAGGAAATGGGATCACCAATGCCTTTATCTTTTGACTAAACCTTTTTCTCAAGTTGATCTAACAAAGAATTTAGTTGGATTTCATTGCTTGATGAACTAGAAGTGATAGCTTCCCTATTATGTGGTACAAAAATATCTTGAACTGTCTTGAGGGTGTTGTAGTATTGAGGACTGTTGGAATCAGTTGAAATGGTGATCTCTTGTCCATTGTAGGGGAATTTCAAGCATTGATGGTATGTTGAGGGAACTGCTTGCATTTCATGGATCCAAGGTCATCCCAAGAGTATGTTGTAAGTCAACTCCTTGTCTAAAACTTGGCAAAGTATATATTTTACAACTAGTCCCACTTGAATTGGTAATACTATTAGTCCTTGAGAGGATATTTCTTCATCATCATAAGCTTTTATGGTGATCTTTCTTCTGGAATCTATGGCATTTTCTGAATATCCCAATGCACGGATAAGCTTTAAGGTGCAGATATTTAGACCAACTCCTCCATCTATTAAAACACATTTGAACCGATGTTTATGAATTAAAACCTCAATATGGAGTGGCATGTTATGGGGATGAGTGAGGGATGCATCATCATTTTATGAGAATGATAGGCAATGAGGTGCAGTCAAATGTCCCACCATGGCTTGGAATTGAAAAAATTCCAAATTAGTTGGTACTGTGGTATCCACCAAAGCCTTTTCCGGAATTTCCTTATGGGTTGGTGAAATTTTAAGAAGTTCCAGTATGGATATCTGTGTTGGAATATTTTGCAATTGGTCTATGGTGTTGTATTGATTTTAAGGGGGAGCAGGTGTTTTAGATGTACTTCCTTTCAATACATACTTGGATTGTGCTCTTGTGGTCACATTTACTAGTAAGTTGTCTTTTTTATCGTTGATTTGATTATCAACTACAAAAATGTCTTGTTTATCTTTGGTTTTGATGTCATTGATTTGATAATCAACTGCAACAATGTGATTGGTTTTGATGTCATTGATTGAATTCTCAACTTCAGCAATGTGAAAGATTGTGGTATCATAAACATAATTCACATTTTTCCCTTTGGTGTTTGTTGAAGAGGATTCCTCTTTTTCATAGTTTGGTAGAGGATTTTTAAATGCTCCATGATCAGTGTTTGTTTGAGGTCCCTTTATTGATAATTCACGTCTATCTATCAATTCTTGCACCAAATGTTTTAGCTGCATACAATCATTTGTTTTGTGACCTTTTTTTCTATGAAAATCACAGTAATGTGCATTGTTCCACCATGATGGTTCAACTCTTGGTTCCCAATCTTGTGCCTCTGGTAATGTTATGAGTTTGGTTGCAAGAAGCTCTTTTAATGCTGATTCAAGTGATTGCCCCAAAGGTGTGAATTTTCTACGATTTGATGGTGTTCGATATGGTGTTGAAGCTATTTTAGATTCATTGTTGTTTTGATTATTTTTTGGTGTGATTCCTGATAGATTGAAGATTGGTTTTGCATTATGTGTTTCAACTGCATGATCATTACCAACATTCTTGTTTCTTGTCCAAAATTTAGATTTCTCATTGCTGTTATAATGATTGGAAGAGTTTGCTGAGTTTGGTCCTTCATTATAGATTTTTAACACTACTCTTTTAACCAAGGCTTCCTCAATCTTGAGTCCATTTTCAATCATCTTTTCAAAGCTGGGTGGACATTGTAATTGTAGCCTATAGCTCATTTCACTGTTGAGGTTTTCAATGAAGATCTCCATCTTTTCTTTCTCAGGTATAGGACATGCATATCTAGCAAATAATCTTCTCCATCTTTGTAAAAATGTGAGAAATGATTCACCATTTTTCTGTTTCGTGTTGCAAAGGTCTTTCATGGTGATTTCGTGTTGAATGTTGTAGGAATATTGGGTGATAAACTTATTTAACAACTCTTCAAAAGATCTAATACCTGGTGGAAGTTTTGAAAACCATTCCATGCATTGACCACCCAAACTTCTTGGAAACAATCTCATTAAATAAGTCTCTTCATGTGCAAATTCCAAGCTCATGGTGCAAAATTCTCTGACATGATCTATAGGATCAGATTTTCCATTGTATTTCTCATATTTTGGAAGATCATAATTTGGTGGAAATGGTCTCATGTTCAGAATTCTATCAAAAGGATAAGGGCATATGTCCTTCAACAAATGTCTTTTTATTGTTCCTCTTTGCATGTCTTGGATTTGTTGAAGATTTTGCATTTGTTGAGTTAAAGCATTCATTGGATCCATGTTTCGTGAGTCAAATTTTGTTCTCTTGGGAGCTCCTTTCAATTGGTTGATATCAAAGTCATTGGGTAGTTTCACACCTTGGTTGGCCAGCATCAAAAAGTATTTTTCTCCATCTTTTTCCAAAATTTTCTCCATGAACTTGTGAAATTTAGGGTCTTGTTGAGCTTGTTGAATGCCCTCATCAGTTATCTCATCTATTTTAGGTTGGTGGAATTTGTGAAAGGAATTTTCTTCTCCTTTTTCCATGATGGTTTGTGTTTCTGCTTCTTTTTCTTTGAGTTTTTGTTTTTGATATCTTGTTAAAACGGGCATGCAAGTGTTAAAGGTTTGCTATAATTTGATCTTTGTTTGGGAGTGCCAATGAGATAACGAAGTTAAATAGAATGATGGATTCTATTGATGAGACTAAGGTGAAATCTGATGTACAACGTTTGTTTCATGATGAAGGATGATAGATCCTGATGATGAAACTCAACTAAACGATCAAAGATAGGTTTGATGATTTGACACTTTAAATTGGTTTGATCCAAGTTTAGTTAAAGGAATTTCACTTGCGAATGCCAGTTTCTTCAAGTTTAACCTAATGTTGTAATGAGGAATGAGCTATGTTCTAGAAAGGATCCCCAAATCTGGTTTTAATTGTCTGCTAGACGTTCAATTTAGCTCTTTGTTTGTGAATCAGATGGATGTGCTAAAACAAGGTACATATGTGCTAAAAGATGGCATAGATGCACTAAAACAAAGCCTATATGAGCTAAATTGTTCCCTAGATACACCATAATAGGAAATTTATGCATTGGAAGATGAGGCACATGCGCTAGAAAAGACCCTAGATGCGTTGGAAGATGAGCTAAATGCACTAGAAAAAGCTAGAGATGCACTAGACTGCCCCTAAATATGGTTCAAGTTATCTAACAAATGTTCAAATTAGCTCTCTGTTGGAGTATCAGGTAGATGTGCTAAACAAATTACAAAATGCACTGGAAGATTTGACAAATGTGCTAGAATATGGACCACATGCGCTGAAAGATGGGATAAATGTGCCATAATATGGACTAGATGCGCTGAAAAGTGGGACAAATGCGCCAGAATATGGACTAGATGTGCTGAAAGATGGGATAAATGTGCCATAATATGAACTATATGCGCTCGAAGATGGGATGAATGCTCTAAAATAGATTGTAGGTGCATTGAAAGATGGGGTAAATGCGTTGGAAGATGTGGTGAATGCGCCAAAACATAGAGCTTATGCACTAAATTGGAAATGTCACTTGTTTTGCAAGTTTTTTTGGCCTTTTTGTTTTGAACTCAATGAATTGGGTGTTTTTAGGGGATGATCTGCTGAACAGTGGTTTTCTTTTTTTCGAATCATGTGAATTAAGCGTTTTTAATGGATGATTTCTTGAGAAATGATTTCAAACACAACAACAAGTAGTGAAACAAGTTGTTCCAGCCTATGATCTAAACATCAAGTGTATGTTCAAGGATCTGGTCTGATACCTTTGATTTCCACTGGTATTGAACAAGAGCAAACAAACCAATCAGACCTAATGTCAAGGGTCATTAATAACACCACAACCCACATCTTAGAACTATGTCAGCTCACACAACCCTGTCACCCCATAGAGGGTGCCCATGTTTTTGCATTTTCTAGGTCTTAACCAAAGTCGAATCCTCCACTTTTGGCTAGTAATCCCTGGTAAGTTATATGGTGAGCATCTTGGGGGAAAATTCTTCCCTCCTCTTGCACTGTGAATATTATAATGTTCGAGAATTGACTCGGTTGGCTACTACACTTAAAAATATTAGTAAGGGTTTCCGTTCGGTGCGACAAATGATAAAATCCCTTAGGAGACCTCCCAACCTTTAGAAAAAAAGCTTTAGGGATGGTTATCAATGCACACTACCATTGAATATGAGTTTCCTCAAATTCACGTTTGATTATAGTGGGTTGGAATACTTGGCTTTAGTTGTTCCCACTTAGGTCGTTCCCATAGGGTGAGTACTCATTCCCACTACGACAGGTCTTCTACAGGTGCTATTGCAATAAAATGAAAGAGTGAGTCTAGCATTCTGGTCACCCAGTGAAGGGGAGAGCATAGGCCTATCACTTTACAAGCGCAACATACATGTTCATTAACGTTGTAATTAAAATACATGCCTAATTTAATCAAAGGAAAATAAAATAACTCCAGCCCCTGCAAACACCATTAATAGTCTCAGATAATTGTCTTTGACAACATTTAAAGCACCCACAAAATAGAAAGACACTGATCAATTTCTAGAATTTTGAATTTATGCAAATAAAGATAAATGTACTGAAACATAGACCATATGCGCTAAACGATTCACTAGATGTGCTATTAAACACCCTAAATGGGCTAATCTAGAAAGCAAAAAATAAAAACCCAAATCCTACTTATGTGCCAGAAGAGAATGCAGATGCACTGAAAGAACAGGTATATGCGCTATAATAGGGCCTGGATGCACCAAAAGAGTAGATATATGTGCTGAAATAGAAATTGTATGTGCCAAAAGTCACCACCTATGCGCTGAAATAGGCTTCGGGTGCGCTACATCGAGATTCACGATCAAACTTGTGGATGACAATTTTCCATAAAATGTTAAAAATGGGGCTAGACCCCACGATGGGCACCAAATTTATGTGCGTATTAAAATAATGTGAGTGCATAAGAAAATAATACAACACACTAATGAAACATTATATTAGAGAATTCAAATGATAATCAAATCAAAACAAACAAACTCTCCAATGGCGTCTCATTGTCCTCTATCTCCAAGGATTTTTCAAGTCATTTTTGCTCTTAGATTGTTTGTGCACATGACTTTCCAAATGACAATCTGGAGAACGAGATGCTGGAAATGCAAGAAATCTTTCCTACATGATTGATTGCTAAAATGTTGTAAATGATTGTGCAAAGCTAATGATGATGTAATGATATTGATAATGAGATGATATGATGAAACTATAGGAATTAAGATGCAACTAATTGTAATGCCATGATTAATCTACTTGATTCTACAATGCAAACACTAAAATGCTAATGCTAAGATGCTAAAACTAGAATGACAATGCTCTCTAAAATTCTGTAGAGTATACTTATGCTCAATTCTCTATATGAAATGTTGTAAATGAGGATGTATTTATAGATTTTCCAAGGCCATGAGCCTATGTGGCAGGATTCAACGGTTTGGATTTGATTTGGAGAGATGGACAGTCGAAAGTGAAGAGGTTAGAGAGAATCAAGGAGTGTGTTCCATTTAGTAGAAAAAACTACCAAGTGTGAAGGGGAATCAAATGAAGATGAAAGCCAAGTGTCTCAAAATTGGTTAGAATTTGTTGAGGAAATATGCCAATTAAATATTAAAAATATTTAATTTCATGAGACACATGATGAGGTGGAAGATGAGAAGTTAGTAGAAATGTGACTAAATTCAAATATAAAATTCAAATTTAATAAGAGGGAGTTAATTAAATAAAACAAACTACTCAAATTTGTTAATTTAATTAAAACATGAAGAAAATGATTTAAGATAGGAAGAAATAAATAAAGTGAACTATATAAATAAATCTTGTCAATTTATTTATAAGTAGACGAATTAAAGATCATTAATTAAATAACTTGTATTTAATTAATTCCTCCAGACCAAATTTAAGTGTATACAGATATCATCAAGAGGTCCTTGGAATGGGTCATTGAGATAAATCAGAAGATCATATACAAACAGTCAGTGTTATCTATATCTCTTGCTAGTTTAACTTAGTTGAGGTGATTTATGATGTAGATGCCCATTGTTGGAAGGATACATCCTAGGACAGTTTATCAGATGGTTTGACTAGGATTAGGTGTGTGATAGGCCGTTGATACAAACTTCACTGACTCATTTACCTATGATCCAAACTTTGGATTTTGACACTTAAGTTTTCACTTTACGACTTGCGACAATTTTTTTCTCTTTGTTTTACCAGAGTTTGAAGATGATGATTGATTTATTATGGATGAAGTTTTATTGCAGGTGAGAAAAATGGGATGGATGTTTTTTGGGTTTTTCAAAATATTTCAATGTTTTTGATGTTTTAAAAAATGTTTTGAGGCTGTTTTTGGTCTTTTTAAAAATTTATGTGAATGTTTTTGGTTTTTGATTATTTGAGGCTTTTAGGTTTTCATCTAAGATATTTGATGTTGTTTAGGTCTTTTGAATGTTTCTTCCATTGTTTTGGGGTTTTGAGTTTTGAATGTTTAGGGTTTTCTGATTTTTAAATGTTTTTTGTGTTTTCTAAGATTTCGAATGTTTAGGGTTTTTCAAAATTTTGACTAAGAACCTAACCTAAAAGAATATCCTAGGGGCCTCAAAGGCTTATCAAAGATGAGCCTTGCCTACGTTATACACACAAAGACCACATAGTTCGATTGACTTTGACTTATTGTTGATGAGATATGAACAATTGATGGATTGTTAGTTTATTATGATGAACTCCTAACCTAAAGTGTCTCGGGGGTACATCAGTGATGGCCTTGCCTACATTCAAGCTCGAGACCCATATAGTTCAAGATGGTTTCATTTTTGGATTTTTGATGTTTTGTCATGTTTAGGGATTTTGATGTATTTTGGATGTTTTGGGATTTTTTACTTTACAACTATTCGAATGTTTTTGGATTTAAGTTGTACAAGATTTTGGATGTTTTTCTATACACGATTTGGATGTTTTTGGATTTTCTACTATACAAAATTTGGATGTTTTTGGATTTTCTAATTTTGCAAGTGTTTTTGGATTTTTGATGAAGTTTTATGAATGTTTTTGGAATTTTCGATGAGATTTTGAGGCAAAAAATACCTAGATCACGATGTCGATGTCACGTTGTGAGATATGAGACATGGATCAAGATTTATTTGAAAACAAGAGTGCAATAATATGTCCCCAGTGTCTAGCAATGTTTCATAGATCAATGGAAAAACCCAGATAGGCAATGTATATGCAAAGAGTTCAACAAAGTTTTATAATGCTAGATATGGGCTATGGGACTTATGAGATAAAAATGGTAAAGAGCCTGTCAAAAGTTTTCCATGAGTAGAGTTGAAGTATATGTCGAATCTTTGTCAAGATCAAGATAAATTGTAATATTTGGATAAATCTGGATTGGATGGATGGAGGGAACATTGGATTTATCATGACAAGGATGAGATGCTTCTGTCTAAGAAGGATCATATAGATGCTTGATTCTACTCATGATGCCTATTTACCAGGTTTTCATCATAGTACTTGCCCAAAGCGCCACCATAGTGGTTTTCACTGGAGGATGATTTTTATTTTTAATATTTTCTTGATTTTTTGTTTTTTATTTTTAATGATTTTCTAAAAAGTTTTACCCTCATGTTGAACCACTTGGTGGTACTGATGTAGAGGGCATTGTCATAATGTGCCAACAATACCCTGCTTGAAGCAACTACTTTACTAAGATACGAGCACTTGGGTGCAACCTTGAAGAACTCTAATCTACCTTGTGGATACCAGAATTGACCTTGTGTATGTGCACACATCGCGATGTGGTACCTTCAAAATCCTTATGATGAAGGGTAGCTACCAACACACGATCAATGCGAGAATTGGATATCATGAATGGAGTGTACGGTGTCATGCATGAATGAATATGAGATGGATTGGTCAATGGTTTGTAACCTTTGACTCTCCAAACTTGGGAATATGAGTGATGATGGGTGGGAACGAAGGTTTTCGTGGAATTAGGACCCGCCAATGGATATACTTTGTTCCTTGCTTGAGAAGCCTACTTTTGTATTTGAGGATGCTTTTGATGGATACATTTCCCTTTTTTATTTTTCCCCATAGTTTATTTGACTAGTGGAGTTTTGGAGGGATGATTTTCTTTATTTTTCTTTCGTATCCATTTGTACTTGATGTGTCCTTTTTGATTTACTGCTTCATTTTCTTTGATGGTCTTCTCCTTACTTTGATAGGAATCTTTCTTTTTACGTTCGTCCCAATTTGTGTATGAGATGGTGGGTGGATGATGATTCATGATATGACTAGTTGTAGTGTTGATAGTATTTTCATCATAAGGATCCTTCATGCCCCATATGTTGATGTTTGTTGTAGTCAAGATTTCCCCCGACGTTGTGAAGGTGTTAACAATACCTAATCCCTTGCCTTGATAATGTAACCTTTGATCCATAGCCATTGAATATGACTTGTTGTGAACAAATGATATTGCTATGGGTTCCTTCTATTCAGGAATATGAACTCTTTGCTTTGATTCTATGATATCATTATCTATTGATACTATTTTAAAAGATGTTGGTGCTGATTCAAAAGATGTCGATGATGCACAATCACTGGAAGAATCTAGGATCTCAACCGTTGCTTGCTCTTGTGTAGGAATACCAAGAGTGGGAGACTCTTATTTTGGATGAAGAACATCTATATGTTCGTCAGAAAGAAACATCTTAGGGGTGATATCAGGGACATCTTTGGAGTTTAAAATTGTTTGGAAGATGTCCCTTAGCTCTTGGTGAAACTCTGGGGATAGGGGTTCTTGATCCCGACTCGATTCAAAGTAACTTTCATTATCCTCAAGAGCCTCTTCTTGACACGATCCTTGGGTGGATGATATATCATCGGTAAAAGACTCTTAGAAACAATTTATGGGTATGGGTGTAACAAGGGATATTTCTGGCTCATTTGGAACTTCTTTGACATGCCCAATCATTGATTCATATGTGGGAGAGATATTGCAATCTGATACATACTTGATGCCATTACAGTATGAAATATTGCTAGATATTATTGATTGGCTTGGACTTTGTTTTAAAATAGTATCTTGATATGTGTTTGACTCCTCATGTTGTGATGAATGAATACCATAAATGTGTCCCATCATGGTATCATGAGTATGGTTTACATTATTTGAGGTTGAAATTCACAAAAATTATCATCTCTATAGCTACGAGGTTTGACTTGTGGCTCTTGATAGTTTGAGAAATCTAGGAGTGTGATAAGATTAAAATTTATCAACCTCTTCAACACATCCTCCATAGGTTCCCCTAAGGGAGTGAATTATCGTTAAGGAGCATTGCTTGTTCTTTGGGGTCCATGTTGAGTGATTATGGATTGGGTGTTTGCTTTCCTAGAAGCAGTTAAGACCAATGACATAGTATAGATTTAACTACACTTGATCTATACAAATTCAAAGTGTATTTAAGTCACTAAGCATCAATCCGATAATATCATTCAATGTAAACAAAGATGAAGAAGCCATTAAAACTATCATTCTAAAGCATGAAAGCTTGATAAACATCTACTCTAAGACATTGGAACTTATCCTATTGAGGGAGTGGTGTCGCATTGATGTGGAATGGCGACCCTTTCCTAATCCCTTGGATAATGAGCTTGTTTCAATAAGTTATATTGAAGAAAACTGATGAAACCAATGAAAGATGTGTTGTAAAATATGATGAAAGCTATTTTAACATGATAAATGCTATGATGATCGATGTAAGTGTATGCAAAGCTATTCTAAATGCATGCAACATTCAAAAGATTAAAACCCTAATTTCAAAATATGCTAAATGGATGCACCTAAGTTACCATGGAAGCCATTAATGGATGCTCTAAGCTAATAATGCAAGATTTAAACTAAAAAAAAGCTAAATATGTGCTAAATGTAGATGCAAATCAGACTAATTTTACTAGCATAAGTTTACTATTAAAAGATGGATCCCTATTTAATAGATGCAAGGTCTATTTATAGAATAGGAAAAATGAAACTGATGGTCAAGATTGAAAGAATCAATCAATGGTCAAGATGGAAGGAAAGTGGAGGCATGAATCATGGATTCCTATCAAGGGTTGAGAATGCAAGATGATATTTAATCAATGGTTCACAATCACCCAAACAAACACACTTTCAAAACTTGCACAAGAAGTTTGTTGAAAGTTTATATGAGGAAGAATATTCCTTTTTTCAAATGAGTGAAGAGGGAAAGAATATTCCCTTTTGGAGGAAAATTAGCATTTAGTTAATTAAAACCAAATTTTAATGTGCAAAGGGGAAGGAATATTTCATGAGAATATTCCCTTTTGGAGGAATGTGCAAAGGAGGAATATTCCCTTACAAGTGGGAGAATTAGAATTAATTAGTAATTTGATAATTAAAACAAAGTTTCAATTATGCAAATTAGGGGAATTTAGGATATTCATTAAGTAATTAAATTATTTAATGAAAAGGGGTCAAAATGACATTTAATTAAATAATTAAGATTATTTAATTTAAATAAGAGGATTTAAGGTGTTAAAATTAGATATTTGGATCTATCCAATTTAATAGGACGAAAGGTTAGCATGAAAGGGGTAGGAATTAACCTAATTAGATTAATCAGGTTAATAGATGAAAATGACATAATTAATTAAATAGGTAGGCTAATTTAATCAATTAAGCAAAAAGAGGATGGGTTTTAGGATGAAATGGTGTTAGTATATTAGATTCGAGTGTGTGATATCATTTGGGACATTTTTAAGTGTCTACACCTACCATGTGTCAAAAATTGTAACAATCCAAGAAAATTCTAAGTGTGTGGTGGTTTTGAGTTATTTCTCTTAGTTTGGGTTGGTTGTTAGACTTTCAAAATTTTATAGGGTTTCCCTTATCTACATGCCTCTCAATTGAACTCTGAAACCCCCATCTTTTACATTAATTTCCTTTCTATGACAGATTTTCATGCATGCACTTACCAAAATACCTTTTCCCTGGTAAAATTTGAAACCTCGATCTTTTGTCTTTAATTCCTCGCTGCATCAAAGTTTCAAACATTCCTTTACCATAGTATTATTTCCTTCATACTCACAAACTTTAATCTTTCACCCTTTTCACTGAGTTTATTGTTACAATTATGAGTTCATATTTATCCTTATTTATGTACCATGTAAGAATCCCTCTCAATTATTAATTACCAACTCTCAAATCTTCCATATTTTCACTAAGCTACCTTTTGAAGTCAAAGTTTCAACCGTCTCCTACTCTAGGTATGCTTTCCTTGGTATCTTTGATCCTCAAGCTTTGACAGTTCCTTTTATGTTCCTTATCATAGTAGAAGATGCGAGATTACCCCTAATATGGTACTAGGTATGAAGTATCCCCAAAATTTGATCCTCAAAACTTTTCACTATGTTACCTCAATAGGATCACAAGTTTAGACTTGTTCTTGTTCACATGCCTTGTGGGATCAATTTGTTATCTCCTCTAACCTCAAAATCTCAACAACATCATACATCAAGTTTATGAAGAAGGAAAGTACAACATGCATAAGGAAAAGAATGAGAAAAAGCTAAATAAATGAAAGGATCTATGTGTAGAGATCTTGTGCTTAAAATTCCTAAGGGTTATACTCTTTTTGAAGTTTTAGAGTTTCCCTTCCTCGCATACTATTCATCCAAACTCCACTTTTTTGTTTGCCTTTGTTGGAGTGTAAAACTTTGTCTTACCATCATGCTACCCTTCCAAAACCCAAATCCTTAATACTTTACACTAAGTTACTTTTCAAATTCAAAGTTTCAACCTTACCTCTACCCTAGTACCTTTTCCTTTCCATCTTTGACCCTCAAACTTTAGTACCTTTTCCTTTATATCTTTGATCCTCAAACTTTAATCTTTTCTTCTATGCATATTTTTAGAGTTAGATTTTTTCTCATCCCTTTACCCAAGTGCCTCTTCCTTGGCATCTTCAATTCTCAACCCTCTAATAGCTTCCTTCATTTTCCCTTTTAGAGTCGGAGTTGTGGTGATACATTGATCATCTACTTTAAGCATGAAATATGCCATAACCCTTATCCTCATTTCTTGCTATTGGTATGTGTTAATGGGTATCCTCGACATTAAAACTTCAAAACTCCTACATTTTCATGATTTACTCCCACCTACCACCTTGCACATTTCAAAGTGTCATTAATGACTTGATTTGATCCTATAACTACCCAATTGGATTTTTTCCACCGAGAAATATTTATCCATTATAATGACATGAATTCAAATGCACTTTCAAGGATGGACGATGAAGGGAACCATGTTATTTTTAATGCAATAAAATGTGAATGACTTTCACGCAAGTTCTAGGTCACCATTTCAATAGATTTTGTGGGATCCTAGTTCATTTAACAAACAACATTAATAGTATCTAATTCTGAAATGGATTTCCTACAATAATGATATATGATCATAACTAATTTTCCCGTGTGGATTTAAGCAACTAAGAGAAGTGATATTATTACAAGTTCATTCAACATAAAAAGGGTTGATCCTTGTTCTTGATTTTGGATAAGATATAAAATTTAGCTCAACTAATCTAGTTCATGTTGTATACTTGCAATGTATTTGATACCTAATTAATATAGAATAGCCTCATTTTGTGTCAAATTTTTATGATGAATTTGTAAATATTTTTTGTAAACCAATATGACGTTTATTTTGTTGTCATTTTACATACTATCTCCACTTATATTTGAGTACTTTAGGGGGTTCAAGGAATTTATAGGTTCACATTTTTTGTTCTTTATATAGTCTTGGTTAGTTTACATCTAAGGGGTACAATAAAATTATTCTAATTGTGCATTTATGTGCCAAGATTGAAATTATTTTAGGATTGATATGTGTGGAATTTGAATTTGTTGTGGATTACCAAGATGGGTGTACTTTTGGAGATAGAAGGGAAGTTGAGAGCCTAACTATTGTAAGATAGGGCCAATTACATTAGGCTCATCTAAATGTTATGATTTACTCTACATCATGGTTTTTTTTCCAATTATGACTTTGTTGCTACAAGAATTGGCACCAATTTGCTAGTTGAAGTTGTAACATGCCAACCCTTCACTGAAGTAAATTTTTCCTAAGTTTTCACTGTGCAAGTAAATAAACTATGTAACAACCCATTACAATAAATTTTTTCTTTTCCTTATTGAGAACATATGAACAAAGATTCCATAACAATTTATAACAAGGATTCTATTTCAATATAACAATCTCACAAATTACAATATTCCAAGAATGTACACAATTACATACATAACTCAACTGAGCTTTAGAGCAATAGATATAGATGGTCTAGGAATCTGCCTTTTAAAACCTTGGTCTTCTGTTGCTTGTTGAGGAGGAGAAGCATCACTCAAGTTCTTTTTTCCAACCACAGACTCATATGTGGTCCCCCGCACATCTATCGATGATAAATGGCCCTACCCTTTGACGAAGAGATTGGTTGAGTAACCCTGTACAAAAAACCACATCGAGCTTAGTGTTGTGCCCTACATGACTAGAACTTGTAACTCTACAATCCACAACTATCATGCACTACATTGACATGGTGAACTAACAATGGAGCCAAAGGCAATCACACTACTTTGGCCAAAGTCCTCTCACTCAGTACTCGAGTGAAGGTCAGCTATTCACTTACACTTCTTAAGCTTGTTTTGAATTAAGACCACTATAATCTATGCATAGGTAATCCCTACCATGGGTAATATTTTAACCCAAAAATTAACCTATCACCTTTTATACAAATTCTAGGGTATTTATACTTTTAAAGAAAATGTACAAGTTCCCTCCCTTTAATGGACAACAATCCCAGGAGTAACCCACTAGCTATTCTATTATAATAAAATAACTTAGCTACGAGTAACCCTAAAGCTACCCTTGTTTAATCATATCTAGTAAATTAACACCAATGAAAAACAATTCCTCCTATTATGGAGTAGTTACAAGCACTTCATAAAACAACATAACAACTTCTATTTACCTTTCAAAGCAAATACTATTTTTCCCTAATGCAAGTAATCTCAAAAGACTAAATAAATATTCAAGAATCAATCTTTCATAAACTAAGACAATTAAAGGAAGAATTATCCCCATGCCTGTAACTCACTTATCCAATTGACTGAATGATGAACATCTTCCCAATTTCAGCCACTAGCTTTACTTTGACTACAAAAGAAATGCCTCTATAAAGCCTTCCCTCAAGTTGATAAATTACTTCACTCTTAATAGTCAAATATCTCTCACAATACTCAGAATAAACTTGTATAATAAGGAAACTAAAAAATGTGGAATAGAATGCTATAGAATGTATATAAAATGTAGAGCAAAAACCATCCAAAATGCAGAGTAGAATGTGTCCCAAAATAGAGAGATTACTTCTCTATTTATACAACAACAATGAGACTCCCTAGCCTACAAAAAAGGCATGAGAATTGACAACATCCATGCATAACAACTCACTCAACTCAGCTAAAAGGTGGCACACAAACAAGAGTGTACTCAACAAAATAAAGCTACAGGTCGACCTCATTAGTTTATAGCAACATAAGACCATTTCAAATCAACACATGATAAAAATGTGACATTCAAATTGCTCTCAAAATACACTTCTACAACAATAAGAACTTCATACTGTGGCGCCAAAGCAAGCAACCATCATCTTAAGTTAGCACAAATTTTCCCTTTGAATCGGTTTATTCTCAAAATACAACACCTTTATACAATTGACCAAGTATATGATGAGTCGCTTTGTATCATAAACCAACTTTGACTATTTCATTGACTTGCTGTAACTTATCCTCTCTTTATGCATTTGCATATATGTGTTGTTGATATTTATTCCGTGATAAGGCATTTCATATATTTGTAATTTACTAAGTCAAAGATATTCCATTGACTAAGTCCAATCCTCCTTATTGACTTTAACTGTTGTGTTTTCATAGCATTTTAATCGATCTTTCCTCATTACATTATATATACGACCTTCTAAAAGATTTGTATATGTAATATACATTCGACCCAAGCTAAATATATAAATTGGCCTCCAAGTTGATTATTTAAGTTGGCCTTTAAACATTATATATTTTTATATATATCGATCTCCAAGCATATACTATATATAATATATATATTTCATATATATATATATATACATATATATGTGTATAATATCACATGTACATATATATATATATATATATGTATGTATGTATGTATGCATATGTATATGTTTATATATGGTAATATATATATATATATATATGTATATATATCTTGTCAATAAAGTATGTATAATTCGACATACAAATGAATACAAACAAGATGTCATTCACATAGTAATAACAATTATATTGATTGTGTACACATATATTCTTTTATGTACATGTATACATATGTATACATATATCAATACATTCATATGGGGAATATTCGCTTACCAATGTATTAACGGTTTTTGATACACATACACACAAATTTATATTTATATATACAAGCATAGTAATATAGGAAAGAACTCACAAGCTCAAATAGATAAAAATCACCCAATAATGCACTCAAAAGTAAACAAGACCCTTACTAATGTAGACACATCAAGCTAAGGATGAATTACGAACTTCCCACATAAATAACTTGACCAACCATACTACTATGTGTGTGAAAGCTCGATAGGTTACGCATCGGTTACCCAACAAAGACCTTCTCCGAGTGATACTTCCATGGTGGGCAGAGCACCTAGGCTAAACTCCAGTTTGTTATGTTCAATTTTATTTGTACCTGACCTTAGCCAAGTCAGGATAATGGTGTGTTTATTTTGGACCTTAGAAGGTCTTGATTGTGTGTGGTAAGTTAGTCACTAGGACTAAAGTCATCTTAGTTTACTCATTGTTGTTAAATTTTGCTTTAATTAGCCTTAGACAGCTTATGTTGGAATGTAAAGCATTAAATGTGTGCTAAACACATCTAAGTTGTTAGAAGATGCCAAGAGGCAGTTAGGGGAGTTGTTGGCTTGGAATCAAGAAGATTGAGGTCCTAAGATGTAGGATGATGGCAAAGTTGCAAGAATGTTGCAAAGTTGCATGACAACATTTGTTAGGTTGCATGCAACTTAGTTGTCTTGGATTCCCTAAAAATTAGGAGTGTGGGATTGATCAACTTCCCTTGAAATATGGCAAAGGCATCTATGTAGGTGTGGTGGCTCGTAGACAAGCAGTTAGAATGCATTGTAATCAAGTTTTTGGATTGTGTGAATAAAGAAATTCTGCATTTTCCTGTGTTTACCCGTGTATCTTGAGAAACAGAGATATCAAAGGCACTGTATATACTGATTTAGCACTGTATTTGAGTTCATAGCATAGTTTTGAGTACCTTTCATTTTGTAATCAAGTTGCTTAGAGTTGATTTGTTGTTTTGAATTCACAGTTTAGAGTCTAGAGGGTTGTAGTTGTTGTTTTTGAGCAGTCAGTCTTTGAATGGCTCCCCCATAAAATCTAACCACGGGATCTCCCTGAGATTGGATTGAAATGACAGGGGAGCCAATCACTTGTACATATTTAGCAGTAGGAAGTATAGGGAATGGAGCAAGGATTACTAAACTCAAACCCTAGGCGAGCTAGGACAGTCGGTTAGAGGTTTGAGAGTGAAAATTTGAAGAACTTAGGCAGGGGAAGAAGTACAGTACGGACAAAGTATGGTTCTAGGTGAGATTTTGTCATATCTAAGTATGTTAGAAGGATTGAAACTTCAACCAATCCATTTGAGATAGATTTGAAAGAGAAAGTGTAAAACCCTAGGAATTAGGCCTACTAGCCCTAATTGCCCTTGATTGTAGGAACTACTGTACGGAGGAGACAGGGGTTTGAAACCCTATGAATGTTTTAAAGGACTAAAAAGGGTGTCCAAAAGTGCAATTTATTTGCTAGGCTGTTTGGAGAGTTTGACAGGAAAAGCAAAAAGGTGACTGGTAAGGGCTACAAGGAATTAGGCCTCACCAAGGCAAATTCTTGAAATCGGTAGTGTGAAGATTGAATACCATCCTAAATGGATCTAATTGGATGTGAAAGGCATGTTTATAGTACCTCTAGCTCCCCTGCAATAGTTCAAGTTTGATGATGAAGTTGGCACTTAGATTCTTCTAAGTCCAAGAGAGAGTATACTAGTTTCAAAAGAGGTGTTGGTCTTCCAAGGTAAAGCACAAGTGGAAAACTCTTGGAGAAGAGTTGGAGCAGGACTTGGTTAATCATCCAAGCCCAACAAGAACCCATTGGTATTAGGTTCCAGGAAGGAGACAGTGAAAAGGTCTTCTAAAAGATTGTGCAAGCAAGCTTTGGTTCACCATACACCACTCCACCTAGAGGAATTGAACATATACTTGCATCCAACTAACATATGCACATGATAGTCAGGTGTTCAACAAAACATGCATTACACATAATACATCTCCATAGTTAGAATATTAATTCATTATCCATCCATTTCACATATATGCATTTCTTCACATAACATTAAATGAAACAACATTAATTCACAATGCATTGATAGCAAAGTGCAAGCATATTTTATTCACCCTTCAAAATACAAATTACATTCACATTTACCCTACATAGTATTAGTAAATAGTAATTATACAATTGGGGTGTAACATACTCCCGCCCTTGTGAATCATCATCCCTGATGATTTTATGTAACATAAAACAAGTAAACAAACAAAATATTATTTTTTAATTATTCTCAAATGCATCTAAAACATGAGGAAACTTTTGCTGAATCTCAGCATGGGCTTCCCAGGTGGTAGAATCTTCCACATATTGGTCCCACTGGACTTTGCACTATAGAACCTCCCAGTTATGCAAGCGAAGCTTACATGTTTCAAGAACCTTTATAGGCTAGAGGGTTACCACTCCAGGGTCCTATACCTTTAAATCAGTCCAATCAATCAAATGATTATCACTGGGTATATACTTCTTTATGTAGGACACATGAAAGACATTATGCATTTTGGTGAGAGCAAGTGGCAACACAATTTGATAAGCTACCAGATTCACTTCCTCTAGAATCTCAAAAGGTCCTACATAATGCTGGGCTAACTTGGAATATTTTCCAAATTTAATGGAGCTCTTTTGAGGTTTCACTCTCAACAACACCTTGTCACGTACGACAAAATTTTGGGGCACTCTATTAGTGTCAACATAGCTTTTCTGTTGGTCGTTAGCTTCAGCCAACCTTTGCTTAACAATCTTAACTTTCTCTTCCATTTTAGCCAACATCTCTGGCCCAAGACTCACTCTATCCTCAAGTTTATCCCAACTTATAGGAGTTTGACACTTTCAACCATATAACACTTTGAAAGGAGCCATCTTTATCGTGGAATGGTAAGAATTGTTATAAGCAAATTCTACTAAAGGCAAGTAGTCTTCCCACTTGTACTGCTGATCCATGCAATACATTCTAAGTGGTCTTCTAATACTTGATTCACTCTTTCAATTTGTCCATCCATTTCTAGATGATATATTGAGGTAATGTTCAGTTGTGTTAGTGCAAAAAACAAGGTTTTCCAAAACCTAGAAGTGACTCATGCATCCCTATCCAAGATAATTTTCTTAGGAATCCCATGCAACCTAAAAAATTCTTGCATAAATTTCCTTGCTATGACAGGTGCTCCATTAATTAGATTCTTATGTATGAAATGTGCTACTTTGGTAAGCTTATCGACTACCACAAGAATAGCGCTGTGCTTATTCCTTGACATAGGCGTTGTGCTTATTCCATACTTATGACTTGTCATTTCCTCTCTGGTATATCATGCAGGCATAACAAGCCTGTAGGATGATGATGCTCCACTTTCACCCTTTGACATTCAAAACACCTAGCTACAAATCTATTAGCATCTCCTTTCATCCCCTTCCAAAAATATAATGGCTTCACATCTGCCATCATTTTGGTCACTCCAGGGTGTCTAGAGTATAGTGCTTCATGTACTTCTTTCCATACCAAATTTCTTAACTCATCTATGTCAGGTACATACATTCTCCCCTTATATCTAAGTAGTTCATTGGGTTAAAAAATGAAAACCTTCATACCTAGAATCTTGTGGATTGCTAGTGAGTGCTTTCTTTACTTGCAATTAGTACTCATCCTTTTTGCATTTCTACAACACCTGTCCTTTAAAGTCAATTTGAATTGTCACTATTGAAGCAATATGACATCTTCAACTCAAGGGGTTGGCAAACCGATTCTCCTTTCATTTGATATAACTAATGTTGAAGTCATAATCCGATATTAACTCCAACCATCTTCTCTGTCTAGCATTCAGATTAGGTTAAGTGAATAGATACTTCAATCTATGATGATCAGTTTTCATCTCAAAGGGTTTCCCTAAGAAGTAATTTCTCCACATTTTCAATGCGTGAACCATGACTGCTAACTCCAAATCATGCGATTCATAATTCTACTCATAAGGTTTCAACTTTCTAGATTTGTAAGCAATTACTTGCCCATCTTGCATTAACACACCCCCTAAGCCCTCCCTAGATGCATATGTGATAATAGTAAAGTTACCTTCAGGATCTGGTACTTTCAAGATCGGTGTAGTAGTGAAATTATCTTTGAGTAGGTCAAAGGATTCTTGACACTTCTCAGTCCACTCAAATTTCTGCCCTTTCTTCTACAAATAAGTAATTAGAAAGGCAATCTTTGGAAAGTTTGCAACAAAATTTCTATAATACCCCACTAGACCCACGAAACTCCTTACCTCAGACAAATTCTTGGGTACTGGCCACTCAACTACTACCTTGATCTTAGTTGGATCTACAAAGATTCCATCTGCCGAGATCACATGCCTAAGATAATGCACTCTCCTTTGAAAGAAGGCACACTTGGAGAGTTTACCATACAACTTATGTTCTCTTAAATGTTGTAGGAATATCTCTAAATGTTTGCAATGATCATCCTCATCCATAGAATAAATTAGGATGTCATCTAGAAAAACCAAGACAAACTTATCTAGGCAATCCCTAAATACACTATTCATCAAGTTCATAAATGTTGCAGGTGCATTTGTTAATCCAAAGGGTAAAACCGTGAACTCAGTGTCCATATCTAGTTTTGAATGTAGTCTTAAAGATATCTTCATCCTTAATTCTTAACTGGTGGTATCCAAATCTCAGATCTATCTTAGAGAATATGGTAGCTCCCCTCATTTGATCGAAAAGATCGTCAATGCATGGCAACAAATACTTATTCTTTATCGTTGCTTTGTTAAGCATGCAATAATCGATTCACAAACACAAAGTACCATCCTTCTTTTTCACAAAGATGACCAGCACTCCTAAAGGTGATACGCCTGGTCTTATCAACCCCTTAGATAACAATTCATCCAATTGTTCCTTAAGCTCCATTAGCTCAGTTGTTGTCATCCTATGTGGCACCTTGGAAATAGGTTCAAACCCTAGAACTAAATATATAGAGAAGTCAAATAACCTTTTTGGTGGCAAACTAGGTAACTCATCTAGAAACACATCCAATTTTTTTTTCAATATTGGATACCTTTCCATGTCCATCATTCTAGTTTCATCCATTTCACCCTCTTCCATCTCTTGGAAGTTTTGTGACCCAAAGTTATCAAGGTTCTCTTCTAGTTCCTCAATCTTGACTACAAAGAGTTTGCACCCTTTCTTCTTAGCCCTTAATAGTTGCATTGTAGAGATTTGATGAATCTTGACCTCTCTAGGTATCCCTTGAAACTTCACTTGGTTACCAAGATCATCTAGGCATTATACAATTTTACCATGGCAATCTACCTTAGCACTATGTCTCCATAGCCAATTCATACCTAAGATAACATCATAGGATCCTAAAGGCAAAACATATAGGTTCACTTTTGTAGAAAAACAAGGTAGCTCTATCCTAGTCTCAAACAAACATTGTTCCACCTTTGCTCTTGTCTGGTTTGCATACTCTACATCCAAAGACATTGCCATGTATCCAACCTTTCTAGATAATTGCTTAGCTACTCTAGGTGAAATGAAACTCTTAGTAGCACCAATATCTATAAGTAAAGAAATGGGTAAGCCAAATAAAATGCTTGGAGTTTCAGTTGGAGTCACTTGATACTCTGCTTGGTGATCATCCACAACTGCATGTATCTTTTGGTACATCGCTTGCTGGGTAGGTAGTGGATTACCATAATACGTATTAGGACATTCTCTAGAAAAGTGTTCTCCTCCACATGTATAGCATCCAGTAATCGGTCCTCTCTTCCTTGCAAGTTCTCTAGATTTACTAGCATTTCCACCAGCATTGTTGGTATTCCCACCATTGGAACCATTCCTCTTTCATTCCCTTTTTGACTCTTTTCCACCATTACGGGATCTTTTTTCCCCTTGATTAGGTACATTTTGCACAACTTCGACCTTCTTTGGAGTTGGCTTGTCTAGTACTTATGCAACCTTCTTATGGTCTCTATTTTCTTGATGGGTGGAGATAGCTTTGAGATTTTTCTCCTATTTAACTGCTTTCTCATACATGAGATCCATAGTTTCTGGACCATGCACATCCACCTCTCCTCCAATCTGACTGTTAAGTCCCATGATAAACTTTCTTATGCGGAAGCATTCATATTTTTGGTACATAGGAACATAATGAAAAATTCAGGTAAACTTCTCCCTATACTCATTGACTGACATATTACCTTGTTTCAAACTATGGAAATCCGTGAGTTTCTTGTCAAATTAGAGTTGGGGCAACCACCTCTTACAAAAAAATCAACAAATTCACCCCATGTTAGTTTCCATGAGTTAATATTGAGTTCCATCTTTTTATTCATCCACCAGTTAGAGGCTTCTCCTGCTAACTGGTATGCACCCCATGCGACTTTGGTGACCTTAGTGTAATTTCAAATCTCAAAATGCTTTTCCATTTGGACAAGCCAAGCCTCAACTTCATCTCTGCTGGTGCTTCCCTCAAATTTGGGTGGGGTAATTTTCTTCATATCTCTGGAAAGTTCGAAAGCCATACATTTCTTATTTGTTTCCTTAGATAGAGAAGGTGATTTCTCTCTCTCATGATCATGAGTTTCATCACATTCGTGAGAAGAGTTTCAACATCATTCTTATCATTTGGGACTTCCTTCTCAACCCTAGCTTTTACCCTTTCTTGTTCAAGGTTTTCCAACTTTGCTAAGATCTGGTCAAGTGTAGCTTCAACTCCTGCAAGTCATTGCCCAACTTCTTGGCTTCTGCTAGGATTGGTTCATGTCCTCACCATCTTCACAAGAATCGATTTTACCTGAATATTTATCCATGTTAGATTTAGTCATGTTATCACTATCTTATGGAAAACATTAAAATGAACTATCAACCTCACATAAATAATTCCACATAAGATTAAGCACAATATTTTTGATAATCACACGATTTTATTCATTTCTTAAAGATATCAATATACTTTTGATTACATGGAGTGACTATTTAGATAGACAAGTGGAGAGTTTCCCTTGGATTCACTCTCTGACACATAAATTAATGGAGTATATCCTATAGATTGAGATTGTTGTTCATCTCTCATTTGTTCATACCTATCCCAGAATCGATAATAGCCTTTGGATTTGTCATCCGATGCATAGTTGCGAGGTACATAGCCCTTAGACTCGCTACTCGAGGAAATTACAATTACTTCCACCATTGGAAGAACTCTAGGGCCCCTAAAGATAAATACCAGAATGACACTTCCTTTTGAGGGAATATCCATAGAAAGTGATAATGACTAAGACTTCTCTAGTGATATGGAAGGTAGGTAGTTGTACATGGTCTCCATCTTCATATTTCTCTTCACATCACTGATTTGAGAAAGTGCGTGATTGAAGGTTTCAGTGTCGCTTAACCAGATGGAATTGTCATAACTAGACCCTCAATTGTTCTAACAATGGCTTCTCTTTGCTTCTTAGCCTTGAGGTAGTGCTCATTTCCATTATAGACTTTCTAGTTATTAACCTGAGACACACCATCCTGACACAAGAATTTCCAAACACTAGATAATGTTGGATAGAAAGTATGTTGAGCTCATAGGTTCGAGAGTTAACCCTGGTAGCTTTGATACCACATGTAACATGCCAACCCTTCACTGAAGTAAATTTTTCCCAAGTTTTCATTGTGCGAGTAAATAAACTATGTAACAAGCCATTGCAATAAAAAAATTCTTCTTTATTGAGAACATATGAACAAAGATGCCATAAAAATTTACAACAAGGATTTCATTTCAATATAATAATTTCAAAAATTACAATATTCCAAAAAGGTATAGAATTACATGTATAGCTCAACCGAGCTTCAGAGCAATAGATATAGATGGTCTAGGAATCTTCCTTTTAAAACCTTTGTCTTTTTTCGACTGCTGAGGAGGAGAAGCATCACTCAATCGCTTTTATACCAACCATGGACTCATATACGGTCCCCCACACATATATTGATGATAGATGGCCCTACCCTTCAACGAAGAGATTGGTTGAGTAACCCCGTATGAAAAACCACACTGAGGTTAGTGTTGTGCCCTACATGACTAGAACTTGTAACTCTACAATATGCAACTAGCATGCACTACATGAACATGGTGAACCAACAGTGGAGCCAAAGACAATCACACTACTTTGGCCAAAGTGTTCTCACTCAATACTTCGACTGAAGGTCAACTATTCAATTACACTTCTTAAGCTCATTTTGACTTAAGGCCGCTATAATCTATGCATAGGTAATCCCTCCCATGGGTAAGATTTTAACCCCATAATTAACCTATCACCTTTCATACAAATCTAGGGTATTTCTACTCTTAAAGAAAATTTACAAGTTCCCTCACTTCAATGGAAAACAATCCCAGGAGTAACCCACTAGCTATTCTATTATAATCAAATAACTTAGCTACGAGTAACCCTAAAGCTACCCTTGTTTAATCATATCTAGTAAATTAATATCAATGAAAAATGATTCCTCTTATTATGGAGTAGTTACAAGCACTTCATAAAACAACATAACAACTTCTATTTACCTTTCAAAGAAAATACTATTTTTCCCTAATGCAAGCAATCTCAAAAGACTAAATAAATATTCAAGAATCAATCTTTCATAAACTAAGACAATTAAAGGAAGAATTATCCCCATGCCTATAACTTGCTTATCCAATTGACTGAATGATGCACAACTTCCCAATTTCAACCACTAGCTTTACTTTGACTACACAAGAAATGCTTCTATAAATCCTTCCCTCAAGTTGATAAATTACTTCACTCAATACTCAAATCTCTCTCATAGTACTTAGAATAAACTTGCAGAATAAGGCAATTCATAACTGTGGAATAGAATGTGTCATTAGGGTTATATTTTTAAGTTTAAAGCATATTAGATCAATAAACAAAAAAAACCTAATAAACTATCGAGGACAATGAAAGCATAAAAACTTAAAACAAAATGAAATAATATTACTCAATCCTTCATGCATTCATTGAATTATCTTCATAACTCTTCTCAAATTTGCTATTAAATGATGTTTGCCCTCATATTCAAATGTAGCCTAAAGTAAATGATAACAAAACTTTGAAGCAATTGTCTCACCAATGTATAAGTATGATAGCATAATAATGCATTTTTTTTTAAAACGATATATGACAACACTATTTATAGAGAGGTGAATGCAAAATGGACATATGAGATTAACTGATTTTTATTTTGATCAATGGACGAAATTAAATGAGACAAGACATGATAAGAATGAAAGTGGAAGAGCAAGAGGAAATTAGTTGATTCTTCAACAAAATTAGTTAGTTAGAAAAGGAAAATGCATAATTAAATAATAGAAACATTATTTAATTAGAAGAGGAAAATGCGAGTTAACTTTTTGATTAAATAGAAATTTAATTCAAAAAGTGAGAGAAAAGATAAGTCATTTAATTAAATAAAAATTTAATTAATTTGTGATAGAAGATGCCAAAAGTGAATAATTAAATAATTGACATAATTATTTAATTATAGTGGAAAATGACAAATAATTAAATAAATATAAATATATTTAATTATAGAAATCAAAGATATTAGTGACGTAATTAAATAACAATTTAATTAATTAATCAAGAGTATTGGAGAAATGAATTAATTAAATAATTCAAATTATTTAATTAATAGAAGACTTTGTGACCTTAGATAATAATTAAATAATTAAGATTATTTAATTATTAAGGATGAAAAAGGGGTTTTAATAAATTCATAGGCCTAGTGATAATTTTCAGTGTTTACATTTTTCCCTCTTTGATATAATGCAGTTTATCACATTGTGTCAAAGAAATAGATATGCCCTAGTGTAAGGAAGAATGACGAGGAGGTAGAGGTATGCCCCCTTGAGAGGACATGCGGGTTCAAAGAACATGAGTGTGCTCTCGAAATGGATGAGAGGACTAGAAGATGAAGGACAAAAGGATAAAGGAAACTAGATAAGGATGATGAAGAAATGTTAGCATGGCAGCTATGGATTTTAGCATAGAAGACATGGATGTTGAGATAGTGCTAGTTCAGATAATTTGTAGATATATATTTTTCTATGCAAGGCTTTTGCATTTAATCATCATTGGGTGGTAAAATATGAAAAATGGACAACAAACACCATGGTATGATATAGACCAAGGTGTGCAAGGTCATCCATCTATAAAATAGACAGTCACAAACAAAGAATGTCCTAACTCATACTAAGGGAAAAGTTTCCCAAGTCTTTTTGTCAAGATAAACCACAAACAACAATCAAATAAAAGACGAGTTATGAGACATTGTCGCTCCTCTAAATCCTTCATGGGACATCCTCGAGGTGGCTAGTAACATGACTATAAGTAAATATAAAAGATAAGACAAAATAAATCAACAAGGTCAATAGTCATTCAGATTGTGTGCCAATAAGTGTTTGCTAGTGTGTTAGGGGACGAAGTGAGACAAGGTATGGTTTCAAGAGAAGAAACATGTTGTATAAGATGTTATGTCTGGTTTCGATCATGTAACCACCTGTATAAGGAAAATGACAAAGTGTGATAGTGATAAGGTTTGGTTTCAGGAAGGACACATCCTGCATAAGACCATTGGTTTTCATTGATTTGACTAGTTTGATTGATGTGACAAACAACTTATTTAACTTGGAGACTTGTTGGTTCTCTTGTCTTGTTGATTCAGGATTTGTGTTTGAAGTTCAGATGATTATTTCGCATCTGAGTTGAAAGTGTCTGATTTATTTTGAATGACCTGACGAACTCTAAAAGACTGACCTAGGGGGCCTCAAAGGCTAATCGACAGATGGCCTTGCCTACGTAGCAATGTGTAGAGACCTCGTAGTTCAACATGAACCTTGAATTTGTTTCAATGACAAAGGACCGAATCATGATTTTATTTGACAACACCTCAAGGACTGACCTAATGCCTCGGGGGAACATCGACAGATGGCCTTGCCTATGTCCAGTCATAGAGGCAACGTAGTTCGACAATGGCAAAGACTAACATGATTGACTGTGACTCTACTTTTGGGATTTTTTGAAAGTTATCTGAATGTTTTTGGGTTTTGACATGTTTTAATTTTTTTGGATTTTGAAGTTTTCTGATTTTTTTTGGATTTTGAAGTTTTATGGATTTTTTTGGATTTTTGAATGTTTTGATTTTTTTGTCTTTTCAGATATAGTGACCTCCAACAACAAGTGTACAATCCAATGAAGCCAAGTGTTAGGAAATTTCCCCCAGTCAGGTATAGGACTAACCATTAGGGATGGGATGGGACAAGGGTTTATTATGAATGGAAGATGGAGGAGAAAGGACACAAGATGTCAATTGCTTATAAGTCATGTGATAAAGATGACAAGGACTTATGATGGATGTCAAATGAGAGATGGACGGTAAAGGAATTATTATGGATTAGGGTGGAAGACTAGATAGAGTGATAGTAGATGACAAAGCAAAGACTGACTACACATGGCGCCTATTTTCTAGGTTTTCACCATGGTACTTATCCAAAGCACCACTGATGTGGTTTTCACTATTGGACGAATTGTTTTCTCTTTACTATTTTTATTATTTTATGATTTTTTTTGTTGTCACCAAGATGCATGTTTGCCAGGTTTTCATCAAGGTAACAATTTTTTTAATTTTATTTTTATTTTTTTAGGACCGTTTTCTCATTTTTTTGAATTTTTTCAAGACATTTTTTTATATTTTTTTTTCAGTTTTAGCCTAGCTCTCTAAAGTTAGGTATAGAAATTACGCAGGTGCAAGTTGTTGATAGGCTTGGACAAAGGTTCCCCTTCAGGCATGGACAACTAATAAGTGCCAAAACCAAAGGATGTTGTTATGATATATGAACCCAACCAATTGGCCTCAAATTGCTGGGTTTCTCATGTTCTTCTTGATTTTTTGGATTTTGCATCAACACCGAGTCACTAATGTCAAAATCTATAACCAAAACCCGTTTGTTGTAACTACGAAAAAGATGGTTTTGGTATGCCTATAGATGAGTCAAGGCCTTCTGTCTACGTTCATCGAGCAACTCTAATTCATGCAGTCGGGATATATGATATTCCTCACCGTCAATGATCCCTTTCATGGAGACCCATAGGGAGGGGACTTCGACCTCTATAGGAAGGAAAACCTTCGAACCGAAGAGTAGGGTGAATGGAGTGGCACCGATGGGTGTGTGAATACTTGTGCAATACAGTTGGATAGGGAAAGGTTAAGCTGAATGTGCCAGTCATGACTAGTGTCATTGATAGTCTTTTTAAGAATTTTGATTATGGTCTTATTGGACACCTCATCTTGGCCATTACCTTGCAGGTAATATGGCATGAAAAAGTGGTGCTGGATGTGGAATTTCTCACATAACTCACCGACATCCTGATCTTTGAAGGGACGACCATTGTCAGTGATGATGGATTGTGGGACACCATATTGGCATATGATGTAATTGAGGATGAATGGAGATTTGTTTACCGGTTATGTATGTCAAGGGAATGGATGCAATCCATTTTGTGAAATATTCAGTTGTAGTGATAATGAATTTATGACCATTAGATGAGGTGGGATGAATTTTTCCTATGAGGTCGAGTCCCCATTGGACGAAGGGCCATGGAAAAGTGATTGGATGTAGTTCCTATGCAGGTGCGTGGATGAGGTCATTATGTATTTGGAACTGTTAACATTTATTCACAAAGTGATAGGCATCTTGCTCCATTGTACACTAGTAATATCCCAGTCGCATGATCTTTTTAGCTACAGTCATACCACTAGAATGGGCTTCGCATATACCTTCATGTACTTCGCATAAGGTAGTTTGTGCTTTGTTAGTGTCAAGACACCCGAGTAAGGTATTTTCGAGGCTATTTCTATATATGGTAACACCAATGATGGAGTAGCGAGCGGCTTTGTGGAGGAAGGTCTTGCATTGGTTACTAGATAGGTCAGGTGGTAATGTCTAGGAATGCAAATAGTTATAAATGTTTTGATACCATGGGGAATCGAGACCAACAAGTTTACACACCATTTCAGATTCAGGGACATCGAAGGAAAGGACCAAAAATTGTTCAAATAAGAACTCATACTGCGAAATATTGTTTGAAATGTACAAGAGAGATCCAATGGTGGCCATGGTGTCAGTTGCTTTGTTTTAAATCTGTGGGATCTAGAAAAGAGTAATATCTACAAAATACTATTTAAAACTGTCAACCATTCTTTTGTATGGGATCAATTTCTCATCTTTAGTGTCATAGTCATCGTTGACCTGTTGAATGACCAATTATGAATCACCAAAGAATTGCAGACTTGTAATTTTCCATTTTATAGCCATGCACAATCCTATTAGTAAGGCCTCATATTCTGTAATGTTGTTTTTGCATGAGAAGGCTATCTTGAATGATTTGGGTATAGTATCACCTTGAGGGGTGACAAATAGTATTCCCTCACTTGATCCATGACTAGTGTATGAGCCATAAAAGTATAACTTCCATGTTGTGCTAGTGTCTAGTGCAAATATTGACTCATCTAGGAAATCAGAAATTGAAGGGTGATTAGCTTTTTTGGGTGCATCGACAAGTTGCTCTGTGATAACTTGTCCTTTTATTGCTTTTCGTCCCACATATTGTATGTCATACTCATCAAGTATCATGACCCACTTATCCGACTGTCTTGTCAATGCTGCCTTGCTGAGTAGGTATTTGAGAGGATCTATCTTAGCCACTAGTCTTGTTTGATGATTAAGCATGTAATACCTTAGTTTCTGAGCGGTGAAAACCACAACGAGAGAAACATGTTCAATACGACTATAGTTGAGGTCATACCCAACCAGTGTGTGGCTAATGTAATAGATCACCTGTTCTTTCTTTTCATGTTCATTTTACGCAAGTAATGCCCCTAGTGTGGAAGTGGTAGCTGATATGTAAAGGATTAGGGGCTTACCATCTATTGGTGACATCAAAAAAGGATGTATCAAGAGGTAATATTTAATCTATTGAAAAGTTGCCTCACACTTGTCTGTCCATATAAAAAGAACTCCTTTGCATAGCAAATACCAAAAACGCTGACATTTATCAACAAGTTGTGCAATGAAGCATCTGATGGAATGGAGTCGGCCTTGCAATGTCCTAATTTGATTGATTCTTGTTGGGGGAGGTATATCTAATATAGATTTTACTTTTGCTAGGTCCACTTCAATGCCTCTACGGGAAACTATGTATCTTAAGAGATTTCCTAATGTCATGCCGAAGACACATTTCTTAGGATTTAGGCGGACTTTATTTTCTTCAAGCATTTTGAAAATTTTGTTGAGGACTCTCAAATGACCACCATGTGTCAAGGATTTCACCAAACGTTCATCAACATAGTCTTCCATCAATGTGAGCATGAGATCATGAAATATGGTGGTCATAGCTCTTTGATAGGTTGCACTTGCATTTTTAAGTCTGAAGTGAAGGGAATAACGTTCCAACAATATGTACACCATGGGAAAGTGAATGCCATCTTTTGTTGATCTTCAAGAGTGATAGAGATCTGATTATACCCCAAGAAGCCATCCATGAGGGACACCATCTCATAGCCTACCATTAGATCTACTATGATGTTTATATTAGGAAGTGGGAAGTCGTTCTTTAGACATGCTTTGTTCAAGTCATGGAAATATGTGCAAATACAGATTTGTCCATTCAGTTTGTTCACTGGTACAAGGTTTGAGATCCAGTCTGCATAGTCAATAGGTCTTATGAAACCAACTTCCAATAATTTCTTGAGTTCAACTTTGACCAGTAGAGCTATTTGAGGATGCATTTTTATAAGCTTTTTTTGATTGGATTTGCATTTGGAAGCAATGGTAAATAATGCAGGACCAATGCAGGATCCAATCTAGGAATATCAACATAAGACCATGTAAAATTGACTTGACGTTCTATGAAAAAGTCTTGAAATTCTGATTTTTCGTCTTCTGTCAAGGATGTTGCAAGGAGAACAATCTTAGAATTCTCTGTTGTACCTATATTGACTTCTATTACTTCTTCAATTACAATCAGGGATCTCTCTTGATTAATAGGGAGAAAGTCAAATCCTCCATTCTTGGGTGCCTCAGAGAGGTTTTCGCCTTTTGATACGTCCTTTCTTTTTACTTTTTCCTGGTCAGAAGGCGCCTTGCGGTTTTCACCTAAAGACCACTCATTTTTTATTTTATTTTTGTCATTTTTGAGACTAAAGGGTGGGACAGTCTACCAAAAAATTTTGCAACATCAAGATCTATAGTGAAAACAACCTTATGGTCCCCATGTGGTATGCCTTCTCATAGTCCCATGAAATCGGTGATGGCTTCATTGTTTTCAAATATGTCCAAGGTGGGTGGACCTTGCTGGTCCCAATCGATCAATTATGGGTAAACGAGAGGAATTCCATCATGGGTATTACTCAAGGATGGGGAAGCAGTAGATAGGGTAAAGACGAAGGTATTATTGAGGTCTCAAAAGGATTCTATCCATGCTCTTTCTTTGGTGGTCTTTGGTGGGTCAGGTTTGTGAAAGGAATTGTCATGGATATTAATATCCATGAGGCTAGTAAAGGATGGATAGGGTGTATCAGACTCATGAAAGACATGGGGGTGATCCCACAATACTCGTTTACAATTTTTGGCCAAATTGGACATTGAAATTATTTTTTCTAACTAAATCTTCACTTTTGGGCATCTATAGTGGCTAAACCATGAGGAATTTGAAGATGATGCAAACTAGTGATTTGTGAAATTTTGTTTGTAGATTCTAAATATATTTTTTTCAAAATTTTGGAATCAAATTGCACTTCTTTTTCCATCTCCTTCAAAAACTAGTTTTTTTTAGTAAATGACATTTTTAAGGAGTGACGCCACCGTATAATGCATAATTTTTTTTCCATGAAGGATAACATTATAATTCTTTTGAATTTAGATTTGTAACTACAATATCTAGTGCTTCCAATTGGTTTCATAGTGTTTTATTGAATATTTTTTCCTTAATCAAGTTTCAAAGTCAAACAAATTACAATTCAAACATAGGTAGACCACATAATGCATAACTTTTTTGTATGTATTGAAATTCATTTTTTTTTGTTGGATCAAGGACTTCAATATCTGGTGCACTCATATTTTTCATTTTTTTTTGATAATTTGCTATTTTTCCACATGTGCAGAACAAAGAGCTTGATTTTTGGTGAAAAACCTTTGTTTAATAAAACTAAAAAAAATACATAATAAAGCCAAAACATATTAAAATTATATTCGTTGGATAGCTCATTCTGAGGAATACCATCATCTAGTTGGGTATGTGAAGTCTCCATTTTCATCCTCAACCCGAGCTTCGAAGCGCAAAATTCTGGAGTTTTTTGGTGCTAGAGGGCGAGAAGGTGGGAAAAAGGGGGTTTTGGGCAAACCACAAGGGGTTTGAGCAAACCCCCTTTCAAAAAAGGTTTCCTTTGTGTTTTTTGGTAGGAATGGTGGGCCCTTGCATTAAATGGGTTCGCTTGAACCAAGGTTCTAGCGAACCCTCTTTTGGTTCGTTCGAACCCCAAAAATGATTTTTTTTTTGCATGGGGTCATTTTTTGCAACTTTTCCTTCCTCACTCGAATTGTAATCCATTTTTGTGGGTTTACCCATGGTCGAGATCATAGTCACTAGTGGTGCAAGAATCCCACTCATATTCATTAGAGTTAGTGTTGCTATAATAGATGTCGATAGGATTTTTCAGATGTCTCAATGTCTTTCGAAGCACTCACATCCTTATTTGAAAGCACCTTAGTACTTGAAGCACCAATCCTAATTGGTACAAACCCTAGCCCTAAGTTCTTTGGCCATTTAAGAGGCATCAAGGGTTCTCTCATTCCATTTTTATGTATGTCAAGTCCATTGATTCCATCATAACCCTTTTGTTTCATGAGCTCAAAGCCTTTACCATATTGTTCTGTCGGTAGTGGCTGTAGATCTTCCTCATCTTTGTAAATCCAATATGAAATATTATTAATTTCTTCTTTATTTAACTCTCCCTAGTTTGTGAAGGTGGTGGTGGGAGGAATTTTAATGACAACTTTAGGTTCCATCTTATAGATGGGCTTGCCATAAGAGTTTGGAGACTTTGGTAACTTAGTGATGTAGTAGGAAGTGTTTATATGATACTCCCCACACCCCTTGTCCTGGATTTGAATTTTGGGATCAACGGATGGAATGGCGAACATGGAGGATTTAGTCAGAGTGGATGGGTCAACATGATTGGATGGAGTGGACGCTGTAGCTTCACAGTTTATAGGTACTTGATGTTCAAGGACCCCCCTCAAATTGGCGTAATACTGAAAGGGGTCAGGATCACCGATGATTGTGATTTCAGTGCCATTGTAAGGTAACTTCAGACGTTGATGGTATGTGGATGGAATAACTTTCATGGCATGGATCCATGGTTAGCTGAGGAGTATGTTATATGGTAGTTCAAGATCTAGGACTTGGAATGTGGTATCTAGTACTGTAGGTCCAACCTTGATAGGCAGTGTGATAATGCCATCAAAAGAATGTTCTTCGTCATCATAGGCTTTGATGACAATGCTTAGTTTTATCCACACATGCTTCAGAGAGGCCCAATGCCTTCACCAATTTTAAAGTGCAAATGTTCAATTTGGCTTTGCCATCTACTAGGACTCATCCGACCTTGTGTTTGTTGATGAAGACCTCAAGGTGGAATGGGTCATTATGGTTTGACATGTGTGTAGAGTAAAGGTCAGAAAAGGAGACATGGTGGGAGTTAGCTAAATATCCAACCATGGCTTCAAATTGGTTGATGTCCAGGTTGGTAGGGACAGTGATTTCCTGCAAAGCCTTATCGAGGATAGCTTTGTGTTCAAGTGATATGCGTAGCAACTCAAGGATGGAAATTTGTGCAGGTGTCTTTCCCAATTGGTCAACAAGATCGTATTGGGATTTGGATTGTGACTGCTTTGGAGGAGGATAAGATATGGTAACCTTTGTCCTATGGGTAGTGACAACACATTCAAACTACTTCTTAATGGTGATTGTGTTAACATGATCGTCAACAGCTCAGATGTGTTTAATAATTGTGTAATTCAAAGAGGCATTGGTATAATTGGCATGGTTGTCTGTCTTTTGACCCGAACTGGAGGGTTTTTTGGAACCATGGTCTTGCAATGGATTCTTGAAAATCATATGGTCTTTATTGGAATTTTGTTGTTGTCCCTCAACCTCTAGGGTATCGTTTTCAATTAGGTCTTGAATCATGTTCTTCAATTGATGACATGATGAGGTCTTATGCCCTTTGATACGGTGGTAGTCACAAAAGGCATTGTCATCCCACCAAGAGGGTTTGAATTGTCCTGGGTCGTATGGTTTGGGCTCTTAGAGCTGTATAATGTTTGATTATACTAGCTTCTTCAGGATAGATTCAATTGTTTTTGGTAAAGGAGTGTATTGTCTTCGTGGGTATTTTCTTGGTTGTCTTGGGGGTCCCTGCTCTTGATTATTTTGGACCACATTAGCTGCTTGGTTGGAAACATATGGTTTTTTATTGTTCATGTTGGGTGCTTTGAGAGTCAACGTGGGACCTGTTCTGTTCACAACTTTCACGTCTACGAGATGAGGACTTATGCCCTTTGATACGGTGGTAGTCACAAAAGGAATTGTCATCCCACCAAGAGGGTTTGAATTGTCCTGGGTCGTATGGTTTTGGATCTTAGAGTTGTATAACATTTTATTGTACTAGCTTCTTCATGATATATTCAATTGGTTTTGGTAAAGGAGTGTATTGTCTTGGTTGTCTTGGGGGTCCCCGCTCTTGATTATTTTGGACCACATTAGCTGCTTGGTTGGAAACATATGGTTTGCTATTGTTCATGTTAGGTGCTTTGAGAGTCAATGTGGGACCTGCTTTGTTCACAACTTTCACGTCTATGACTCCATCGTTTGTTACATTCTTATTATGGGACCAAAAATTGTTTTTATCATTTGATGTCCCTTGGACATTTTGTGTTTTGGTATAAGTTTTAATTTCCCCTTTAGCGATAAGGGTTTTCTCAAGGATGGTCCCATTTTCAATAAGGTCAGTAAATGTGGAACAACAATAGGTTTCCAAGGCATACTTTAAGTTTGTGTTCAACATTTTCAAGAGCATGATAATTTTTTGTTTTTTTAGGAATTTCAACAGGATAGTGGCTAAATAAACTTCTCCATCTCTGGAAGAATGTTATGAAAGCTTCACCCTCTTCTTGTTTAGTTTGACATAAGGTACCAATAGTGATGTCATTTTGATATTGAAGGAAAAGTGGGATAAATTTTTCAACGAGTTCGTCCCATGATCGTATGCTTTCCAGTAGGTGGGTGAACCATTCTAAAGCATGTGCTGAGAGACTCCTAGGAAATAGTCTCATTAAGTATGTTTGTTCAAAAGTAATGTCAATCAAGGCTATATGAAATTCCCTCACATGCTCGATGGGTTTCCTTTTCCTTTATATTTAGGTAAAGTTGGCATGACATTATGTGGAGGAAGAGGAGGCATGTATAATGTCCTATCAAATGGGTAAGGACATAAATCTTGGATAGAGTAAGTCTTCTTATTTGAAAATGTCATGGTTTCTACTTGATTCTGCAAGGCCAACATTTGATTTGCTAGGACATCATATGGTGTGAGTTTTGTGCCTAAGATGTTTACAATTGTATTTTGGTAAGGTCCCAAATTCGTGTTTTGCAATCCAACATTTGTGTGGGATGGTATGTTGGTGCTAATATGAGGCATGAATGTTTGAGTTGTGTTTGGAATTTGGATTTTTGGTGTGAATGTTTGAGTTGGAACTGGAATTTGGATTTGTGGTGCGATGTATGAGGTGTTGGTATTGGATTTCATTTGGAGAGGACTGGAAGTTTTTGGACCTTGTGTATATTGGCTATTGACTTGGAAGGAACCTTGTGTATTTACTTGTTAGGGAACCTTTATGCTAGGACCTTGTGGCACATTAGTGTTTGTGTTAGTTCCATGAATGTGAAATCTAGTCCTTTTATTTGTGCCAAAAAGATTTGATAACGTGGTGTTCAAGGCCTTGGATGTTCCAAATGGATTTGACGATGTGGTGTTCATGGCACTTGATGCTCCAAATGGATTTGAAGATACGTTCATGGTATTAAATGGATTAGGTGTAGAACCAAGAGATTGTGACATGGAATGTGTCATTGGTTGCATTGCAGATTGTGTCCTTGATTGTGTTATTGGCTGCATTCCGAATAAGGGTGCAAAAATCAGGGTGGAGTGTTTGAGTTGCAGCCCCTTGTGGCATAGAAGCATTTATTTGTAGGGTCTTGGAACCACTAGATGTAGACATGTTAAGTCCTTGGTTTTGTTGGTTTGGGGTGGGTGCAGCTTGAAGTGTGTTTACATTGAAGACATGAGGTAGTTTGGCACCACTATGCAAAAGTTTGTCCAATAACCTTTGGGGGTCTAATAGCACTATCTCATCTACAAGTGATGCAACCTATGGGTCTTGGGTAGTTGATTTTACTTCCTCTATAACTACTTGTCCATGTGGGTCTCTTATGAGGAATTTTTCAAAAGGATTGGTAGATGCCTTGGGTGGTCCACTAGAAGAGGTACCAAAGTTTAAGTTGATTGTGTGGTTATAAAGGTCATCTGACAAATAATTCATTGTTGTAGAGATCCATTTCTTTCCTTTTCCTTTGTGATCTTGTTTCTACCATAAAAGGACTTGTAAGGGGAAGATGTATGACGTGATGAACTATGAATCCTAAGGTAATGACAATGCAAGAGCATGACTTAAGTCTAAGGTATAAAAACCTACTTGTGATTTTTTTTTGTAATTTTGAAGGTATAGGGATGCCTAATAACGATACCACAATTAAGGGTCAAGGTGAAAATAGTTAAGGTATGAATGAGGTAATGGCACAATGATCAAAATTAGCAGTATGCCTATGAATAGGGTATGCAAGATGTGAGACGAAGGGATGGAGCACTATTATCTGGTATGAAGTCTAAAACCTCTGGTAAACCTAAGATACAGTTAATGATCAAACTAAGATAGGTATAACAAATAATTTGATTATCAATGATCTTGGGTATAGTAAAGACTGATAGGATATGTTGACAAGGTGGTCTCAAACTAGATTGATGAGCTGAGGAGCCAACCTAAATGACGAAGGACTAGGATGATTTTTTTCTAAAAGATAAGGTCAAGAGAATACAAATTTGGAGCTATGGTCTAGTCTAAGTTTGATGGACTTCCTAATCAAGAGGTTTATGCAAGCTAAAAGGATGACCTAAAAATTTGACCTATGGGGAATGTCTAATGCAAAAAGATGAGGTGATGGATGAATGGATAATGGTAAGAATGAGGTGAGAAAGTCCTTGGTCCAAATAGATTAAAGGTTAAGGTTGTTTTGGATATGTAGGCCTAGTTTGTTTCAAGGTTGAAATGTTGTAAGTTTTGGGTGTGGTGTTTGATTTGTATTGGCAATGTTTGTTTGAACACACACACAAAACATAGCAGACAAAAAGTTTTTGAGTGGATCTGATACAAAATCAGAGAACGTCTGAGTAGGGGCTTATGTTAGTCCCAAAGTTGTTGCACTAGTATTGACAAATTTCGAGAAAACTTGTAAGCAAGCACAACCTAGGCTGGAAAGTGGATACTACTTGTTGAGTCCCTACTTGGATTTCTCCAAACACTTAAAGAAAACAGACAACTAGAGATCTTGGTGGCACTGGCTCCCCCTTACATGGCATAGGCTCACCAAAATATCTTACCCCCTAAGGTCTGAAGACCTTGAGGGATTTTCTCTCTACAATGAAGAGTGGAACGTAGGGTAGCTTCAGAATGACTGTTCTTGCACCAAGAAGTAAAAGGGATTTGGGCTACTAAAATAATGGTTCTTAGTCAATACTTGGGGACATGGCACCTTGCGAACATCCAACAAGCCACTTAAGGCTTTAATCACTCCTAGTAGGGGCTCTTATACATTTTACGATAGTACCCCATTCTAAATGACACTATATAGGCAAGGCCTACATACCATGAGGACTTGACAATTTAATCTTATCCATTTATATACCGGCCTGAGCGAAAAACTGGTTGGAGTCACCTTTGAGTTCTCGATATGAATGTGTCTCTTAGGAAGCCCCTCTAAGGGATTAACACAACAAGAATGATGGGTTTGTTTTTTGATCATCGAGTTTGCACAAGGTGAGAGCATACACCTACCATCTCAAGCACAGTAAACACTGGTTCATTAACCCCCTAATTATTCTATGTGAAAACAAACACTTAGAATAAAAGAAATCAAGTAGAGCCCTGCAAAACACTGCTAGTAGTTTTAGCTTCCGATCTTTGACAAACAAAAGTTCAAGTTTTCATTTTCAAGTCTTGGACATTCAAACCTGCAAAAAGACAAATCAACAAAACTAACCTTGAAATAAAAAACTAAACTAAAAAGAAAACTAACATTTAATCTAGCTAATAAAAATTAATAAACAAAATTAATCTAATCTAAAAATATAATTAATCTAAATTAAAAAAAATCTAAATCTAAACTAAATTAGAAAAATCTAAAATCTAAAATCTGAATTTAATCTAAATTTAAATCTAAACTAAATTAAAAATCTAAATCTAAACTAAATTAGAAAAATCTAAATTTAAATATAAATCTAAATTTGCAAAATTAATTGACCTAAATTAACAAAATTAATTTCTAATTTATCTATCCTAATTTTAAAAAATTAAAAACTAATTTAACCTAATGATCAAAATCTAAAATCTAAAAGAACTAATTAAAACTGAAAATCAAAACGCCTTTATTAACAGATCTGTGGGTTAAGGGATTGATAGTTTTTAATGAGGGAAAAGCTTGTGGCCAACAAATTTAGTGAGCATGACTATAGTTCAAGAGCGTTGTGTGGAACCATGAATGGTGTGAGGTTTGACAGGCTCATGGGGATTGATCTCTCTGTTTGAGGTCTTATCGGGCATCTACAAATTAAAAAATATGTATCTCATTAGCTGGAAACTATAAAAATCTAAAAGTCCTTGAATCAGAACACATATTTTACTAGACAAAAATATTGATGGCAAGGAAATTACATTGAAAGTGATCAAAACCAATCTGTTGACCAAATTTCAAAGCAAAGATGTTGCAAATCCCAAAATAGTTTGACGACGATCAATATTTTAGGATCGTATTTGGAAAACAATTTCATTACTCCAACAACATAACTGTGTAGAAGTCTCTAATTGAAATCCTATAGAATCCCTACCACATACAAACTAAAATCCCTTTTTTTTTCTTTTTTTGTTATTTACAGACTGGCACCAGATAATACAGGATTACGTAGAGAATTGAAGATCATTGGAACGCCTGCAAGCTGCAATGGATTCCAGAGTGCAATCAAGCAATATTTTTCAAGCATAAGGACGACATAGAGAAAATGTTTGTGTAAATTAACAAGAATACATTTTCAGGTTACCGATTATTAGCGACGACATTGGTTTCCACCTGCACAAAAAAAAATCAAGCCTGACTTGGATAAAGAAACCTTTTTGAACGTTAGTCCTGCAATGAAATGTCAGTAGCATAATAGATGAGCAGTCTAAAATACCTAGAATCGATGGAAATCCACAACATAAAATATAAATTAGATCTCTACAATGTCGCATATCATACTTCTCTAAAATAAAGTAAATCATAAAAAGCCATAACCTGTTAATTCCTATAAAAGCATAATCAATTAAGCAGTCAAAACAATAATAAACGAAACGAAGAACTGAAAAACAAAGAATGGATCTGAGAAATTGGGGGGGAATGAAGCCTGGTCTGATGACATCAGAAGGTTGCATGTTTGGTTCACATCGGGTTCACCATCTGTCATCAGGGTTAGATTTTCAAGTTTAAAGCATATTAGATCAATAAACACAAAAATCCTAATAAACTATCAAGGACAATGAAAGCATAAAAACATAAAACAAAATGAAATAATATTAATCAATCCTTCAAGCATTCATTGAATTATCTCCATAGCCCTTCTCCATTTTTCTATTAAATGATGCTTGCCCTCATATTCAAATGTAGCCTAAAGTAAATGATAGCAAAGCTTTGAAGCAATTGTCTCAATAATGTATAAGTATGATAGTGTAATAATGCATTTTTTTGAAAATGATAAATGACAACACTATTTATAGAGAGGTGAATGCAAAATGGACAGATGAGATTAACTGATTTTTATTTTGATCAATGGCTGAAATTAAATGAGACAAGACGGGATAAGATTGAAAGTGGAAGAGCAAGAGGAAATTAGCTAATTTTTCAACAAAATTAGTTAGTTAGAAAAGAAAAATGCATAATTAAACAAGTTCCACGTAGTGACAAGTACTTGCCTTTGTAGTATTCTAATTAGAGATTTGTAGAGTTCAAATAAAAATAAATGTAAGTTTAATTAATGAGAATAAAATTAAATGTAATTTTTTTTAATTGTTGTATTTTAGTTTTGACTTTTGTATTTTGTGTTTTGTTTGATTAATAGTGTTGATTTTTTTATATGTTTTGATTATGTAATGTAAATATTTGTTTGATGTTAAATATTTGAAAATAAAATAAATTGGAATAAATGTTTATTGTTTGGTGTTACTTTTTTTCAAAAAAAAATAAAGTTGAACACATTTAAATATTTATATAATGAACTCATTCATTGAGAGAAGGAAGTAATTTATGAATTATTTGTACTAGACATAACTATGACTAATAAAGTTAAAGTTGAGTTTGTTCTTAAGAATAAATATTTGCTAAACATTAAATAATCAAATGAACCCATTCATTGAGAGAAGGAAGTAGTTTAAGAATTATTTATACTAGACATAACTATGACTAATAAAATAACCTATATTATATTGTATATAAATATATAATATAATTTAATAATACATATAATATAAATTAATATAAACTATTATATAATATAAATTAATATATTACTTACATAATATAGGTTAACTTATTTACCTACAAATTATTACCTATAATAATATAAGATATAAATAGAAATAGTATATATATATATATATATATATAACTTACATTGGGTTATATATTATCTTATATACCTATATATTATAGGTTATAAATTTTTTTATATAAATTAATATAAAAATATACATGATGAAAAAATTTATTAATGAAAAGGAGTACATATATAATCAAATTATAGTGTAGAATATTAAAAACATAGATAAAGATATTAGTTTAATGGAAAGACTAATACAATTTTTTTTTTTTTTTTATTTTAGTGGTGAATCAAATCCTATAAAATAGTTATTTGATTTTTGTAAGATTTTCTTTAATAAAAATAACAATTACATACATAAAAAAAAATCATTCTTAAAAAAATGTCAAAATAAATAACATTTATTTATTTTAGAAAGATTTAATGAAATGATTTTATAAAGCAAAAAATGAAAAATCAATTCTTAAAAATATGTTTAATTTGTTTTATTTGCCAATAACACACAAAACTTTTTAACCAATCATATGTACAAAAAATAATTTTTATAATTTATAAAGTTAAATATTTTACAAGTTGACTTTAGAAAATTGAATTTTATTTTAATTTTTGTTTAAATATTATTTTTGATTGGTTGAAAACTAAATTATTAATAACTAGTTAACTAAAAAAAGCCAAACTCATTACAATAGTACTATAGGCAAGTACTAATAATAGAAACATTATTTAATTATAGTGGAAATGATAAATAATTAAATAAATATAAATTTGTTTAATTATAGAAATCAAAGATATTAGTGACATAATTAAATAACAATTTATTTAATTAATCAAGAGTAATGGAGAAATAAATTAATTAAATAATTTAAATAATTTAATTAATAGAAGACTTTGCGACCTTAGATAATAGTTAAATAATTAAGATTATTTAATTATTAAGGATGAAAAAGGGGTTTTAATAAATTCATAGGCCTAGTGATAATTTTCAGTGTCTACATAATGCTATAGAATGCATATAAAATGCAGAGCAAAAGTCGTCCAAAATGCAAATCAGAATGTGTCCCAAAATAGAGATTACTTCTCTATTTATACAGCATCAAGGAGACTCCCTAGCCTATAGAAAAGGAATGACAATTGACAACAACATCCATGCATAACAACTCACTCAACTCAGCTAAAAAGTGGCGCACAAACAAGAGTATACTTTGCAAAATAAAGCTACAAGTCAACCTCATTAGTTGACAACAACATAAGACCATTTCAAATCAGCACATGATAAAAAGGTGACATTCGAATTGCTCTCAAAATACACTTCTACAACAATCAAAACTTCATATTGTTGTGCCAAAGCAAGCAACCATCATCCTACAGTTGGTGCAACTTTTCCCTTTGAATCAGTCTATTCTCAAAATATAACACTTGTATACAGTCGACTAAGTTGATGATTCAAGTCGCTTTATATCATAAACCAGCTTTGAGTATTTCATCAACTTGCTGTAACTTATCCTCTCTTTATGCATTTGTATTTATTTCTTGTAGATATTTATTCCATGATAAGGCATTTCAGATATTTGTTGTTTACTAAGTCAAAGATATTCCATTGACTAAGTCCAATCCTCCTTATCAACTTTAACTGTTGTGTATTCATAGCATTTTAATCAACCTTTACTCATTACATTTTTATATATAAGACCTTTTATGTAACATCCCACCACATAACCCCGAAGGGTAAGAGCCAAAAGATGACAAGATATATATATATATAAACATGAAGAATAACCTACACAAAAAGTAGTTGCCGATATGATATATCGACAACATACATGGCCAAGCATGGCTGAATGCACAACCAAGAGGAGAGGACTCATTTACCCTCCAGAGAAAATCCAAACATGAGCAAACAAGATAGCTTTAGAAATTTTGCTCTGGAACTTTCTGCTTCGGTGCTCCAGAACTTTCTGATGTAACATCACATATCAACATATAGAAAGCTCTGATGTGCCAAAACTTTAGTAGCAACAACACAGAGAAACAACTAGAAAGTTGCGTTGCGTCGAAACTTTAACAGACTATTGCATAAAGGAAATACATAGCCATAACTCTAATTTTTGCATGAAAACTTCTGAAAGAAAAGCCATAATAATCATCATAGTAAAAGTGAGTCTGATACCAACACCGAAACCCGTAAGCCAATATAAACCATCACATTTCTTCTTATTAATTTATATGATTACATCTTCTCTCTCAAGAGAGTACAATATACATAAATGAATATACATGAGTACAATGGCATAGCCATGAATAAGATACATCAACTAAAGAGATAAGTACAAGAGAGATCAACTCCATCTGGTACGCCAATAACCTATACACCGGTCTCTAATGGTGGTGGCAACACCTCCCTACCATGTGGACTCACAAGAGACCACTCCACCATGCTTGAAGGTAGTCACAAGGCCCAAACAGAGATAACAAGGCAAGGGTAACATATGGCCAACACTCACGTCAGACACAGAGCAAACACAAAATACAATGCATTAAAACCAATGTCACAACATGAAGATGCTCATACAATAACATGTCGGGTAATACTCACAACTACTAAGATACTAGGTACAAGAGTGCAGATCGGATGGAGTTTCATCCTGCATGGATGAAGGGATAGCACTACATGGAATAAATTACACCTCTCATATGGATGAGGAGACTCAATCATGTGCTCGAATCAACAACCCGCAGACGGATAACTCAACACCCCACATACAAATAGGCCTTCTCAAGTGCATCCTTAGCCTTTACAGGTGCTCAAGGCCATGCACGAGGACTCATTATCTTATTAATGTTTCACCCCATTGTTTCTATTTAGTTATCACCTATTTACAATAACTCTGCTACTAGTTCCCTTGGTAGCCACCTACGGGCCTCGGGCCCGTAGAGAGCCACTCCATAAAACCACTCTAATTACCAAGACCTAAGCTCATCTAATTTAAACAAACGAGAAATCCATAGAAAAAATGAAACAATGAAAAATCCACTAAATTCTATCATTAAAACCATTTAAAATAGCCAAGCAACCATTGCTGCTAAATCATTTAAACAACTGATCACATTCACTAACAAATAGATCAAATACCATTTGAACATTCATCATTAACTTAATGAAAAGAAACCAATCATATAATCAGTATTAAACTCATTAAATCATCTCGCAAAACCACTTTTAAAACAATTAAAACCACTAAGTGACAGTGGCACAAAACACGATTCTAGTTGTTCAAACGAATGAGAAAGAAGCATAAATTTTTTATAAAAATTCAAAGTGCCCAGATCTAAAATCGGAGTTTGACCCAGTTCAAATTTTGATGTTTCCAATTGGATTCCACCTTTGGTTTTTAATTTTATGACAAAAAATAAGGTGTTGTTCTAAAAAAATACATTTTTATGCCAGACTTAGCAAAAACATGAAAATTGAAAGTGCCCGGATTAAAAATCGGACAACGACTCAGTTGAGATATGGGCGTTTTTACATGAAATCCAACTTTATTTTGCATTTGTAACAGGTGGTTAATGAGCATCAATAAAAAACATGTTTTCACAAGTTGGGCAAAACTAAAAAGAAAGAAAGAGAATGGAAGTGCCCAAAAATCTATTTTTTCCAAAAACCCATTTTAGATTTAATTGTTTCAAGTTGAATTCCATCTTTGTTTCAAAGTTTATGAGAGGATAATGGATCTATTCAAGAACAATCAATGACAATGAATCAAGTTGAAAATGCACAATCAAGTCTGCTATAAAGAAAACTACAGAGCAGCTAATCAAATCCCACACAAACATTATCCAACCTCCCAATATTCACACAAATAAAACATAGAAATAAATCTGCCATAATGAAATGCAAATCTTACCATTCCCAAGCTAAATCACATTCAATACCACCATAAATTCAAGGGATTCAAGAACCACAGAAAAATACCTCAATGTTGCCCCAAAATTGAAATAAAAGAATGCTTTGAGTATAAGGCACGGATGGGTTCCAACTTAGAACAACAAGAAGGAAATGACACGCTGAAATAAAAAATTAGATGCCCACAAATTCCTTCTCAACAAAATCTCCACATTTCTCCCCAACTCTGCCGCCCAAATCGTGGGGTTTTCCTTCTCCTTCCAAAATAGAAAATTTCTTCTCCTCCAAAAAGATAACTCTCCCCCAAAACCAAAATAAATAAATAAACAAACAAATATATATATGACAAGGCTGCCCATTTTCTTTTAACTAAACTCAACACAATAAATGAAATAAAACATTTAATTAAATAAACTATTAAAACTCTCCAAAACAATTAATTAAAATCATTAAATATACAACATTCTCTATTACACATAAAAATAATAATTTAAATCCAACATTAAAATACACACAAGCTCCTCAATAAGATTTAGATAAGACTATAAGAGCTCACAAAAAGGATTAATAAAATCATTTAAAATTACTAAATGAAATATATCATTCCCTCGAATGATCAATAAAAATCACTTAAAACAACATATTTAAAACCTCATGGATATAACCATTCAAATCTCCAATCAATAAAACACTATAAAATACCATTTATGAAACCATGTCATAACACCGACAACCAAAATATATAGCCACATAAAAATATTAACAAAAACCGTGACCAAATACTCCAACAAGACATACTGGTAACCCACATGCAACCGAAAGGTGCTTCAGACATTACCGTTAGATAACCAGATGATAAGACAACAATACAGGAACACCACACTAACAAGGTACAGAGGGCTAGGGGACGTTTGGCCTGTGACTACCTCCAGTAACCACCATTGGGGAATACGAGTACGCTCAGGCCTATAGATCCAAGCGGAGTTGATACTCAATACTTGCATCACTCCAATCACACATCAAAGTACATGCACATATAACATATATCATATAGTCAAAGCAACATCAATCATCAGGAAGAGGGTCATGATATTGTAAGCCTTTCGGATACGAGTGTTACGACATCATCCCTTTCATGTCCATAATCATACAAAAGCAATGATAACAATATATAAACATATAAGCATGTATTCCAAAATAATAACTAATCATGATAACCTTTCCCATAATCATCAATGTCTAATCTCATTATAACAACATTTAACATTTAGAATATCACATCAAAATCAAAATACTATCTTACCCAAGCTGGGGTTAGAGAGGTGTTGCATTTTAAAAGCTTTGTATATGTAATTTACATTCGGCCCAAGCTAAATATATAAATTGACCTCCAAGTTGATTATTTAAGTCGACCTTTAAACATTATATATGTTTATATATATCGATCTCCAATCATATACTATATATAATTAATGTTAATATATATGTGTGTGTGTGTGTGTGTGTATAATCTCACACGTATATATATATATATATCTTGTCAATAAAGTATGTATTAATTCGACATACAAATGCATACAAACAAGATGTCATTCACATAGTAATAACAATTATATCGATTGTGTACATATATATATATATATATTTATAGATATATACATTTATATATAAATATGTATACATAGATGAATATATATATATATATATTCCTCTATGTACATGTATATGTACGTATACATATATTGATACATTCGTATGAGCATATCCGTTTACTAATCATACGTGTGTTTTGATACATATATCTATAGATATATGTACATATTATTTATATATACACACATTTGATTGCACACCATAGTCATACACAATTACTATTGTATTAATAAGTGCCTATGTGTGATATATCTATACATATACATATACATGTCGTAAGGTCCATTTGATAGTTCCATGTGCATAAGCAACCCATCCATAAGTGTGCATAGGTGCGTCTACCTATGTACCCTCATGTACGTGTTCCTTCATGTGTATGGTTTGTCATCGACATGCATATGTGTACATATACATATTCCACGTACGTTCCACTCATCAATACAAGTGTAGTAATATAGGAAAGAACTCACAAGCTCAAATAGATAAACATCACCCAATAATGCACTCAATGCATACACGTCAAGCTAAGTATGACTTACCAATTCCCCCATAATA